>BLBF01000026.1:8482833-8522593 GCA_015471245.1 Laticauda colubrina | reverse complement strand
TTAATTTGTGATTTGTAAATTAGATTAATTCATTATTAAGTGCAAACCTAAATTCTATGGAACCCCCAAAAACTTTAACCTTAGATTGTCTACTATTGACCTCACCCCTTTCCTAAGAGGTCTGTATGGGACGTGCATAAGCGCACCAATGTGTCTACCGTCCCTGTCCTATTGTTTCTTTTTTCTTTTTATTTCTTTTATTGTCCTTATATGTATCCATTTCCTGTATCCATAATTATGTTTATACTTATACCTGTTATCTTATAATTGCTTGACAAAATAAATAAATAAAATAAATAAATATTTTTATAATTTTATGAAAATTGGATCTGCTTAGACACTGACTTATTTTTAGCCTCACGAGTCACTTCCAACTGAATGGTAATTAAATGCTTTTGCCTGAGATTCTTCACATGTAGCAGGATGAGGCAACAGAGGTGGCTATAGCCTGAAACAATGTCAGATAACAAAATTTATGAGGGTGGAATGGCAAATCTCAGTTCCTTCTGTGCTTGGATAGGAGATTACCTGACTCTCTTTTTATTTTTTAAAGAAAAAAGTATTGCATTCATTTGAATGCCCAGTGACCCTAGCAACAAATGTTGTAAATGCTTCCTAGAATTGTTGGTGCCCTATTCATGCATAGTACTCATGGATGCAGATACAGGTAGTCCTCGACTAACAATAGTTAATTTAGTGATTGCTCAAAGTTACAACAGCACCGAAAAAAGTGACTTACGACTGTTTTTCAACTACCACCTTTGCAGCTTCCCCATGATCATGTATTCAAAATCCAGACACTTGGCAACTGGTTCATATTTATGACCATTGCAATCTCCTAGGGTCATGTGATCACCTTTTGCAACCTCTGACAAGCAAAATTAATGCAGGAGGCCAGATTCACTAAACAACCGGGTTAGTAACTTAATATCTGCAATGATTCACTTAACAACTGTGGCAAGAAATTGGGCAAAACTCATTTCACAGGATAAATTTTGGGCTCAGTTGTGGTTGTAAGTCAAGAATTACCTGTACACTCAAAACATCTGTTACTTATTTTGTCTTTAAACAGAAAACCGAGCAATTAAAAGTATCCACTATGTAACAGTGTGCATTGAAATTCTAATTCTGAAATACATTCTGAGTTGCCCTTTTGTTAGAATTTACAGATAATCCCTCTTCAGTCTGAAATGTGGGCTATCTCAGTTTTTTAGCATACCTTATTGGTAGTAATATGCAATATATTTTCTTTTGGTAGGCAGCATCAAAACATCCAACACTGGTGACTAAGATGACCTTTATCCAAATCACTAGCACATAGATCTTACATTTGATTAAGATGAAAAGAGCTCTGTATCATCCTTAGTAAAGGTCACATGGGAATAAATGTCAGACTTTTTCAATCCGTTCATCTGCAATTTTAGCTTCTTGTATTTACTGCAACTGTCCAAACCCATTTAGTGTTTCAAGAAATCTGGATGCTGCATACCTGGGAGTTTTGAACTCATTTATGAGTTTTGAACTCATATCTATCTAGTGGTTGAGGTATTGCAGAAAAAATATCACCATGACACACTTGCCTTCCAAACTCATATTATTCTTAAATCTATACTTTAAGCACCATCTTGTTTCACTAACAATATCAGTGAAAAAAGAAAAAAGACTAATTCTGAAACTATTGAAATAATGAGAAATACAATAGTAGAATACTTGTTAGAGGTGACGATCTTTGTATGATTGACCAGGATTATATCCTGACACTGATAAATGTACATATACAAGGTTCTCTAGAAGCTGTGGTCTTCAGGCTCCATTTAAAGCTCTGAAATGTTTCTAAGTTCCTTTTTTTCTTCCTGAACCTTATGTTAATACATTTTTTTAAAATATTCCCCAGTTGGAGTGTATTCCATTGATAAAAACTCATTCCAACTGCTCCCAAGGAGTGTCTTCAAGAAAGCAAGATGTAATTAAAGATAAATCTGTTTTTAAATGCATTTTTATTCATTACTTACTGTAATAATTCAAATTTTTAAAGCCTGCCTTTATAAAATTTAATGTAATATAATGTGATTCAAAGAAAATTATTTAGAAAATCAAGTGAACATACAGTATATGACTGTGTTCCAAAGGTGGTATTCAGCCAGTTCTGACAGGTTCTGGAGAACTGGTTGCAGAAATTTTGAGTAGTTTGGAGAACCGGTAAATACCACCTCTGACTGGCCCCGCCCCATCTATTCACTGCCTCCCAAGTCCCAGCTGATTGGCTGGGTCTTCTTTTGTTGTCCTGCACAGGAAAATGGAAAGCAGGTTAATGAGGTGGGGAGGGAATGGGGATTTTACAATATCCTTCCCCTGGAGTAGGATGGAAATGGGGATTTTACAGTATCCCTCCCCTGCTATGCCCACTAAGCCACATCCACCAAGCCATGCCCACCAAGCCACCCCACACCCACCAAGACACCCACACCCACCAAGCCATCTCACACCCACCAAGACACCCACACTCACAGAACTGGTAGTAAAAAATTTTGAATATCACCACTGCTGTGTTCACAATACTACAGAGAAATAGATAGCTAGATAGACATCCAAACATATTGAGCTACATTTTCTGCAGTATTTTCTTATAAGTTTGGTTAAGATGTGTCCTGTGGAAACCTATAATTTTAAATGAGATGCCTTATCACAACCAGTCAATTGATTAGGGATGCATATTGGATCATTCAATTTCCTAGCTGGCATTATGCTTTTCACGAGGAAGCAGTTATTGCAGCATTTTTCTTCCTGTGATGGGATGTGACCTTCCATCTTCTACCCTCCTTCAGACAGCATGTCAGAAGCAAATAATCTGGCTAGTAACTTATTGTTTGTGGAGCCATATTTTTGCCCTTGAATATTTGCCCATGTCATGACAGACAGACAGACAGACAATAAACTGCTAAATGTTATATTTCATAGGACAGTTTTTGTGATACAGAACAGGTTCATTCAGAGTATGTAGCGTTTCACAAAAATAAGGACATACAAGAGCTATTTGATTTTTAAAACTGAAAGAAAAGTTCCTTTAGTTCAATATTTTTGAATGAAAAAAGATCCTTCCTTTTCAATTTTTATTTAATAAAGAAAGAAGAATGAACTCTCATTATTGCTTTTTCTTTTTCAGTTCATGCCAGACATTTTTTCCAGTCAATTAAAAGATGCCTAACATTTTGCACTGGATATTAACAGATGCCCAAAGAACACTATAGTGTGTCTAGCTATGGTATGAATTTTGTTCTGAGACCTTTATGTTGTACTTCATCCTCAGATACTAAAAAATAGAATTGGGCTTGTGTCCTTGATAAGGAACCCTCTGTTATCTCCTATAAATCAGTCCTTTTAACTCACTCAGACTCTGACCTTTAAAATGTTAACAATATGCGGCAAATTACAGATTTAAGACTATAGTCACATATGTTGCATATATTGCATCCAAAGCTGGCTAATATTTTTACTCTTTAATTTAAAAAACAAGATAACCCTTCCTTCCAATTACTGTACAGAAAGCAGCTAAATTGCCATTTGATTTTTATTGTGACTGTGGCAATAGATAATGTTCCATCCAGAAAGAAGCGCATGAGACCAGGTTCCAACAATAAGCTCTTTTATTAAACTCACTAAGCAATAGTAACGGTACAACAGCCCAAGCCGTGGCAGCCCTTTTTATAGTGGCTTGTCCATGGCTTGTGGCCAATGACACCGCTTTAACTGTTCCTGCCATTTGGTGGGTTAACCGGATTGGTTCTCTAATAGCCAATCTTCAAATGGCCTTTTCGGCCAATCAGAACAGGGAACTTGGAGCCTACCAAGTTCCATACAGAACACCCCTCCCCCCTTGGTTTAGTCCAACGTGCATCATGTAGTCACGCAGGTAGATGGGGCTTTTTCTAGTCCTGGTTGACATGCGCAGCTCAGTCTCAGTGTGATCTTTGAGTGGTTCGGATGGGATCGCTGTCTCTCTGGTCCTTCTCCATGGAACCTCCTGCAAGGTTGAGTCAGCCTTGCCCCTCCCGCCTGAGTCTCTCGGGTCGGTTGAGATGGCTCCACCGCTCCCTCCTGGCTTGACTGGGTTGGTTGAGCTGGCCTGCCTGTTTCCTTCCAGGAAGACCTCGCTTCGTTCTCCTGCTCCCGGACTTCTCATTTTGGGTTCCTCTAACTGTGAGTGCTCTTTTTGATTTGTTAAATAGTCTTTTTGTAGTGTTTGTTGTCTTGTTATGGGAGGTTCATCTCTCCCTTTTTTATTATTTTGTATTTCCCCCCACTCCTCGGTTGTTTTTTGGTCGATATTTATTTTTATTGGTTCTGTGGAGTTTTTCATTCAAGATTGCAAGCATGAAGCTGGTCTATGTGCTGCTTCCATTCTCTACCTTCATCTAGGAGTAGTCGGTAAGACCGGGGGCCTGTAATTTGGGTGATTGTGGCTGGAAGCTACAACGGTTCCCCGGTGAGGTTTCTCGCATAGACCAGGTCGCCAATTTCAAATGTTTGGTATTTGCTGGAGGAGTTGGGGTGTTTGTCCCAGGTGTAAGTGGGGTGCAGTCTGTCTAGGTAGGAACATAATTTCCTACCCATTAGGAGTTCTGCTGGGCTTTTGTTGGTTGTGCTGCTAGGGGTAATATGCTGTAGAGTTAGTAGTCGGTTTAGTTTGTCTTGCACATCCCCCTTGTCCATTCTATCTAGGCCCTCCTTAGTGTACTGAACCATGCGTTCAGCCCTGCCATTTGCAGCCGGATGGGCCGGCACTATTAAAGCATGTTGGATACCCTGGGCAGATACTGTTCGAATGCTAACACTGTAAACTGGGGCCCATTATCTGACACCAGTACATCAGGCAGCCCATGTGTCATGAAAAGTTTGTCTAGCTATTTCTAGCTACTGCCTCAGTGGTTGTGGAAGCCATAAAGGTGACTTCTAACCAGTTCGAGTAGGCATCCACAACTATTAGGAAGGTGTTTCCTTTTGTCGGTCTAGCAAAGTCAAAATGTAGTCTAGACTATGGATCCCAGGGACTTTCCAATTCTCTGACTGGTGCTTGTGGGGGGGTAGGCCTCGATTTTTGATTTTATGGCATGTTGCCACCCATCGTTCAATGTCTTTGTTCAGCCCTGGCCACCAGACGTAGCTCCTGGCCAGGGCTTTCATTTTGACTATGCCCAGGTGTCCCTCGTGCAACATGCACAGAACATCTTCCTGGACACTGTTTGGTATAACCACCCTGTCACCCCATAAAATGCAGCCTTTTTCGATGGACAGTTCAGTCTGTCAGGTGCAAAATGGCTTAACTGTCTCAATCTTGTTCTCCTCCAGTCAGCCCTTACCTACCCAATTCAATATGTGCGCTGTCAAAGGGTCTTTAGTGGTGGCTGTCGCGATGTCTGCTGCAGTTAGTGGCAGGTCTGGGCAGGTCTCTAGTTGTAATGTGGAGATGGTTGGAGCTGGGTCCTCTTCCATGATGGGTAGCAGGGAATATCTTAGGGCATCGGCATGTGTGATGGCTTTTCCGGAGCAATGAATCAGCGTGTAGGAGTAGGCAGTGAGGAATTCAGACCACCTCGTCATTCTAGGTGACAGAATGTTTGGGGTTGGCTTGTTGCCTGCTAGGATTCCCAAAAGGGGCTTGTGATCAGTGATGATCTAAAAAGTTCTACCGTAAAGGTTCTCATGGAATCTTTTGACTCCGGCGATGATTGCGAGGGCTTCTCTGTCAAGTTGGCTGTAATTGCGTTCTGACTTGGAAAGCATCTTTGAATAAAAAGCGACCGGTGCCTCTCTGCCGTCTGGTAGCTTGTGACTCAGGATGGCGCTGATTCCAAAAGGTGATGCATCACAGGTGACCATCAAGGGTATTTAATCCAGTATTGCTATACTGGATTAAAACAGTGTTAGACGTTAATAGGTCTTTGATACCCTGAAATGCTGCTTGTTCCTGGTGGCCCCATGTCCAACTAGTTTTTTTTTTATCTAGCAGCTGATGTAGGGGTTCTGCTATGGTTGCCATATGGGGCAGGAACACATTGTAAAAATTTATGAGACCTAGGAATGCTTGAAGGTCAGTTTTGTTCCGAGGTCTAGGAGCATCTTTGATTGCCTTTATCTTTTTTTCGGTGGGGCGTATGTCTTGTTCATCGATTAAATAGCCCCAAAACTCGACCTGGTTGGTGACTAGATCACATTTTTCTCATTTTACTTTGAGGCCTGCATCTCTAAATCTAGTTAAAACTGCTCTTAATCTGTTCTCTAGTTGGTTGACGTTTTTTGCTGAGACCAGAACGTCATCAAAATAAGGGACAACTCCCTTGATTCCATTTAACAGGCATTCCATGAGGCTTTGGAACATGCCTGGAGCAAAGCTAACGCTGAACTGGAGATGGTTACACTTGAATGCCCCTCTATGTCTCACAATAGTGCCTCTGTGCCTCTGTGGTGCCTCTGTGCCTCTGCACATAGTGCCTCTGTGCCTCTGCGGTAATGGGGTCAATGGGTAATTTTTGATACGCCTGTGTGAGATCAAGCTTCGCAAAAAATCTTCCTCTCCCTAGTGAGTGCAGTAAATGTTGCACTACTGGTACTGGGTATGTGGTTTGTTGGAGCACATGGTCCAGGGTTGTCTTATAGTCTCCGCAGATGTGCACTGACCCATCTGGTTTCACAGGAGTAACGATGGGTGTTTCTCACCTGGCATGGTCGATTGGCTCTAAAACCCCTTGAGCTATTAATTTTTTCAATTGTTCATCAATTTTTGGTTTTAAAGCAAACGGGACGCATCTGGCCTTTAAGTGGATGGGGGCTATTTTTGGGTCTAGGCTAAATGAAATTGGGGTACCGTTGTATTTGCCTAGGGTTCCATCGAAAACATCTTGGAATTCTAGTAGCAGGCTCTCCTCCCAGTTGGCTGTGGCAATGCAGTTGATCCCGGTCATCCCGATTCCCAGGGGCATGAACCATTCGATCCCTAGCAGACTAGGGCGATCATGGTCGACGATGGTCAGAGGCAAGATTTCGGTGTGGTTCTTGAATTCGATGAGGAAATGTCCTAGGCCTACTACCGGAATTCAATTTCCCTGGTAGTCTTTTAAAATTAGTGTTTGTTTCTCTAATTCTTTTTGTTTAATGTCCAGTATCAGGCGCCGGATGGTATTCCAGGATACCATAGATAGGAAAGACCCTGAGTCGACTTCCATCTCACAGGGCTTCCCTTCAATGCTCACCTTTATCCGGACCTTCTTCCCGTTTTCTGCCCTGGCATTTCTGATGGTGACTGTCTGATGCATTTCCTCTCTGTCACTGGTTCTTTTGCTTCAGTTCCATCTGCTTCCGGCTTGTCTTTCTTCATGTCTGAGGAGGGTGCTGCTGTGTCTTTTTGGACTATAGCTCTTTTTGTTGTGGCAGACCCTTTCAATGTGCCCCCATTTGTTACAAGCCTTACAGATTGCATCAAGGAACCAGCATTCAGCTCGCAGGTGGTTGCCCCCACATCCCGCACATTTAAACTCCTGCCAGTTTCTCCTCCTTTCGCACCATTTCTTGTCTGATTGAAGTCTATGGACATCTTCATTTTCGTCCTCGGTATCGCTCTGGGATTCGAGATCTTCGTAGTGGGCTGTCACTATGGGCTGTTTCTTTCCTCCCTCTGCCTTCTTCTCTCTGGCTTGGTTTGGCAGATCAGGGATCACATTCATCTGGTGCATGGTGGCTGCTGACTTCTTTGCTGCTTTGGCGGCGGTTGCCTCTGCAATGGCCTTGGCCACATTTATGTTTGGTCTATTCAGGAGCTTGCTCTGAAGGGTAGTGTCCTTCAAACCGAGGACCACGTGGTCCCTCATGGCCTCATCCATGTTCTGGAACTCGTAGGCTCCTCCAATGTGTCTCAGGGCTGCTACAAAATCTCCAACAGTTTCATCTTCCTACTTGTCCCTCTTGTAGAACTCACGTCTTTTTATCAAGTTGGAGACCACAGATACATAGTGTGCTTGGAGTATTCTGTTCAACTTGGGCCAAGTCATCTGTTTGACATCTCTGGGTTTTGCCAGCACCTTCGCTATTTTAAAGACGGCTGGTCCACAGTGTGTAAGGAAGACAGCCCTCTTTCTCTTGTCAGAGATTTCCTGCAGTTCGTTGCTTTCCAAAAACATAAGAAAGCGATTGATATACAAACTCCTAATCCTCCTCATCAGGATTGAATGGTGCGGGTGGCGCATTGTTACCAGCCATCTCTCTTGCTCAGTTCAGATTGCCGCGTGCTTCGGTCTCACTCTTCTACGACGATCCCATCCTCGTCGCCAGTGTTCTGTCCGGAAAGAAGCGTGTGAGACCGGGTTTCAACAATAAACTCTTTTATTAAACTCACTAAGCAATAGTAACGGAACAACAGCCCAAGCTGCGGCAGCCCTTTTTATAGCTGCTTGCCCACGGCTTGTGGCCAATGACACTGCTTTAACTGTTCCCACCATTTGGTGGGTGAACCGGATTGGTTCTCTAATAGCCAATCTGCGAATGGCCTTTTTGGCCAATCAGAATAGGGAACTTGGAGCCTACCAAGTTCCATACAGAACAGATAACATACAGGAATTGAGTTATATTGGGAATACCTGCAACTTGCAACTTCCTTCTGCTGTTTCCTGATCAAGTAATTGTCTTACTTGGTAGGGCAGATTCCAAGTTTATCAATATCAGATATTTATAAGAGAAATTTTAAAGGGATGTTCATCTTAGTCTTATGCACACTTCACTTGGAGTAAATGCCATTGAACATGTGCAGCATAAATTTCCTTGGATGATACAATGAACCAAGTTGAATTGGACTTTCAGTGTGAATAAGAGTATCTTCACTCTTGAAGTCAAGACATTGCCCTGAACTAAATTTCTTTGAAACAAACTCCTTTAAATCAGATTGAAGAGGTAGCTGATAAAAAGTATCACATGTATACATTTTCAATTGGCTGAATGGCAGAAGTGATATCTGAAGCCATTATATATGTCTAAGTGCTATTTCTATAGCTATCAGAAAGATTTGGACCTGCCTTGTATATAAGCTTATATTTGGACTCTTTTTCTGTAGCAATTTTAAGATGCAAAATTTTAGCAAATCTTTTGAATGCAACTATGTATGCATGAAATATTGCTCAGTGGTATGAGAGATCAAGATTCTAATAGAATATTCAATCATTTTCAATTTTAAACAATCATAAAGGCTATTTGTGAATGGATATGACATACTTTGTGACAATAATGGGTTTATCAAAAATATTCCAACATCATCAGTAAGCTGGCAATGCTTTGCTGGGAGTTAATGTCATTGTTTAATTATTTGCAAACTATTTGCAATAAAATTATGCTATATCTTCAAAATGATTTGGTTGCTTTAGATGAGCCAGGTTCTGGACACAAAACCTTATCCATTGAGTAACTGTAAAAATGATGAAGCAGTAAATTCTTAGATTTATGGATACACATAAACTGGGAAAAATAGCATGTTCAGAGAAAGAAAATTACTAAATTAAAAAGAATTACTTAATAGTACACAAGTTTTATTTTGTTTTTGAACCAGCAACCTTCTATTTACAAATATTCAGAAGGTAAGTACTATAATAGCATTACTAATAATAGCTGTAAAATATGTTATAGATCTATATATAATCTTATTCCTTTGTGTGTGTGTATGTGTGTGTGTGTGTGAAGACACATATATGTACACACTTATAAAAGTATCATACAGCAATAATAACTGCTTATGGGAAGGAAAATGATTGGAAATTGCTCCTGGAGAGAAAAAATCCAGCAGGAGGCTTGTCTAATGGAGGTATGTGGTATCTTGCTGTCCAGACTAAACATCTTGCAAGCTGTTGCCAATATGTCTCAATGCAGACAGGATGTATTTAAACTGGCTTTGTGTCAAGCTGGCATGAACACAGAACAGAAACAGCTTAAATGGTAAGTGCAATATGACACGAGAAAGAATTACATAACAGCTAAAGCAGGATTTCTCTTACAGAACCTAAAGCTTGAGAGCCAAGTAGAAGGATAACACAAGAATTCCTTCCAATAAAAAAAAAACAGCAACAGAATCTCCAAGTAATGTAGTTTTGTAACAATTTCATTTTCAGCTAAGCCAGAAATAAATCAGGTCATTTCTCCAATACTACTGAAAAACAAGAATATAGCTGTTCTATATAAATGAGACAACCAGTTTGGCCTAGTGCAGGGCTGTCAAACTCGTGGTGTCATGCTAGCCATGCCCATGCCCAGTTCAGTGAAGGGAAAAAAAAGTGGTGATATGTCATGTGACGATGTGAGTTTGACATCCCTGGTCTAGTGGTAGGCAATCAGGCTAAAAAGAGAAGTTCTAGTCTCATCTTAGGCAGGAAAGCCATCTGTGTAATCTTTGGGCCAGTCACTTTTCCTTAGCATCACTTTTTCTTGCATAGGGTTATTGTTGGGAGACAAAAAAGGTGGAGATAGGAGTATTAGATATGTTTACAACCTAAAGTTATTCATACAAATAACAAGGGTGGGATAAAAAGAAATGAACATAGAAGTCTACTTTCAAGCTCTCAAAAATTCTCAGGTAATTTTGATGTTTAATTCTTCAACACTAGCTATTTCTTCTGTATACCATAAACGTAATCACAAATGACAGAGGAAAAAATGTCAGTTTTGTTTTGGGGACATTAAATTATATTTGCAGTATATCTTTCTACTGGAAATTATGAAGATGGCAAATCAATGTATAAGATCCTCAGTTCTGTGGTGAGCTGATTGAGGATGCCATGATTTCTTAAATATGGTGGCTGGAAATCACAAAATAGAGAATTGTTATAGACATCCAATTTATATCCCCATAAAAGATACACAATAATTAGTTTTCATTAACAACAAATCTGAATCATTTATAATTCAGCTACAGCCATCTCTACCTTTCTTATCTGCTTTGTCTTCTAATGGATAATACCACAGGAAGCTTCTCTCTTGCAAGGTATAAATTGTTTGTGCTATCATACAGCTTTATAGGTAAAATTCTTTTTCCAGCAGTTAATTTTTTGCCAGGCTGTTCTGCCAATACTGAACATGAACTTGTTATAGAAATGCTGATGCAGTATGAGCATGATGCACCGAGACTGTAGAAGAACAGAAATGTTGGACTTTTTAATTTTATGAGGGCCTTTTTGTTTAATCAAGGTCATTGAACTTTGCAGAGATAGTGAATGGTGTGGCTGTATGTTGACAACTCACCCATATTTTCCAGGAACAGAGCAATAATTCCAGAACTACTACTTTAGCAATATATGTGAGGCCACGGGGCTCTCAGATAACATGCCTTATTTTAATTTCTCTCCTGTCTCTTATCACTGCCCAACCTTTCCTTTGACTAGTAATTCTGTCAAATCAACTCCTAGTGACTAGGAGTAAAAAACGAGTTTTGAAGTGAATTATGCTTCACTGTTGAAAAGTTTGTCATTAAAATGGAAAAGGGGCTTTTGTTATCAATGCAATTTTTCACACTTGGGATTTGTTGATAAACTAGCAATATACCCTTTCTGTAAAGTGCTGATTCATAAATAGAATTCCAGCATTAATGTTGAACTAGACCAGATGTTGCTGCAGAACTATGGGATTTACTCCAAAATACCTGAAGATTACCTTTTCACACTTCGCTTTGGTGAAATTTATGATTGTTCAACAGTGAGTGAAATTACTTTCTGGCTTTCGAAATGAATTGGAAGTCAAATTTGTGACAAAATACCTTTTAAAATGGAAACCATCATTGGGAAATGTGTGATATTGATTGGACATCTATTATATTAATTATTGGATCTGTGGCTCAATTACAATTGCATGCCACTCAGTATTCAAACCTTCAAACTTAAGCATATGGCTAGGGTCCCTTTCCATTCTTAAACAATGAAAGCTCTAAAAGCACAGGTAGCTGAATTCTTTAGCCCCATCTCTACCATGCCTATATATAGGTATATACCATCCCTATATAAGCTGTGACAAGAGAAAGGCAATTTTGGTACAGAAGGTGAAGGGATGATGATGTTTCAAAAGAACCCCTTCAGTCCCACTATATACTACTGTTACTTTCTCTGATCCAGTCATAAACCTTCATTTCTGAGTTTAGTCTTTCTAACTAAAGTTTTGGTGTTTGAAAACCAAAATGTATATCCACAAAGTCTTTCTCACTCTGCTTCTATATTAAGATATTACAGTAACTAGGATCGGAATCTTTCAGAAATAATTCTAGGCATGCAAAAGAAACACCAAAGCTCTGTGTCATTCTACATTCACATAATCATCTCCTTCTTGACCCTCATGCTCCTTGTACATAGCATTAGAAGTATATTAGCATAGTGGATAGTTATGCTGTGTGCACAAAAAGATGCAGCCTAAAACTGAAAATCTGGAGCTCAGCATTTTTTCCTTTTAAATTACAGGCTATTCACTGCAAAAATAACCAACAGAAGAATAATTATGTATTTTTGTCATGGACTGACCTTTCTTGTCTTACCAAGATGAGAAAAATGCCCTTGAGGTAGAGAATTGATTTATGCTATATGTTCTGAGAATGTCAGAAAAGTTATTTGTTTACAAAGTTTTTATAATAACAGTTGAAATTCAGGGGCGGTTGCATGAAGGACCTTCACAATTTTCCATACATTCAGACCTGGAATGTGGTTTTGTTTATTACAGGAAATGGGACTGTAGAAGCAGAACAAAAAGGAGACTGTGCTGGTAGATGAGATTTTTGTTTAGGTTCTTTGCCGCAATCTGATCATTTACAGATGGTTCACATGAAACTGCTTTGAGCTGCAGGGGCCTAAACCAAATGTAGATTCCAAGCTGCTCCATGCTCAGGCCTCACTATAGCTCAGTTAATCTAAACAATGAGAAGGAAGTCAGTTATTTAATAGCATATTGCTAATTCTTTGCAGGGAAAAAAAAACCTTCCACCTTCTGAGACCAGAATTGGAGAGGGAGGCCTTGCAAGGAATTCAATAAACCCTGACAGTTTTATAGCATGAGATCACTATGTTGAAGATTAAGAGTTAAAAGTAAGGGTCATTTGTTTCTACAGTCAAATAAGAATCCAGGCTCAAATAATTGGATGTCTGTTAAGTTTTAAATATCAGGGTCATGCTTAGAGGAGAAATGGTCAATTTTTGAAGTATTTATGTCAGTGAAGAAGAAAACTTTTCTTCAAAAATTGCTAATGGAAGAAAATAGGCAAAATAAGCAAATACACAAGGTATTTGTATTAGTATATTTCAAATGCATATACTTTTTGCAAGTGGGTAGTGGTATGAAAACAGGTTTTGAAAGATAAAAGCATTTTTAGATCAATAACTTACAGTTGAAAATATTAACGAAATCAAGTCTAGTGCACTTTTATATAACATTATTCTTTTTACTTAAATCTGGTGCTCTGTACACTGTAATAAATGTATGTATGCTCTAATTTTCTCTTAGCTCTCTAGAAGGCTGCAATATTTTAATTTTTGATTTTGCCATAATTCTTAATTTATGACAGTCTAAGTATATGCCAGTCAATACATATATCTCCTATTTCATGGGATAGTGGCAATACTATGTTGACTTATAAGGTAATCTCCAGAACAAAGAGCATAGGTCACATAAAATAGAATAATCTTGGTAAAAGTTAGTTTGGTTGTACTTTTGGCAGAGTAGCCAAAGTGTGTCCTTTCCATCAGCAGGCAATTCTATATATAGCACAGGGACTATTAAGGTTGGTAACCAATTACATAATACACCTTAATCGAGAAAAACTATGAGGATAGCTTTCATCATCTAGTAATGGTGGAAATGAGGCCAGAAAATAATACAAATATATATATATATTGGGGATTCTGAGACCTGACAATGAATCTGTTTATGGCATTTAATAAATATTGGTTTAGAAAAAGGTCAATTAGTTTCAAATGTGTGACTTTTTTCATGTGTCTTAATGCAATATGTACCCAAAGCAAAGGAATGACTATAAAAAGTGTGATTGATTGGATTTCATAGAATGAAAGATTGAGAGTTAATGAAGAATAAAAGAGTGATAAGAAGTTTTGAATGACAGGCAGATTTGATAGCATTAAGAATAGATACTGAGAAAGAATACTGACATTGTTCCGTCCAGAAATAAGTTGCGCGAGACCGAGTTCCAACAACAACTCTTTTATTTAGAATAATAAAGCAATGGTAACGGAACAACAACCCAAGCCGTGGCAGCCCTTTTTATAGCATCTTGCCCACGGCTTGTGGCCAATGACACCACTTTAAGTGTTCCCGCCGTCAAGCGGGCCAATTGGATTGGTTCTCTAGTGGTCAATCCAAGGATGGCCTTTTTGGCCAATCAGAATGGGGAACTTGGAGCCTACCAAGTTCCATACACAACAGACATTGTAGGTAAGAAAGGACATGAGAGTGAAGTTGTAATGATTTAAGGAAGAAAAAGTATAAGTTCTGTTTTAAAAAGTATTGGAAGATAGATTAATGCAAAACAGTTCACAAGGTACACACCAAGGTACAGCCACCTCCACTAAATCTGGTCCTAATTTTAAAGAATGGCAACATTCCACATTATTGGTTCCAAAAAATCTACGTCTTTCAGTACCTTGTATTGGAAATTTTAACTGATTTCTGGATATTTCTAAAACCTTGATAGTCCTTTCATGGCATATTATAGGAGAAAACAAGAAGTCTAAAAACTCTGTTTTTTTGAAGAAGGTTTTACTGTTTGATATACTTTTATTAAAAAAAAAACATGGTCAAATGGCACTCTGTTTTCAGATGGGTACAAGATTCTCTCAGTCCAGGCAGCAATCCCTTGGACTAGGAAGACAAATTCATTTCATCTTTCACTGTGCTGAGCTTTTCATGCTTCTTATATTCTATTTTCCTCTATTCTACCTTTGCATCTTTGGAATTTCTTTTCCTGAACAGCAATATCAGCAACTAGACCCCAAAGCTTTAATCTAACCATATCATAAACACCATTAGTACACCAAAAGATCCTTAGGTCTGACTAGTAGACGGTAGACCCCATCATTCAGCATTATATTTTCAATCATTTTATTTTCTATCCATGTAGTTTTCTTGGTAAATATACAGGACTGGTTATCATTGTCTTCTCTCCCATAGTATAAATAGATACCTTTCCATTGTCACTAAAATGTTTGTCTGCCTCTAGCATCTTCCTTCATTGTTTTTATCCATAGAAGTTTCTGCCTGCTTGTTTTAGTTTGAAGGAATGAGTTAGCTGAAATTAGCTTACACCATATACCCTGCTTGAAATATATATTCTGGCCATACATTTCTAATGTCCTTTGCTCACCCTTTTTAAGAATATCCTCCTCCCCAAAATGATGCAAAAGTTCACCTTAACATTCCTTAAAAAAAAAAAAAAAACATACCCAAGAAATTTTGATTTGTTTGATGTGCAGCTGTTATTATCACACAACCATAATTGAGAAATAACCTTTCTATGACAATTTTTTTTCAGTAGGAAATGTCACCACCAGAAGACTGGTAAGAAAAGATGGGTTAATTGTTCCTCCTGGGTTTTTTTTTGGAGGGCTTGAAAATGGGAGCTGGAAAGTTTGTTGGAAGAGAATGACAAACTATTCCTGTTCATACCATTAAATTTTATTTATTGTATCTATTATTGTTCAGGTACTTTAACTACTTGTAATATAGTTAATAAATTAAATCCATGACATTCTGAAATTAGGTTGAAGTCTACATATGGTTGTAAGGATACACACTGCTCATCTTGCAAATAGTTTGGCCACAAAAAAAATAAAACACACATCTTGAAAAATTAATCTGCTGTGACATTTTCTCTTATTTTTTCTTGATTTTTAATTCTGATCTAACATATTTGTAGAAACCATAAATGTCTATGTTTCTTACTTACTAGTATATTCCCTGTATTCTCCACATGAACACAGCATTGTGGCTCTTTTATATGCCACGGGCAAATTAACAATAAAACAGTCTAGCAGCAGGATGGCATGTTAATATTTTAGTTTGCAAAACTGGCAGATCCTATCTAAAGCTGGCAGAGAAAGCCACAAATAATGGCCTGCTGAGAAAAGGTGACAGATGATTTCATGCACTGTTTCATGTATAGCCCAAGAACATTCTATGAGATTTGGCTAAAATACTAAAGAAGAAATTAGGCTTTTTTCCTCAAATCTCCATCAGAATCAAAAAGAGACCTGGCTCAATTTGCTTTATTTATCTTGATTTTAATTCTAATTTAATGAGGCTTAAACAGTTATAATCAGACTATATGCCATGAAAATCTCTATAGCATGGCATAATATAGTACAATAGTATACTTATTTACTAACCAGACAACTTAGAAAAAAGAGTTAGGCAATGAACCATGGCATGCTTGTAACTCAGTGGTAGGATTCAATTTTTTTACTACCAGTTCTGTGGCCATGGCTTGGTGGGCATGGCAGAGGAAGGATACTGTAAAATTGCCAGTCAGAGGTGGTATTTGCTGGTTTTCCAAATTACTAAAAATTTCCAGTTTTCCAGAACTGGTCAGAACCTGTTGAATATTACCTCTGATGTAACTGTCTGTGCCTGTTGCATTCTGAATGGCTTTCAAGGGAAGTTCCATGCATAGCACTTTACTCTTGTCCCCTTGTGAAGTGACCAAAGCATAAGTAATAGCACCAGTAAAAGTCTTAACAGTCTGCCAGGTCATATAAAGGGAACAATTGGTGCACTAGATGAATGTATGTGAAGGCTTCCCTAACCCATGTTTTCCTTAAGCAAAGTTGTAAATTCAAGAGATATCCAAATTGTGTACCAGGATTGAAGTTGGAAATGTGATTCCTTTCAAGACTAAACATAAAGCATCTACAAATCAATTCAATATTTTCAGGATTGTGCGTAAGTCTGTGCAGAACCTCACTCATAGTTTCCATACTTCTCAAGATCTGGATCATATCACTGGCTATCTAATCTCTGTAGTAGTCCAGAATATACCATGGTTCGTTACATCAAAATTTATACTGAATGAGAATTCCAATTCAAATCAATTCCAGTTTGAATGAGGAAGGCGCGTAGCTGCATTGTCTGTATCCAAGTTCTACCAAAGATCATCAACAAAGTGACTAAAGCCAACTTTGTATTATGTTGTGTTTGAAATTTGAGTGAAAAAATCTTTTACTTTCCCATAAGGGGAGATTTCAGACTGGACAAATTTGTCCAGGACAATTGGGTCCAACATTTATTTCTTGAGAAAGAAGCATATAAAAGAGAGCTTTGCCATAGGTTGCTTCCAGGGTAGTTTTCACCAACCATAAGACAGGGATCCAGTAAACAGTAGCTGAATCTCAGGAGTTATGGATTCCAAGTCTTAAGCCCATGTCACACTGAACCAACGGATGCAAAGAGGATGTAAAACAGACAAAAAACCTTGCCATCCGTTCGAAAACGCGATTTACTCGCTGGCTCCGTTTTGCTTCCTCTCTATCCGTCCAGCATCCGTTTATTGATGTTTCATCCACTCCGAAAGTTTTGGGCTGCCCAAAACTTTTGCACGGAAAATGTATCCAGTTCGTCCGTTCTGCATCCACTACGCATCCGCTATGCATCCATTACGCATCCACTATACATCCACTATATCTGCTTGGCGTCAGCTGCACATCCGCGCAAATCACATCCGTGCAAATCACATCCACGCAAATCACATCCGCCCGGACGCAGGGAGGAAGCGGAACGGACGCAGAACAGATGCAGAATGGATGCAGAACGGATGCAGAATGGATGCAGCACGGAAACAAAGCGTTTAAAACAGAAAAAACGTTCGCAGAGGGGACCTATCTCGGATATTAAGGATGTCTAGAGGATGCCTAGAGGATGCCTAGAGGATGCAAAGGGACATCTATACTGCCTATAAAAAGGGGGAGCAACTCGTCTGCATCTCACTTGCAGACCAGCAGCCCACCTGTGCAGACCTCTGCAGCCTTCATCTGACTCTTCCTCTTCCACAGCATCCAGTCATGTCCACCATGGATCATACCACAGTCCTTTTGGCAGCCACCATCCTTCTGCAACAGTACGAAGCCATCTACAGGCTCTGTGAACTCTACTATGGGAAGAAAAAGAGGTGGCCAAGAAGCATCTGGGTCCGAAAATGGATCGGGAGAAGAGCAGAGTACGGACTGTACAACAAGCTGATGGTGGAGCTCAGGAACGAAGATACTCGGGCATTCCAGAACTTCATGAAGATGCCTCCAGCCATGTTTGACGAAGTTGTGCAGCGGCTGACACCCAGGTTGACCAAGTCAAACACCAACTTCCGGCCCAGCCTGGAACCTGGGCTCAAGGTGGCACTGACTCTGTGCCACCTGGCCTCAGGGACCACCTACAAAAGCATGCAGTACAGCTGTAGGGTGCCACACAACACCATCAGCATTGTGGTCAGAGAAGTGGTGCAGGCCATCATCGAAGAATACAAGGAGGAGTTCCTCCAGTGCCCCTCCACTGAAGAAGGATGGAAGAAAGTTGCAGAGCAGTGGTATCAGAGGTGGAACTTCCCACACACTGTTGGAGCCATCGATGGCAAGCACGTGGCCTGCAAAGCTCTAGCCAAGTCGGGATCCACTTATTTCAACTACAAGGGCTTCTTCAGCATCGTACAATGACACGCAAGATGTGCCCTACTTCATCGTGGGGGATGACACCTTCTCCCTCAGAACCTACCTCATGAAGCCATATACTTCCAGACTCCTGACCCATGAAGAGAGGATCTTCAACTACAGGCTGTCCAGGGCAAGGCAGGTGGTGGAGAACGCCTTTGGCATCCTGGCCAACAGGTTCCAGATACTTCTCACCACCATGTAGCATCGCCCAGAGACCGTGAGGAGGATTGTGGAAACTTGCTGCATCCTGCACAATCTCATGCGCACCCGCTACCCAGTCTTGCAGAACAGGCTCGTGGACCATCAACAAGGCAATGGGGACATGGAGCCTGGGGAATGGAGGCAAGGGCGAAACCTGATCGACACTCAGGATGTGCAAGGCCCCAACAGAGCCTCACGGGAAAGGAAGAAGCAGCGCAACCTCCTGAAACACTGGTGCAACTCCCCAGCTGGAGTCGTGGAGTGGCAAGACAGGATGGTAGATGCTTAATGGATGCTTCCTTCAGCCTGTCTCATCACACGGATGAGATTGGGCCATGTATGTTGGGTGGGCCTACAATGAACAGGGCATTTAATAAAGAGTTGTGTTTGTGTTCAAATGTGTGGATCAATGCTTACATTGTTATTGATAAAAAAGGGCCATAGGTGTGGCACCTGGGAGGCTGGACCATACAGTCCCACTATGCTTGCACTGGAGGTTTATCTATCCCACAGCTATTAGCCATACCAAAGGTATCCCTGCTCATTCCACAGGTATCCCTGCCCACCCCACTGCTATCTTAACCATCCCACAAGCATGCAAAGGCTTAAGCCAATTCTAAAAGTTTCCACCAAGACTTTTTAAAAAAAAACAAATGAAGCAAGTGTGTGAATCAAATATAAGCTTTATTGAACAACAAGCTGTAAAAAAAAAAATGACCCAAGTCAACTGTCCAAATAAAGTCCACAGGTAGCCAGCTACCCAGTCTCTGGCACTCTTCTTGGTCACTTGAGGTGTGCCCAGTCTCAGGGGGAAGGGTCCAGGTGCT
Source organism: Laticauda colubrina (assembly GCA_015471245.1). Taxonomy (NCBI): domain Eukaryota; kingdom Metazoa; phylum Chordata; class Lepidosauria; order Squamata; family Elapidae; genus Laticauda; species Laticauda colubrina. The sequence continues at coordinate 8,502,858 of BLBF01000026.1, read as the reverse complement.
GTGGTGGTGGATGGTGCTGGAGTGCCTGGCCTTGAGAGGACAACAGGGGACGGTGTGTTGAGAAAGGTCTCGGACAGCTGGATCAGCCCCATGATGCTGAGAGGTCCTTCCTCCATTCCATGGGGTGTCAGCCCCAGTACTGATGACAGATGTACTGAGGCCGGGCTTGGCTGTGGGGTGGAGGAAGGAGTAGTGTAGTGGGGCTGTCTGGTCTGCAGATGGGTGAGGACTGGCGTGGGTGGCATCATTGGTGTAGGTGGCATCACTGTCGTCGGTGGCATCATTGGCGTGGGTGGCATCGCTGTCATTGGTGGCATCATTGTTGTGGGTGGCATCGGTGGTATCAGTGAAACAGGTGGCAATGGTGTCGCCCGATGACTCTGTGCCTTGACTGGGAAGGGATGCTGCCTGTGCTGCTGAACCTCCTGGTAGCCGTAGCCCTGGTAGGTGAGGGCCTGTGGGAAGCCTTGGAATGGGAGGGACATCACCTGGGGTGGAGGAGCAGGCCTGGACTGGGTGGGAGCAGGTTCCTCTGGGTCTGGAGGGTTGTGAAGCAGATCGGTGATCTGGTCCTTCACCATCTGGTACTGGGGTTCCGCCATGTCCCTGAGGGTCTGGTTGACATAGGTGAGGAAGGACTTGCGGTTGGAGGATGAGGAGTCAGTGTGGACCAGCTGAGAGAGAAGATCTATGCTGGTGCAGATGGTGTCCCTGATCTCCAGCAGGACAGTGTGGCTCTGCCCCTCCTGCTGTCCGGCTCTCTGCCTTTCTGCAGAGGCGGAGCTGGGAGGGGTGGATGCGGCTAGGACTGTGGTGGACTCGATGTCTCCTTTCTCCCACCGCACCAGGGAGTCCTCTACACACTCCACCACGCTTACCACACCTGTCCGCGGGTTCTCTGCCGTGGCACGCTCCACAGAATCCTGCCTGGAGACAGGGACTGACTCTCGGCCGGAAGAGGACTGGCTCTCATCAGGCTGCCAGAGAGAGAGGGTCATGAGTGGGGCTGCTGGTGCTCCTCGGTGGCGGACCTCACCCTCCAGGAAGCTGCACCTGGCCATGACGTAGGTCTCTCTGTCTGTCAGCTTCACAGTGGCCTGGCCAGATTTCTTCAGGTGCAGCTTCCCGTACCAGGTGTGCATGTGCTTCCACCAGCTGAGGAGCACCTCCGAAGTGTAACTCATACTCTCTGCCCTCTCTCTCCAAGCAGCCTGCTTCCGCTTGGTGACCCTGTACAGCCGGTGTCCCTTCCACCACATATAGTCGTTCTCTCTCAGCCACTCCAGCACCTCATCCTCGTGTGCCTCCTCAATATAGTATTGCCTCCTCTCCCGTTGTCGCATACGCCTCTTCCTCCCTTTGGCTGGACCAGATGGGCCCTCATCAGAGGGGCTCCCAGGTAGTAGGGGCTGCTCCTCCACACCACCAGCAGCAGCAGCAGCACCAGCAGAATCATCATCATCATCATCATCATCATCATCATCATCATCATCATCATCCTCACCAGCAGGATCATAATCAGCATCACCATCATCATCATCATCAGCAGCAGCAGCAGCAGCAGCAGGATCAGCAGCAGCAGCAGGACCAGTAGGACCAGGATCAGCAGCAGTAAAGTAAGCACCAGCAGGGCCAGCAAGTCCAGGAGCACGAGCAGGACCAGGAGCATGAGCAGGATGAGCAGGACGAGCAAGACCAGGAGCACGAGCAGAATGAGCAAGTCCAGGAGCATGAGCAGGTCGAGCAGGACCAGCAGGACTAGGAGCAGCTTCAACAGAGTAAGCCCCAGCAGAAGCCCCAGCACCAGCAGAAGCACCACCGCCAGGAGAGAAGCAGAGTCAGGGGCAGGGGGCAGGAGGTTGGCCCTGTCCCTCTTGCCAGGGATGGCGGTTGCTGAGGTTGCTGAGGCTTTCGCTTCCTCCCCATGGTTGTGGGGTTGCTGGCTGGCAGGGAGGCTGACAGGCACCAAGACTGGCAGGAAGGCTGGCAGGAAGCCTGGCAGGAAGCCTGGCAGGAAGGCTTGCAAAAAGCCTGGCAGGAAAGCAGGCAGGCAGGCAGGCACCAAGGCTGGCTGGAAGGCAGGCTGGCAGGGCAGGCAAGGAACTCGAAGTGTCCAGCAGCAGGTCTTTCCCCGGAATGCTGGCCACGTGTGATCTGCTTCCCTTTATATCCGGGGGGGGCTTACGTAATGCTTCCCCCCCGCATGCGCAATTAACGCTTGGCATCCGTTCCACTTCCGCTGTGCATCCATTAGGCTTCCGCTGTGCATCCACTTTATCCGCTGTGCATCCGCTGTGCATCCACTTCATCCGTTTGGTGTCCGTTCTGCATCCGCTGTATCCGTTCCGTGTCCGCTTTGCTGAGCCCCCCCGGAAGCCCTGCGGTTGCGCCATCCGCTCCCATCTGCTTCCATCTGCTGGGCTTCCATTCCGCATCTGCTTTGCATCCGCCCTGCGTCCTCCCCGCGTCCGTATTATCTGCTCCGGTTATGCAAATTTTTGCCCCTTTTAAGAAAGGATAACAACGGATGGAACATTTTGCTCGTCCGTTGTGTCCTTTTTGCATCCGTTGGCCAGTGTGACATGGGCTTTACCAGATAAGCACAAAAGATCCTGCCTATATCACCTCAACAGAATCCCCTCATTTATCATATAAGTCTGATATAATCTTAGTAGCTATTATTATTTACATATAACTCACCTTTATTATATTTTTATAAATATCTAGCTCTATATGCATGCTTCGCTACAAAACTATGTGATCGGGCTCAGTTTTTGTGGAGGAAAATAAGGGGAAAAAATTGTGCCTCTGCCTACCAGCATCCATTGGTATTCATCTGGCTAGTATCTTGTCAGTGTGTGAAAGAGTTGAGCGTTGTTTTGAAACTGAAGCAGTATCTGCTGTGTGAGCAAGGAGACAGCAAGGAATCTGGGTGTGGCTTAACTCAACTATTCTGTACTAAAGCTGTTTGGTGCTGTGAAACTAAAGCTGAAACTCCTCTGCTTATGTTTTGCATTTGGAACAGATTTCTTTTCAGGTGGGGAGTGGGAGTAGAACTCCTTAGCATCAGAGCATATTAATAATAATATATGAAATACTAATGGTCTGATGGTCATTTTAAAAAATCCTTTCTTAGTGAGCACCTAGAAGCCAAGAGGAACATATGGGCCAAATTTCAAGTTTGTAGGCTTTACAGTTCTGAAGATTTTGTGATGATGCATGAATGGTATTTTGCTTTTATACTGTATGTATAGATTCAAGTTGACAAACATACATAATGTTCCTTCTTCCTGCTACTGTCCCCACAACAACCCTATGAAGTAGGTTGAGTTGAGAGAGAGTGATTGGCCCAAGGACATGCAGCTGATTTTTGTGCCTAAAATGTAGTGAGAATTCATAGTCCCCTAGTTTATAATTCAGCATCTTAACCATTGCTCTCTTAACTGATCTGAAATAATATTTTATATATATGCCAGATGCCTAGAATATTCTTCACGATGGCCAATTGGCCATGTGACCTATGTCTCTCCAGCAAAATAGGAGAATTCAAAGAGTTGTTAAGTAGCTATCTTAAAACAGTACAAGAATTAGGGGGGAGGGTATTTTTTGCCACTCTTATTACACCATGGAATCCTTATAACTCTCATTCATTTAAATTTACTCTTTGACTTCCAGCAGTTCTTCGGCATTTCTTCTGGCTTTTTATCTCTTTCAAGAGCATCAAGAAACCTTGAATTCAAAACACAATAAGAAGCCATATTGGAATAAAGATGCTATTGCCTGCCCACTGTAACAGCAATTAAGATTAGTCATCTGAAAAAGCATCCTATCCTTGGAGGAAACCCAAGCTTTCTACCACCCACAGAGTACAAGCAGGGTCCATTTGTTACTGGAATGGGCCTGTTTAATATCTTCTGTCTCCTTATGAGAGAGGACCAGTAGCAGTACCAGTGAAATGAAATGTGATTATAGATAGATCTTAGACACCTATAAACAGCTCACAATCAATAATCTGGCATATCTCCTGCCTATTCCTAGTCAACTTCCTGTCCTCTCTTCCCACCATTGATTTAAATCAAGTGAGTTTCTTTGTCACATTCCCTTTTCTCTGAAGACTGAGTGGTCATTTATTTTATGCTTTATTATCTTTTAAAGATTGTTAAAGTTTCATCAACACTATGTCTGTGAACCTTGGCATTACTGCTGCTGGACAATTTCCATACAACCAAACAGTAAGATGAAAGTTTCTTCAAAGATTTGTTCCAAAAGGCACATAATTTTCTTTCACATTGTTGCAACACTTAGCTAAATTCTGGACTTACATAGACACAGGTTTTTTTAAGCAGCATCTTTCAAACCCAATTTAGCAAGATGTACTGGACTTTGACAGTGTTTTCAATATAGGTAGTCCTCGACTTACAGTAGTTAATTTAGTGACTTTTCAAAGTTACAATGGTACTGAAATAGTGAGTTGCCACTCTTTTTCAGAGTTACAATCTTTCCAGTATTCCCATGGTTATGTGATCAAAATTCAAATGCTTGGCATCTAGTTCATATTTACAACTGTTGCTGTGTCCCAAAGTCCTGTGATCACCTTTTGTGACCTTCTGACAAGCAAAGTGAATGGAGAAACCAGATTAACTTCACAACCAGGTTACTAACTTATCAACTGCAATGATTCACTCAACAGCTGTGGCAAGAAAGGTCATAAAATGTGTTCTGTCGGTATCACTCTTCTAAAATGATCCCATCCTCGTCGCCAGTGTTCTGTCCTGAGAATAGAAGTACTCGAGACCGGTGTTCATCAAACAGCTCTTTATTCTTAACTAATTCAGTGACTTCGTAACAGAGCATTGCCGGAACAGCGGCAGCCCTTTTTATAGCGGCTGCTCGTGGCTTGCGGCCAATTACAGCTCTTTAAATTTTCCCGCTGTCAGGTGAGCCAATTGCAATGGTACTTTACTAACCAATCCTATTGCGGCCTGCTCAGCCAATCAGATTAAGGTATTTGGAGTATTCCAATTCTTATACACAACAAAATGAGGCAAAATTCACTTAACAAATTTCTCACTTAACGACAGAAATTTTGGGTTCAATTGTGGTTGTGAGTCGAGGACCACCTGTAGACAGGTAGTATATTGAATAGTGGTCATTAGTTCTCAACTTAGGAACACTATTGAACTTAAAAATTCCATTCATAAGAAGACATAAGACATTCATAACAATTTCATAAGAAGTTGTTAAGTGACTTTTGCCCATTTTATGGTCTTTCTTGCCACAGTTGTTAATTGAATTCCTGCAGTTGTTAAGTTAGTAATATGGTTGTTAATGAATCAGGCTTTCTGGTTGACTCTGGTTTGTCAGAAAGTAGCAAAAGGTGATCATATGACCCTGAAACATTGGAACCATCATAAATACATGCCAGTTGCCAAGTGTTCAAATTTTGATCATGAGGATGCTGCAATGGTTGTAAGTGTGTAAAACAGTCGTAAGTCTTTTTTTTTCTGTACTTTGTAACTTTGAACAGTCACTAAATGAATGCTGGTAAGTCAATGACTACCAGTAACTTCTTTCTGACTCCTGTTGGTTTCATGAAAGCATGCATGCAGATTTCTTAACATATTCAAAACATCTTTATGATTTATTTCTGTCATGTATAATTACCTTCTCAAAAATATTGACATACATAAGAATGAATCATCAGGACTTTCTTCTGTTTTACTTTTGTATTCTATTGCTGGGGTTGGCAATGTTGCCACTGTTAGTGCTATCATATAATTAAGTTTGGGCTGGCCTAGAAATTATACTTACCACATTGAGGTAGCTATAAACAGCATTCTGATTGCATCATCATTGTAATACTGCTGTAATTATGGGCATTGTCTGGGTCTTCTATACATCTGAGAGATTTTGTATGGTAGTAACATTCATTTTTAGCACTGACACATAAATATAACTTTTACATCTAATACAGAACATTAAACTTTTAAAATGTATTCGGTAATCCATCATTTCCAAATTAAGAGCTTGTAGATGCCTTGGAATGAAATCTTAACCTTCCCCAACCTAATTAGTTTATTTATTTTATGTATTTATTCTTGTCAGTTGCTTACAAAATAATAGGTATAAGTAAAAATATAATTATGAATACATGGATACACATGAGAAAATAAAAAATAAAAGAAACAATAGGACAGGGATGGTAGGCACATTGGTGTGCTTATGCATGCCCCCTACAGACCTCTTAGGAAAGGGGTGAGGTCAATCGTAGACAGTCTAAGGTTAAAGTTTTTGGGGTTTGGAGAAGAACCACAGAGTCAGGTAGAGTATTCCAGACATTGACCACTCTGTTGCTGAAGTTGTATTTCCTGCAGTCAAGTTTGGTTCAGTTAACCTTGAGTTTGTATCTTTTGTGTGCTCTTGTGTTGTTATGGTTGAAGCTGAACTATTGATTGACAGATAGGACATTGCAATGTATGATTTATATATTATTCTTAGATCGACCAAAGGCGGACCGAAGTTCTAGGTTTTCTAGGTCTAGAATTTTGAGTCTGGTGGCATAAGATATTCTGCAACGAGTAGAGTAGAGAACTCTTTTATGAAATATTTCTGGACTTTCTCAACTGTGTTAATATCGGATATGTAATGGGGGTTCCAGACTGATGAGCTGTATTCGAGTATTGGTCTAGCAAATGTATTGGTCTAGTTTTGTATGCTCTAGTTATTAGTGTAATATTATCAGAGAAAAAACTACGTAAGATTAGGTTTACAACTCTTAACACCTTTTTAGCTATGTAGCTACAGTGGGCTCAGGCACTTAGGTCATTAGAGATGAGCACTCCAATATCCTTGATAGAGTTTGGATCGTTAACAAAGTCCTGACTATTCAGCCTGTATTTTATTTTCTGATTTATTTTGCCAATATGTAGGACAGATCATTTATTTGTTGAGATTTGAAGTTGCCATTTATTTGACAATAGTCAAGGTCTTTTTGAAGGGTAGCAATATTGTCTGTGGTGTTGAATAGCTTTACATCATCAGTGAAGAGAATGCAGTTGCTCTTGATATGATCACAGAGGTCATTTATGTAGAGTGTTAGGGATAACATTGTTCACCCTAACTGTTTTAGGTGAAATACTAACTATGAATCATAGTTAGTGTATGCAGCTTTAACTGTAAAATAGCAACTGTGGGTGTGGTTATGAAAACCATATAAAAGTAGCAAGGCTACAGCTTGCTCTCTCTCTCTCTGGCTTTGATGATCCCTGATTACTGCTTGGAAGCAAGACTGCATTGCTCGAACGGGAGAGACAACAACGGACTGATTTATGAGAACTGACAATAGGATATTCTACATGGACTTTGCTAACTGAATATCCCTGAATGGACTGACTACATGGTAAATGAATATTGGACTGTTTTTGACGATGCTATAAACTTATACTGGAATAAAACATATTCTTGATAGCACAAGCGTATCTGTTATTTTTACTGTATGTTAATAAACATACAAGCTTAGCTCACTCATTTATCTGTGTGCCTATCTGACTAACGCTGCACATTCTGTTTAGCTTGTCTCCCTAACCCTGGTTGGGGAACCCAGGCTTAACACTGGTTATGGGCCCAGAGGCTGCAAAGTCAGTTTAACTAGGTTAAACAGATTTATGTAAAAAGTGAGAGTTTGTATTGTTATACATTACAGTAAACAGACAGCTGTGTTTTATTAATTATATTTTTATATCCATATAAGAAACCATGGCACAAGTCAATTTACAAAGTTTGTCCCTTATATCCAAGCTGGATGGAACACACTATGTATCATGGTCTACAAAATGTAGTCTACTTCTACGAGGAGAAGGTCTGTGGAACATAATTGAAAATCCACCAAACGTAGAAGAATGGGATCCAGAGGATGAGGAAGACAGACTAAAGATAGAAGAATTTAAGCATAAAAATCAACAAGCTATTTGCATAATTGGGTTAACCTTAACTGATCAACAGCTTGTTTATATCCACGGAGAGAAAACGGCTTTTGGCTGTTGGCAGAAGCTGAAGAGAATTTATGTCCGAGATAAGGTTGGTGCACACATAAATCTAACACGGAAGCTTTTCAGGACACATCTCCAAACAAATGGTGATATGCAGAGTCATTTAAAAACTATGCAAAGCATTTTCCAGGAATTAAATGAAAAACAACTTATTTTCCCTGAACAACATCAAATTTATATAATTCTATCTTCCCTTGATGAAAGTTATGATAACTACGTAACTTCACTTGAAATTTTGCCAAAGGAAAATTTAACTTTAACTGATATAACTGGCAGATTGATTGAAGAGGCCAGAAGAAGGCATGAAAGAGATGAATTAAGGAGGGAGCAACCTCAAAAAGAAGATAATAAATCTCCTACTGCATACGCAATTAAAAGGTGCTTTAATTGTGGAGGAAGAGGACATTTGGCAAGATTTTGTAAAAAGGCAAAGAGCCAGAACGCTGGCCAGAATACTACAAATCATCAAAAGATAAATAAACATTTAGAGTTAGCCATGTATACGAACGGAGCTGTAAGAAATAATTTATGGGTGGTTGACAGTGGAGCATCCCATTGTATAACAAATGATAACAAAAATTTTATGAAAATGTCCCAGAGTAAACAGCAGATATCGTTAGCCAATGGCTGGAAACTGAAAGCTAAAGGTGAAGGTATAGCATATTGTTCTTTTATAAAAGAGAATGTAAAAATGTTATATGTACCACAACTTAAGTTTAATTTAATTTCAGTTAGAATTTTGGTTAAACTAGGATATGTAGTTACATTTAAGGGAGATAACTGCTTAATTACAAAAGATGATAAGAAAATTACTGCATCTTTAAGAGATGGCTTATATGTGTTAAATGATGATGGTTTAAAGGTGGCTAACACAATTTATGAAAACCAGAAACCTCATGATGAATGTATTCACTTGTTACATCGAAGGCTAGGGCATTTAAATTTTAAAATGCTTAAGAAAACTGTTGAATTGTCTAAGGGAATAAGTTTGAAACATTGTGATAAGTATTTGCAATGTAATGCCTGTAATCAAAATAAGAGCAGGGTCATACCGGCAAATAGATTTGATGGATTTACTACTAAAGAGCCTTTAGAAGTAGTATTTGCTGATTTAATAGGTCCGAAAAAACCAAGTGTAGGAGGAGCTCGCTATATACTTAGTATAATGGATCACTATTCTAGATATGGGTTTTGCTATTTAATGAAGAGCAAAACTGAAACATATCAAAATATATTTAATTGGCTAAAATTTGCTGAGAGAAAAACCAAAAGGAAATTAGTGACTCTCATCACTGATAATGGCACAGAATTCACAAATAATAAATTTAAAAACAGAATAAGACAATTGGGGATTCAACATAAAATGTCTGCACCATATAGGCCACAACATAATGCCTTTATAGAAAGAAGAGGCCAAACATTACAATCAATGGCACAAACTATGATGTCTGATTCAGGATTACCTGACAATTTATGGGGAGAAGCAATAATGTGTGGTAATCATATATTAAATAATGTTGTTAATTCAACAACAGGTGAATTACCATTCACACTGTGGCATGGTACAAAACCTGATTTAAGTTACATGCACACATTTGGAGCACCAGCATGGGTGCATATCCCTAAACAACTTAGATACAAAGGACAGCATAGAGCAAAAAGATTGATTTTTGTAGGTTACACCTCTAATCATCGATCCTATAGATTCTGGGAACCAGGAACATCTAGAGTTTACACCAGTGCTAGTGCAAAATTCCTAGAACATGTAGGATGGAATAGATTAGAGCAAGATTCAAACAATGAAATATTTATTGAACCCTACAAAAGTCATAAAGATGAGATTAGCTGTAAGAAGAGTCCAATTAAAGAAGAAATCCACGAAGAGCAAATAGGACAGGAACAAGAAGAAAGAGTTGATCAGGAAGAGTTACATGATCAAGAACAATTAATAGAGGAAAGTCCACCTGTAAGTCCTATAATACCTAGACGTACTACACGTGTAACTAGACCACCTGATAGGTATCAAGCAAGTATAGTTTGCCAAGTAACTAAAGTTCCAACTAGTGTAGAAGAACTTAGGATGTATCCTGCTAAGGATCAGGAGAATTGGCAAAAGGCAATGGAAAAAGAACTAAATTCATTAAAGGTAATGAAAGTGTATGAAGATGCCAAATTACATCCAGGAGAAAAATCCATTGGGTGCAAATGGATATTTAAAGTAAAAACTGGAAATGATGGGACTGTTACCCATAAAGCTAGGTTAGTAGCTCAAGGATTTAATCAAACTGCATCTGATTACGATGAAGTTTTTGCGCCAAGCCTTAAAGCTACATCGTTAAGAACAGCATTAGTGTGGGCAGCTAAGAAAAACTATATTATTAATCATTTAGACGTAGAAACTGCTTATCTACATGCACCATTGCAGCACACTATATATTTAAGAAAACCAATTGGCATAAAAGAAAATAATGTAAATAGCAATGATTGTTGGAAACTCAAAAAGAGTCTTTATGGATTAAAACAATCTGGGTTTGAGTGGAACCAATATATTGTGAAAGAGTTAAACAATATAGGTTTTAAATCTGGTTTAGCAGATCCTTGTGTATTTAAAAGAGAAAATAATGGAACGGTGTCATTATTATTGTTATTCACTGATGATATTGCTTTAATAACTAAAACTAATAATGAGGCTAATGAGATAATATCATTATTAGCCAAGAAGATAAAAATAAAGCATCTAGGTGAAATTAAAAGATATCTAGGATTGACAATAAATAAAACAAATCATGGTTTTAAAATATCTCAAGAAGATAAAATTTGCCAATTACTTAAAAATTATAAGATGGAACTTTGTAAACCGGCAAAGACTCCAATGAGTCAAGAAGTTTGCCAAATTAATGATCAAAGTCCCAAATTTGATAAGTCCATATATCAATCTTTGATTGGTAGCTTATCATATATAAGCAATTGGTCAAGGCCAGATATAGCTTATAGTGTAAATCAGCTGGCTCGTTTTAATTCAGATCCAAAAGAATATCATTGGAAATCTTTAAAACGAATATTGAGATATCTGAAGGGAACTATAAACCATGCATTATATATAGAGCCAAAGGGTGATTTGAGTCTTAGTGCTTATGCAGATGCAAGTTTTGCAACTGATATAAACACTAGAAAATCAACATCTGGTATGGCTATATTATTTGGTAAGACACTGATAGGATGGAGGTCAATCAGACAACAGCATATTAGCTTATCTACAATGGAAGCTGAATTTTCATGTCTGTCATTAGTATGCACTGATTTAATTTTCTACAAACAATTGTTGTTGGACATGGGAATAACAATAAAAGATCCCATTATGGTATATGAAGATAACCAATCAGCTATAAAGTTAGCTACTAGTATTGCTGTAAAAACTAGATCAAAATATACTGACCTAAGATATTTGAATGTAAGAGAAGCAGTGAAGAATGAACTGATAAGATTGGAATACTGCATGTCAGAGGAAAACATAGCAGACCAATTTACAAAAGCTCAAGGAGCAACTAAGTTTAAAGAAAGTTGCGAAAAATATAATTTAAAGTTGTAAATGTTTCATAGTTATTATTGTAACCTAAAATGGGGAGAATGTTAGGGATAACATTGTTCACCCTAACTGTTTTAGGTGAAATACTAACTATGAATCATAGTTAGTGTATGCAGCTTTAACTGTAAAATAGCAACTGTGGGTGTGGTTATGAAAACCATATAAAAGTAGCAAGGCTACAGCTTGCTCGCTCTCTCTCTGGCTTTGATGATCCCTGATTACTGCTTGGAAGCAAGACTGCATTGCTCGAACGGGAGAGACAACAACGGACTGATTTATGTGAACTGACAATAGGATATTCTACATGGACTTTGCTAACTGAATATCCCTGAATGGACTGACTACATGGTAAATGAATATTGGACTGTTTTTGACGATGCTATAAACTTATACTGGAATAAAACATATTCTTGATAGCACAAGCGTATCTGTTATTTTTACTGTATGTTAATAAACATACAAGCTTAGCTCACTCATTTATCTGTGTGCCTATCTGACTAACGCTGCACATTCTGTTTAGCTTGTCTCCCTAACCCTGGTTGGGGAACCCAGGCTTAACATAGAGTATGAAGAGTTGGTCCTAGAACACTGCCTTGGGGGACACCACTGTTGACAGGTACAGAATTTGATAGGATGCTCCCAATTTTGACCATTTGTTGTCTGTTTGACAGGAATGCTTCTGTCCAGTTATGCAGAAATCCAGAGATACCATAAGATTTTAGTTTTAGGAGTAGTTTGTTGTGTACCACTGAATCAAAGGCTTTACAGAAGTCTATGTAGATTGCGTCTATTGTTTTGCTCTGATTGAGTTGTGTAGTCCATATGTTTTTGCAGTGTAAGAGTTGCACATTACATTATAGGTTTTAGGGGCAATGTCCTTCTGAATTCTTAAGAAATCATATGTGAAGTTACTTATCTTCATGTTCTAAAATTGGCTTTTATACCAGAGGGCTGGAAAATAGTTAATAATATTGTTTTAAAAGTTTTGACTTAGGTAGTAAGAATCCAGGACATTTTAAGGTACTTAACTTTATGTTTTTTTCATTAATCTGGTTATTAAAGATAAAATGATCAAGCATAAGAAATGTATATCTTGTAGAAGTCACCTTCTTATGCAAAAATAATTTAAAGATTTCTATGGTTTTAATGTTTTATGTTCAATATTTATTGAATAAGTGTAAACTGCCTAGAGTTGCCTTTGACAAGATGGGTGGCATATAAGAAAAATAAATAGGTAAGTAGAGAGACAGAAACACAGGTGTAGATGGTGGGTAAGTAGGTAGCTAGATGAACAATCAGTCAGATAAAACTCTTGTTTCTCTGTAGAATACTGTAGAACATGAATGGGACCATCCAATATACTTAGATTTTCAAATGACTTTTAATAAGGTCTCTCAAGCAAACGTAATAATTATGGAATAAAAAAAGGGAATAGGAAAAAAGGGAATAGCAAAACCCAGCAAGAAAGAACTGCCATCATATATAGAATCAACTGCTGAAATTGCAAGCAAGACTATATAGAACAAATGGAATGCCATCGAGAACATAGAACATAAATAATAAATAATAGAGTTGGAAGGGACCTCACAGGTCTTCTAGTCCAACTCCCCCCACCCGGTTTGAGACAGTTTATCTGCATGCACCATTGCAATACACTATATATTTAAGAAACCTTTAGGTCTCAAAAATGATAATACTGATAGTAATGATTTCTGGAAATTAAAAAAGAGTCTTTATGGTTTGAAGCAATCAGGATATGAGTGGAACCAATGTATAGTTAAAGAATTAACTAAGATAGGTTTTGTAGCTGGCATGGCTGATCCATGTTTGTTTAAAAGAGAAAAAATGGTGTAATGTCATTATTGTTATAATTTACTGATGACATAGCATTAATCACCAAAACTAAACAAGAAGCTACTGACATAATTTCACTATTGGAAAAGAAATTTAAAATAAAACAATTAGGAGAAATCAAACAATATCTTGGTTTAAAGATAGATAGAACTAGGGGAGGATACAAGATCTCACAGACAGATAAAATTAACCAATTGCTAAAAAGTTATAAAATGGAACTTTATAAACCGGCTAAAACACCAATGAGCCAGGAGTTTAGCCATAGTGATGTTCAAAGTCCTATTTTTGATAAGCACATTTATCAGTCCTTGATTGGTAGTTTATCTAATCTCAGAAATTAGTCAAGGCCAGATATCGCATACAGTTTTAAGGGCCTGTCACATAGGCCGATGGATGCAAAACGTATGTAAAAAGGACACAGCAGACGAGAAAATGTTCCATCCATTGTTATCCGCTCTCAAAAGTGCCTCAAATTTGCATAAGCAGAGCGGACAACAATGGAAAGGAATGGACGGGGGGAGGATGCAGCCAGGATGTAAAGTGGATGCTCCACGGAAGCCTAGCAGATGAAAGTGGATAGAAGCAGATGGCACATCCGCAGGGCTTCCGGGGGAGCACAGAGAAGCGGATGCGCAACGGAAGGAACGGATGCAGAGCGGAAGCCTAGCGGAAGCCTAGCGGAAGCCTAGCAGATGCAAAGTGATCATTGCACATGCGGGGAGGAAGCAATGTGTCAGCCCCGCGGATATAAAGGGATGCAGCTCGCAAGCAGGTCACCATTCAGAGGAAAGACCTGCTGCCAGACACAGCTCCACCCACCCACCCAGCCAGCCAACAACCATGGGGAAGAAGAGAAAGCCTCTGCCATCTGCTGCCAGCCCTGGCAAGAAGGACAGGGCCACCATCCCACCCCCTGGCCCTGACTCTGCTTCTGCTGGGGCTTCTGCTGCTCGGGCTGACTCTTCTGGTGCTGGAGCTTCTGCTGGCGCTGCTCCTGGTGCTGGGGCTTCTGCTGGGGCTTACTCTGCTGGCGCTGCTCCTGGTGCTGGGGCTTCTGCTGGGGCTTACTCTGCTGGCATTGCTCCTGGTGCTGGGGCTTTTGCTGGGGCTTACTCTGCTGGTGCTTACTCTGCTGGTGCTGCTCCTGGTCCTGCTGGTGCTGCTGGTGCTGCTTTTGCTGCTACTGTTGTCACTGCCACTGCTGCTGGTGGTGTGGTGGAGCAGCCCCTACAATCTCGAAGCCCCTCTGATGAGGGCCCAGATGGCTCTTCCAGAGGGATGAAGAGGCATACACGAGAATGAGAATGGGAGAGGAGGCAATACTCCATCGAAGAGGAACATGAGGATTAGATGCTGGAATGGCTGAGGGAGAATGAGTACCTTTGGCGGAAGGGACACAGGCTGTATTGAGACACCAAAAGGAAGCAGGCTGCTTGGAGAGAGAAGGCGGAGAGCCTGGGCTACATTTCGGAGGTGCTCCTCGGCTGGTGGAAGCACATGCACACTTGGTACGGGAAGCTGCACCTCAAGAAATCTGGACAGGCCATGGTCAAGCTGATGGACAGAGAGTCCTAAGTGATGGCCAAGTGCAGCTTCTTGGAGGGTGAGATCCATCACCGAGGAGCAGCCCCTCTCACAACCCTCTCTCTCAGGCAGCCCACAGAGAACCAGTCCTCTTCTGGCCAAGAGTCAGCTCCTGTGTCCAGGCAGGTATCTGTGGAGCATCCCATGATGGAGACCCCCTTGACAGCTGCATTCCCCATGGTGGAGCGTGTGGAGGATCCCCTGATGCAGTGGGAGAACCAAATCCACCCTCAGCTCCACCTCCACAGAAAGCAGGCAGAGAGCCAGACCGGAGGGGCAGAGCCACATTGTCCTGCTGGAGATCAGGGACACCATCAGAAGCAACGTAGATCTCCTCTCTCAGCTGTTACACACCGACATACCATTCTCCAACCGCAGGCCCTTCCTCACCTACGTCAACCAGACTCTCCTGGACATGTCCGAATCACAGTACCAGGTGATAAAGGACAGGATCACTGGTCTTCTTCACAACCCTCCAGAACCAGCTGAACCTGCTCCCACCCAGTACAGATCTGCTCCTCCACCCCAGGTGATGTCACTGCCTTTCCAAGACTTTCCACAGGCCCTCACCTAACAAGGCTATGGCTACCAGGAGCTCCAGCAATACAGTCAGCCCTTCCCAGTCCAGGCACAGGTACATCGTATGCCACCGGTGCCACCGATGCCACTGATGCCACTGATGCCACCAATGCCACCGATGCCATTGACGCCACTGATACCACCCATGCCACAGATGCCACCCATGCCTCACTTCGCTCAGCTGCAGACCAGACAGCCCCACTTCACTCCTCCTTCCTCCACCCCACAACCAAGCCCGGCCTCAGAACATCTGTCATCAGTCTTGGGACTGACACCCCATGTCCTGGAGGAAGGGCCTCTCAACATCACAGGAATGAGCCAGCTCTCTGAGAGCTTCCTCCACACACCATCCCCTGTTGTCCTCTCGGGGCCAGGCACCCCAATGGTGCCTCAGACCAGCATTCCAGCAGCAGCCACCTCCACAGCACATGGACCCTTCACCCCTGAGACAATGGGCATGCCTCAGAGTGACTGAAAAGAGTGCCAGAGACTGGGTTGCTACCTGTTGACTTTATCTTTGCTTGGGACACCTGGGTCATTTTGCTTTTACAGCTTGTTATTAAAAAAGATTATCTTTGCTTCACACACTTGCTTCCTTTATTTTATTAAATAAAGTCTTGGTGGAAACTTTTAGAAATGGTTTAAGCCTTTGCATGCTTGTGGGATGGGTAAGGATAGCTGTGGGATGGGCAGGGATACCTTTGGGATGGGTAATAGCTGTGGGATGGGTTAGGATACCTGTGGGATGGGTAATTGCTGTGGGATAGATAAACCTCCAGTGCAAGCATAGTGGGACTGTATCGTCCACCCTCCCAGGTGCCACACCTTTGGCCCTTTATTATCAATAACAATGTAATGATTGATCCACACATTTCAACATAAACACAACTCTTTATTAAATGCCCTGTTCATTGTAGGGCCACTCAACATACATGGCCAAATGTCATCAGTGTGATGAGACAGGCTGAAGGAAGCATCCATTAAGCATCTATCATCCTGTCTTGCCACTCCACTGCTCCAGCTGGGGAGTTGAACCAGTGTTTCAGGAGGTTGTGCTGGTTCTTCCTTTCATGTGAAGCTCTGTTGGGGCCTTGCACATCCACAGTATCTATCAGGTTTCGCCCTTGCCTCCATTCACCAGGCTCCATGTCCCTGTTGCCTTGTTGACGGTCCACGAGCCTGTTCTGCAACACTGGGTAGCAGGTACGCATGAGATTGTGCAGGATGCAGCAAGCTTCCATGATCCTCCTCATGGTCTGTGGGCGATGCAGCATGGTGGTGAGAAGTACCTGGAACCTGTTGGCCAGAATGCCAAAGGCGTTCTCCACCACCTGACTTGCCCTGGACAGCCTGTAGTTGAAGATCCTCTCTTCACGGGTGAGGCATCTGGAAGTGTATGGCTTAATGAGGTAGGTTCTGAGGGAGAAGGCATCATCCCCCACGATGAAGTAGGGCACATCTTGTGTGTCATTGGACAGGGGGTCTGGATCTGGGAAGCCCATGATGAGGTTGCGTTCCAGCCCCTCCTTGAGATGACTGGCATTGTATACCTGGGCATCTGAAGCTGAGCCGTTGCCTGAAGCATCGATGTAGATGAACTTGTAGCCAGCATCGATCATGGCGAAGAGGATGATGCTGAAGAAGCCCTTGTGGTTGAAATAAGTGGACCCCGACTTGGGTGGAGCTTTGCAGGCCACGTGCTTGCCATCTATGGCTCTAACGGTGTGGGGGAAGTTCCACTTCTGATACCACTGCTCTGCAACTTTCTTCCATCCTTCTTCAGTGGAGGGGCACTGGAGGAGCTCCTCCAGGTATTCTTCGATGATGGCCTGTACCACTTCTCTGACCACAATGCTGATGGTGTTGTGTGGCACCCTCCAGTCATACTGCATGCTCCTGTACGTGGTCCCTGAGGCCAGGTGGTGCAGAGTGAGTGCCACCTTGAGCCCAGGGTCCAGGCTGAGCTGGAAGTTGGTGCTCTGCTTGGTCAACCTGGGTCTCATCCGCTCCACAACTTCATCAGACATGGCTGGCGGCATCCTCATGAAGTTCTGGAATGCACAAGAGTCTTCGTTCCTCAGCTCCACCATCAGCTTTTTATACAGTCCATACTCTGCTCTTCTCGCGATCCATCTTTGGACCCAGACACTTCTTGGATGCCTCCTTTTCTTCCCGTAGAACAGGTGAAAGAGCCTGAAGATGGCTTTGCATTGTTGTAGAATGATGGTGGCTACCAAAAGGACTGTGTGACGATCCATGATGGAGAAGACTGGATGCTGTGGAAGAGCAAGAGCAAGGCTTAAGAGGTCTGCACCGCAGGGCTGCTGGACTGAAAGTGAGATGCAGGTGAGTTCCACTCCCTTTTTATAGGAAATATAGGTTTTCCGCTCAGTGTCCTTTTGCATCCTCTAGACATCCTGCAGACATCCTAAATATCCGAGATATGTCCCCTCTGCGAACGTTTTTTCCATTTTAATGCTTTGTATGCGAGCTGCATCCACTTTCATCCTTTCTCCGTCCGTGCTACTTATGCTGCATGTCCGTTCCGTGTCCGTTTCCCTTCCTCTCTGTGTCCGTTTTCCGCTGCAGCAGATGCGAGTTGCACAGATATGCAGCGGATGCCTAGCAGATATAGCGGATGCGTAACGGATGACGACGGATGTCTAACGGATGTTCCACATATGCGTAGCAGATGCAGAACGGACGCGTTGGATACATTTTCCGCTCAAAAAGTTTTTTGCAGCTCAAAACTTTTTGAACAGATGAAATGTCAATAGACGGATGCTGGACGGATAGAGAGGATGAAAAATGGAAATGGCCATAAGATGGAGCCAGAAACCTGGGTTGTTTTGGTTTTAGTCTCAGAAGAGAATGTGAGTGTATCTTCATTTCCTTCTGTTGGAAAGTATTGCCATTCCTCCATTTTTCCTAATTGACTGATATTGCTGGATTTAATGTAAGTCTGTTACTGAACTGTTTTTTGACACTGGAATTTGATATTTGGATTATCCCTGGATGAAAACTGACTGATTTTACCTATGAATGACTTTGGACTGCCTATTTTGGACTTTGCTTAACGTTTCTGGAAGTAAAAACCTACATTTACTGTACAGTGTACAGTGTGCTGTATGTATATAATTCAAAACTACTCTCTATACGTCTCCCTGTATGCCCTCAGTCTCCTAATGGGGTATTACTTCAACAGTATGTTTGTATGTATGTATGTATGTATGTATGTATGTATGTATGTATGTATATTGTTCTGACCAAGGCTTCTTGACACAGTAAAAATCACACACTGTTCCAAAAAAACCTTTTGTTTTATTTCAATGGCTGTGAATTATATGCATTCACAGCCCATAATAATTCCCAAACTATTTATTTATTTATTTATTTATTTATTTGATGTGTCAATCGCTTACAAGATAATAGGTACAAGTATAAACATGAATAAGAATACAGGAAATAGGTACGAATAAATGGGGACAATAGGACAGGGATGGTCAGCATGATGTTGCACTTATGCATTCTCCTTACAGATCTCTTAGGAAATGGGTGAGGTTAAAAGGGTTAGTTTGAAGTTAAGGGAGTGGGGGTGAGAGGATGTAACAACAGAGTCAGGTAGTGCATTCCAGACATTGACCACTTTTTTGCTGAAGTCATACTTTCTGCAATTGAGTTTGAAGCAGTTTGTATCAATATTATGATTAGTCCAGCAGAAGTCTGCCACAGTCTTTCAAGATAAAGATGATAAGAACCCAACTTTATCTCCCTTCAAATACTGCTAAATTGGCTAAATTGCCAATTAGCTATTCAAGGCCAAATGGAGCACAAAGTCAACATGGAATTTCAGAGTTTAAACCTACCAGAACGAATAAATTGCTTCCTGAAAATGCTGATGTGCCTTTGCTCCTCCTTTATGCCTTATGGGACAGGCCAATCATCTCCAAGCCTTACTCCCAAATCGCCCCTTTTGTCTTAACTGTTTTTGCCTTCTGTGCAAGGACTCATAAGGAACAGGTTCCCCCTGTTCCTCTGCCTTGCTGATGTCAGATTCTGGAGGGTCTAGAGTCAGCACATAACTAATAGATAGCCCTGGTCCCATTTCTATGTCAGATGCAGATCCCTTGTCCGAGTCCTCCCCAGACTCCAGAACTGGCCCATGTTCCTCCCCACTTTCTGACTCAGCTGCCAGCTCCGCAGACCCTGTCCTGACCACAACACACACACACACACACACAAGCATATATATATATATATATATACCTATATATCTATATCTATATATCTATATCTATACCTATACCTATACCTATACCTATACCTATACCTATACCTATACCTATACCTATACCTATACCTATACCTATACCT
>BLBF01000026.1:8461160-8476931 GCA_015471245.1 Laticauda colubrina | reverse complement strand
TCATCATCATCATCATCATCATCATCATCATCATCATCATCATCATCATCATGAATATTGTTTCCATATTCATACAAAATAGAAAACAATTAGTCTTCAACTGTTTAATGCTTAAAGATCAGAGTTTGGTCAGAAAATTTAATCTTTATACTTTTAGCAAGAAGCAAAATAATTTATTTATATTACTACTTGTTTGTAGGATTATTCACTGTGAAAATAATATAGCCTAAAGTAGAATACAGATTTATGTGTTGTGGTCCGTCCGCCACTGGCCCCTCCGACAGCTGAATCAGAGAAGGAGGTGGAGTAGGAGTCAGGGCTAACAGCTACGCAGTCAGAGAGTTCTGAGGGGGAAGAGGAAATGGAGTTGTCAGAGATAGAGACAGAGCCTGGACTGTCCATCAGCCCACAGATGGAGAGGGAGCAGCAGGATGCTATGGGCCAGTCATTGGGACAGAAGTGCTATCACTGCTTGCTAAGCCCCACTTTAGCTGTAGGAATAAAAAGCAGGAGGTAGAGACAAATAGGTGTGGCATATAACTGTTTATCTCCCTGTTGGTCAGCCACTAATAGTCTGAACTTCTGAATCCTCTCTGGAGCTGTATCAGAATTCTTTTGTGGAATTGGCAGTGCTGAGAGTTGGCATGCCTTCTGAGCATATGTGTGTATGTCTCCAATGGTGGAAATGAATAAGTGCACCTTCCAGTCTTCTGTTGTGATTGTGGGGAGAAAGAAAGACTCCTGGTGTGTTGGGGACATTTCAGAGGGAAAGTGAGGAAGTGTCGCTTTCCACAGGCACTTCGAGACTGCATTAGCCTGGAGAGAGAGAGAGAGAGAGAGAGAGAGAGAGAGAGAGAGAGAGAGAGAGAGAGAGAGAGAGAGAGAGGCTCTTCTGGGGCTGCTGGCACTCCTAATAAGGGAGCCGGATCAGAACATAATGCTTTAAAATAGTTTGCATAGTATTTTTCAAGTCAGTGTTCTTTTCTACAACCCCCAGTGCTGCTCCAACAAATACTTTTAAACAAGAACTGGAGGAAGATGAAAATGACAGGATATATGGGAAGCAACCAGTCCAGCAAATTTTTCCTTAGCTAATTAGTCTTAATTGAACATGTAATCTCTTCTTGACCATTCAGATTGAAGCTATTAAGGTCAGTTTCATAGTCTTCTGTGAATATGCAACCATCTATCTCACAATCTCATTTGGGACAATAACATAAAGAATACACATCCTAGAATATATGCTTTGGAATGAAAGCCATCTGTTAAGCTTTACTTCCTGTGAAGCTTCTGGTGCATATTCATCCCTAAAGAAACAGTCTAAGTAGGAAGAGGAAGTCATTGCAATCTGAACTGTGAGGGCTGCATACTTTGCTTGTAGCCCACAAGGGAACAACAGTCTCATGCAGTGTTTGCTTTGAAATTAGTTGTGGAAAGAAAAAATTCTCAGGGAAACTTGGTCTGGGTCAAAGTACAGGCCAAATAATAGTAGTTTATTTTTATTTTTATTTATAAAATAAAAGGCCAAGGCTTTGGGAAGGGGGAGTGAGCTTGATAAAAAGCTGTTCTCAGAGAACAATTGTGAGCATCTCTTTATTTCCTTACTAAAGCATACATTAATTTTAACTGGTTCATACAAAACTGACTTTGCTTTCCTCTTCGCTGCTATTAACTGAATTTCATATGTGCCTTCCTGATATCTATATTTACTAATGACCCCTTTTATAAATTATAAGAATTATAAATTCAGATATCTCTGGAAGCTGCAACTAAAGCATTGGAGGACTGTGTGTAGTTGGGCCTATCTTTTATATGGCAACTATATTTGTTAAAATATTTTCACCACTGCAAAGCCCCCAAATCAAACTTATGTTCAAGAAAATTAAATGCTGTAATATTGACTATAGAAATGCTGGAGAATTCAGAAGGGAGAGAACTGTAGGCAATGAGCTAGCTCCTATGAATAAATTAATCTATGACTTTTTATCAAATTATAATTGTGTGATTCTTAGCAGCATAAACAATACTCAAATATCAAGGCATTTGTCAAAACTTCTGGAAAGTGCAGGTTATCAATTCCTAAAGTAAAGGAAAAGGAAGTGTTTTCCCCTGTCTAGTTGTGTTTGACTCTAGGAGACAGTGTTCGTCTCTATATCTTAGCCAAAGGAGTCAGTGTTCTACTCACGTACTTCTTTGGTCACGTAACCAGCATAACTATACACAAAAGCATCTGGAATGCTGTTACCTTCCCACCAAGGTGGTACCTATTTATCTCCTTGCATTTACATTTTTTTGAACTGCTAGGTTGGCTGGAGCTCAGCCAAGAGGAGGACCTCACGCCATCGCACAGTACTTGCATAATGAACTACTGACCTTCTGGTTGACTGACCTTCTGGTTAAGACATTGTCTTAACTACCATCATGTCTCTTATTGCTGATTCCTACCATATACTTATTTTGCACATTTACGTTATCTCCTTAGTCCAGGCTGATACACACAAAGCAAGAAACAAGCTAAATAGATTTCCAGGGAATCAATGGCAAACTGAAGATGGCTCTGAATTGCAGTGAAATGAGTCAGCAAATGATATCACAATATTCATACCTATGTAAAGGGGAAGACCTGGGATAGCCTATAAGTACTCCATACATGCTCCTCATGATGACACCATAAAAAGACAGTCCAGTGAGTTTTAGAGATCTGGGAGCAAAAGGAAAGTCATTTGCCCAAGCCATGGTTCAAAACTTTCAAATGAACACTGGGTTCATCTACTTTCTCAATCACTTCAGTGATTTCACTTTGTTAATTGCTTTTTGAAAACTAAGAATCTTCAGAATTGTAATTTTTGTGATACTGGGTGATTTTCCTTCAATTTTTAATTAAAATAAGTTTTAATTTAAGAATTTAATGTTTGTTATTTTATTCCAAACTAAACAGAAAAACTATGATTATGTTGTAATTTTGCAAAAAAAATTAAACAAACTAAGGGCCAGTTGGAAATAATATTTGTAAAGAATTGCAATAATTCTTCCTGTGAGTGATTTAAAATCTTGTTTAAAATATATACAGATTTTGAATCATCCCAATAAAAAATGTTGTATATTACAAAAAAATATGATAAAAGGAAGACTGGCCACTAGAGGCAACCAGAAAGAGCTCAAGATAATTATTAAAGGAGAAGAGAATCACTCATACAGAAGGGAGAAAAGTATTTTTAACTTTGGATGAGTTTGAGGATATTTCAGAATAGGCCACTCAGGATTGTCTGCTACAGAGGTGGTATTCAGCAGGTTCTGACCAGTTCTGGAGAACCAGTAGCAGAAATTTTGAGAATTTTGGAATACCACCTCTGATTGGCCCTCCCCTTATTTATTCTTTGCCTCCTAAGTCTCAGTTGATTGGCTGGGTCTTCTTTTGTTGGCCTGCACAGGAAAACAGAGCTAGAAAGCAGGTTAGTGGGGTGGGGAAAGAATGGAGATTTTGTAGTATCCTTTCCCTGTCACACCCACCAAGCTACACCCATAGAACTGGAAGTAAACAATTTTGAATCCCACCACTGGTCTGCTACCATAAAAATGGGCTGAAAAGAGGAACTAGAAGTGAATAAAACTGAAAAACAGCATGTTTAGTATATGGATTTAAAATGACAAGATAAAATTATGATACAGAAAAAGATATTACACAAGCCTTATAAATGAAAATAGCTGATTTTGTAATAGTTATAAAGTATTACTTATAAATAGTGATTACTTATGAATACATAAGTAATAAATACATGGATAATAAATCAGAAAAGTGACTTTATTTTTTTATTTACTTGTTTCCCCAGCTTTCTTCAAGTACTTCAATATGACACACTTGGGCAGTTCTTTAATTTTTTCCATACAACAAGTACCCTAAGAAATAGGATTCAAATGCCACTTGGTGATTCTATAACTGGATACAGACTCAAGCCTGAATTTCCTTGGTCCAAGGATTTAATTCTTGCTATTGTGCATACTGCATAGTTCCCATACTTCATTGCACTATTCCATTGCAACAGGATAGGGTGGACTCTCAATAAAATTTTAATCTTGTTTCTTTTAGTGAAATCATTATTAGAATACAGTATACAATATATCATGTAGGTGTTGCTATATTCATATTTTCACAATTGTGGGCTTTCATTAAACTTAATGAAACACTGATTATATCCATAAACTTGTTGCTGAGAGAAAATCTTCCCAGTTTGAACTACTCTCCCTTTCTAGAGTAATCATTCCAACTTCCTATCTAAGATAATGAAAGCACACATGCATTAGTAATTGTAGCTTGATACTTTCACATATATTTTAGATATTCAATGCCATTTTAAATTCCAGCGCATGGATTAAAAGATAATAATTCAGAATATCTATCTGGCATTCACGTCTCATTAAAAGATAATGCCAAGAGAAGAGGAAGAGATGGTAAGAGTCAGCTGGCTGACTTAAAGCTCTGGCAAGTGGTCTCTTACCAGTAAAATACACAACTCTACACAGTTTCAAAGGTTTTTCTTTAAAATGATATGATTTCCATATCAATTGTAAAAAGAATTAAACTTTTAATACTGTCTACTCTGAACAGTAGTGAAGGGAAGTAAAAAAAAATTCTTCAGCAAAATTCAATTTCATTTCCCTGAATAACATTAAGTCCATAATGGACTTAATTGTTCATTACTTGTTTCAACAAGTAAAATATTGATGACTTTAGAGAATCTTTCATCCTAATGGATCTCAAGGTATATTTATTTTGTACAGGAAAGATAACTTCAGTAGCATGAAGCTGTCTCTACAGAAAAGGAAGCCAACAAGATATTTCAGCAATCCAGCACCCGACTGTCATGGTACTCAAATGTTCCTAAATAAATAGCATATGCAAACCTTCCACATATATATACATTCAGGCATTAGATCATATCAGTTATTTATATTTTATCGATCTATATCTACAGCATCTACATTTGTAATATGTACTAATGCCTGGAAAGGTTGATGAATCTTGAATTAGGCTAAAATTGGTTCTTATGGGCATATCATAATTTATATTAAATATATTCAAATAAATCAATAAACTGAAAGCTTCATTCAGTCAACAATAAACAAATATCAATCACTTTAGTTTCTTCAATATGCTATAGCAAATCCATTTAGAAATGTTGTCAATCAAAAAGTTTCATGGATATTCCTGGCAAAAGGAAGATGAATTTCACTATATTAAAGATAAAGTCTGGTTAGCAGATATGAGAATATCACATAAAATTGGTTTGATATTATAGACAAACATAAAAATAGAGAACTTAAAATTCTGAATTTAAACTTTTTGTACTCCTATAAAATAACTTCTGTACATTATTTTCACATTTATTCTTTTTAGCATTGTCTATTTATGATGTGAAAAATGAAATTGCATGACAATCCTTTGGATTATCAAAATTTCATCACATTTCTATTTTGTTTTTTTTATATTTAGGCCAAAATTCTACAGTCATTAATTTTAATAAGAGGAGGTAAGGTAAATATTCTCATAGTTTTTAATTATAAACTCAATGCTTATTACAATTAACAAATTCAACAATTATTAATTGGCATGTGGTAAGGGATAACTTAACATTACTTGCTGTATGATAAGGATAATTTCCAAAATCTTGGTTATAGCAAAAGTCATAAATTGTCCTAAGTAAATCAGGGAATTCTATTAGAGGAGCCAATCCTACTTTATTATAAAGTTACATTAATCAAATCTTGCAAGCCTGAAAAACAACTTTTTGCCATCACTTTTGACTGCTTGATCCATTTGAAAAAATTTCCTTCCATTTCTTTCTCTGGCTGGGGTCTGGGAGCTCCTGTCTCTCTTGCTTGTTTGTTTTCCAGGCAGCAACTCTTTCCCTCCTTCCTCAAGACCACTGATATATCCCATTATGCAGAACTTCCTCCAGCACATACTGAGATGCTGAGTTACTTAGTACACAGCCCTGAAAAGCCTTAAGGCTAGGTCCCACTGGCCACTACTGTCCCACTACCAGGACTTCCCACAGCAAAAACAGACCTTCCCAGTCCAGGCCCAGGTTCATCGCATGCCACAGACGCCAGTCCTCACCCAGCTGCATTCCAGACAGCCCCACTACACTCCTCCTTCCTCCACCACAGCCAAGCCCGTCAACGGACAATCTGTCATCAGTCTTGGGCCTCGCATCTCAGGTCCTTGATGAGGGGCCTCTCAACCTCACGGGACTGAGTCAGCTCTCGGATAGCTTCCTGAATACACCATCTCCTGTTGTACTCTCGGGGCCAAGCACCCCAATGGCGCCTCAGACCAGCAATCAAGCCACAGCCACCTCCACAGTCCCTGCCCGCTTAACAGCTGAGACCATGGACATGACTCAGAGTGACTGAGAATAGTGTCAGAGACTGAGTTGTTTACTTGTTCACTTTATCTTTGCTTAAGACACTTTACTTGGGAAATTTTGCTTTTTTAATAGTCATAAAGTTTACCTAAGACGGTTAATAAAGGTTATCTTTACTTATCACACTTAATTCAGTTTACTTGGTTCATTTTGCTTATTTAATAAAGTCATAGAGTTTACCAAAGACAGTTAAAAAAAAAATATCTTTGCTTAAGACACTTGGTTCATTTTTTTAACTTCATAAAGTGTTGGTGAAAACTTTGAAAAAATGGTTTAGCCTTTGCATGCTTGTGGGATAGATAAACTCCAGTGCAAGCATAGTGGGACAGTATGGTCCACCATCCCAGCTGCCACACATATGGACCTTTATTATCAATAACAATTTATTCATTGATCAACACATTTTAAAATAAACAAAGCTCTTTATTAATGCCCTATTCATTGTAGGACCACTCAACATACATGGCACAATCTCATCAGTGTTATAGGACAGTCTCAAGGAAGCATCCATTAATCATCTATCATCCTGTCTTGCCACTCCACTGCTCCAGCTGGGGAGTTGCACCAGTGTCTCAGGAGGTTGTGCTGCTTCTTCCCTACACGTGAAGCTCTGTTGGGGCCTTGTACATCCACAGTGTCTATCAGGTTACGTCCTTGCCTCCATTCACCAGGCTCCATGTCCCCATTCCTTTGTTGACGGTCCACGAGTCTGTTCTGCAACACTGGGTAGCGGGTGCGCATGAGATTGTGCAGGATGCAGCAAGCTTCCACGATGCTCCTCACAGTCTGTGGCTCATGCTGAATGGTGGTGAGAAGTATCTGGAACCTGTTGGCCAGGATGCCAAAGGCATTCTCCACCACCCGTCTTGCATGGACAGCCTGTAGTTGAAGATCCTCTCTTCATGGGTGAGGTATCTTGAACTGTACGGCTTCATGAGGTAGGTTCTGAGGGAGAAGGCGTCATCACCAATGATGAAGTAGGGCACATCTTATGTGTCATTGGGCAGGGGGTCTGGATCTGGAAAACCCATGATGAGGTTGCATTCCAGCCCCTCCTTGAGGTGACTGGCATTGTATACCTGGGCATCTGAAGCTGAGCCGTTGCCTGAAGCATCGATGTACATGAACTTGTAGTCAGCATCGACCATGGCAAAGAGGATGATGCTGAAGAAGCCCTTGTAGTTGAAATAAGTAGACCCTGACTTGGCTGGAGCTTTGCAGGCCACGTGCTTGCCATCTATGGCTCCAACGGTGTGGGGAAAGTTCCACCTCTGATACCACTCTTCTGCAAGTTTTCTCCAGCCTTGTTCAGTGGTAGGGCACTTGAGGAGCTCCTCCACGTATTCTTCGATGATGGCCTGCACCACTTCTCTGACCACTTTGCTGATGCTGTTGTGTGGCACCCTCCACACATACTGCATGTTTCTGTATGTGGTTCCAGAGGCCAGGTGGCACAGAGTCAGTGCCACCTTCAGTCCAGGGTCCAGGTTGGCATGGAAGTTGGTGCTAGGCTTGGTCAACCTGGGTCTCAGACGCTCTACAACTTCATCAAACATGGCTGGTGGCATCCTCATGAAGTGATGGAATGCATGAGTGTCTTCATTCCTCAGCTCCACCATCAACTGGTCCAAACTCCATTTTTCTCATGATCCATCCTCGGACCCACACAGCTCTTGGACGTCTCCTTCTTCTCCTTCTGTATAAAAGGTGAAACAGTCTGAACAGGGTTTGGTTCTGGTGATGAATGATCACAGCTACCATACGGACTGTGTCATGATCCATGGTGGAGAACAATTGATGATGTGGAAGACCAAGACCAAGGGTGAAGAGGTCTCTACACCACGGCTGCTGGACTCATACTGAGATCCAGATGATTTTCTCCCCCTTTTTATAGGAAATATTGGTGGTCCGCTAGGTGTCCTTCTACTCTAGACATACTGCAGACATCCTAAATATCTGAGATACATCCCAGATACAAACGTTTTGTCTGTTTTAATCCTTTATATACGAGATGCATACGCTTACATCCTTTCTATTTCTGTGCTACTAACGCTGTGTAGACGTTCTGTGCACCTTTCGTTTCCTTCCTCTTTACATTTTCAGCTGCAGCGGATG
Source organism: Laticauda colubrina (assembly GCA_015471245.1). NCBI lineage: Eukaryota > Metazoa > Chordata > Lepidosauria > Squamata > Elapidae > Laticauda > Laticauda colubrina. The sequence continues at coordinate 8,468,391 of BLBF01000026.1, read as the reverse complement.
TGAGTTGAGGGGATGGCCAGAGGATGCCAAGTGGATACAGCGGATGTTTAACGGATGATAATGGACATAGAACGTTTATTGCCCGTATATGCCGCGGATGTACCTCGTACATGGCAGAAAGTTCATCCTCTCACAAAGTTTTGTGCAGCTCAAAACTTCTTGCATGGATGAAATCTCAGTGGACGGATGCTCGAGGGATAGAGTGTATGAAACACGTATGCAGTGAGTACACAATGGATGCATAGCATTTTCCAATGGATGGCAAGCTTTTTTAAAAATGTTTTACATCCTCTTTGCATCCGTAAGTGCAGTGGGACAGGGGCTTTAGTTCTGTTTGTCAGTGACCTGTGGTGAAAGTGGTACAGCAGTGGTACATTCTCCTTGTCCTCGTGTTATGTATTGAGTTGTGTTAACTGTGCTAAATTGAAACTAACCTTTAGATGACCCTGTTAGCTCCAACTGTTTTAGAGGGAAATTTAGAACATTTATATTTGGGAGGACTTTTTCTAGTTCTAAGATTGGTTAAGGCCCTGTGGTCTAGAGTATAAATCAAAGGCATTTGCCTCAGTTCCAGTTTTGAGTCAATAAATGCTGTTGTAGATATGCTGGTCTGGTTCTTGACTATTGAAGTCCACTACACAATACCTTGATTTCTTGGCTGCTGGTTATAAATCAACCATGACGTCCTGAGCTGATTTTGTGGATTAGCAATTTAGAGTATGTTTTATGTTGGTTCTTTACTTTCCCTGAATCCAGTTTCAGTTGGTGTTGGTTGGAGAAAGAGAGATATCTCCTTAGGTTCTTGCAGTGTGTACTGCCACAAGGTTTTAGTCTCTTTTCCACCTTTTCATTATCTACATAAAGTTATTGCATGAAGATTATGCAAATTTAAGGTTCAGTATCATCAGTATGCTAATGAAACCCAATTATATTTTTTGATCCCAGACAACCAAGTCTCTGATTCTCTTTCAATCAGAAAGTCATGATTTCAAGACTGAATGACTAGAGGTGTTTTGGCTGCAAAAATCTGGGAATATTCCATCTTTGACCTTAGATGAAGTTCCACTTCCCTCTTCAAAACTGGCACATAATCTGAAAAACCTCTTGGACTTGCAGCTCCTTCTTCAATAGTGGATGTCAGCTGATATCAGAAAGCCTTTGCACAACTCCATCTAGTGTACCAGCTGTGTCCTTTCCTAAATGGTGGAGCCTTCAGACAGCCTCTCAAACCCTACTCCTATCAATGTTTCACCAGTGTAATGCACTTCATATGCAGCTGCCATTGAGAGCCACACAGACGCTTCATCTGGTCAACAATGTGATGGCTACTGGAGGAGACTAAAACATACAAAGAACAGTTACAGGACTAGCCAACCCCAGACAGCCAAGTGTACTTTCTCAGTACATGTCTGTGATTCTCTTTCACCAAGAGGTGTTTTGGCTGCAAAAATCTGGGAATATTCCATCTCTGACCTTAGATGAAGTTCCACGTCCCTCTTCAACCAGGGAGACCAAGGGAGACCAGGGGAGAGATGATAGCAGTCTTCCAATATTTGAGGGGCTGCCACAGAGAGGAAGGGGTCAAGCTATTTTCTAAAGCACTTGTAGGCCAGACAAGGAATAATGGATAGAAGCTGAACAAGGAGAGATTTCCCCTGGAAATAAGGAGAAACTTTCTGACAGTGAGAACAATCCACCAATGGAACACCTTGCCGTCGGAAGTTGTGGGAGCACCATCACTTGAGACTTTCAAGAAGAGATTGGACTGCCATTTGTCAGAAATGGTGTAGGCTCTCCCGCTTGGGTGAGAGGTTGGACTAGATGACCTACAAGAACCCTTCCAATTCTGATTATTTGTCTGTTAAATGAACATATCTTGGTCTTTGCAAGCTGCACTAAGTTTTCAGTGCTCCTTTGGTAAGGAAAAAGAGATACCATCAATCAACTTTTATTTTGGCATTAGCCAGCAAATAAAACAAGAAAATTACAAGTTAAAATTATGTTTAAACCTGCTTGTAACTGTGAATGATTGGCCCACTGCTTTCAGATCACCTAATGTATATTCCTAGCCCACAAGGATGATGGCTAGCCATAAAAAGGGACAAAGTTGCAGTTTGACATATGTTATCTCACATCAGGAAAATGGAAAGCTATTGATTCATAACCTGGCTGAAAAAAAGGAAAGTTTAAATTCATAGGATTTAATTTATATGGGCCAGCTTTATGGCAAAACCCATGCTCAGAGTCCATCATCTATCTATCTCTATATCTCACCTTTATTATTTTTACAAATAATTCAAGGCAGCAAACACATCCTACATAAATTTCTGCTCCTTTTTATCATTTTACATTTGAGCTATATTTATTTTTCCTAAATATTTAAAAAGTGATGTCAATAAGGAATCTATGTTTTATTTATTCATTTAGTCAAATAATTGTAGACACTTTGTGTCTGTGTATGTGCACACTTTTGAGTTCATTTTGAATCCTAGAGACAGCCTGGAGTCCCTATGGTCTTTGTCCATATACTTTCCAAACTAGAATCATATGCTAGATGAAGATAATGGGGTCAGTTCTAGGACACAATGGCCTTGGCTTTTACTCACTTCTAATAATATCCACTTTATATGAAATATAAAATCCACAGTATCTGGAGTTCAGTATTTCATATTCTGGGTTTTTTTTTATAATTCATGATTATGCTTTATTTCATAGTCCAGTTGCTTGGGCTTAAGGCAGTTTACATGATTATTCTATAATCCTTTTTTGGAATTATCTCAGTGCAGTTTTAACTATTCCAAAAAGCAGCTTTCCTTGGCAAGAGTATTGAGCACAGTTCTGATAATTATTTTTTGACTTCTTGCAGTTTAATGAGAAGACATTCTGTTTCCTATATGGACATTCAGAGGAGCCCCCTTGAACAGCACATTTGGCACTGTTTCAGTGGAAATGAATATCAAAGGAAGCTGTTTGCTTTTCCTTTCTTAATTATTTGTTATATGTACATGCCTTGTGAACAGCAAGAAAAGGAAAAGAGTTGCAAGGATCTTTCAGGAAGCATTTGGAGGGGGTGCATTTAACATTTACTTCACATCTCCTTATCAGTATAGAAAAAGCACAAAATTAAAGAATTCTAGAGAGGCAGGCAGCTTGATAGCACCACTTTAATAATTAAACTGTTTCTTCTTTTTTCTTTTAAAAGATCTTGATGTATGACACTTTCATCCTTTAGAAATGCATTAGACTGATGGGAGAAATTTTCATAAAGCACTTTGTTAATACAATATCAGCTATATTTTATAATGTTTCTCTTTTTAACAATTAGCTCAAAAGATAATTGAACTGTTTGAAAGTCATGCTCCAAATACTTTTTTCCCCTCTTTATATGTGGTAGGATAAGGGAAAGGGAATTCATAGAAGAAACCAAAGAATGCTATTATTTCATTGTGTTCTTGGTTTAATTCACAAGAGGTGATGAGGAACATGAAAAACACTTATGTGGGCATGAAGCTTTAGGCAACCATCCCTTCCCCGCAACAATCCTTTACCACTGAATAAATGTTTATTCTAATTTTTTTTTTTAACATTTTCATTAAGCTGGTCTAAATTTTGACTAATATCAAGATAAGATATCTATTTGAGAATAAATCTTATAATGTAAATCTAAAGTTTTTATACACTTGCATCACCCTGAGTGCCAGTGAACCTTTCACATTCTGAAATGTAATCTTTGCAGGATGTCCTGATTATGGTAGAACAGGGGTCCCAACTACTGGGACACGGCCCACCCAGAACTGGGCTACACAAGTGGTAGGTGAATGTGCATGTGACTGAAGCTCCACTTGGCTGAGTATATGCTTGTGCTCACAGTTATGTGTGCAGCTCCATTATGTGAATGGTGGGGTTACACAGAACCATTCCCTCCCCCCCCCAAAATTGCCGGACCACCAAGGTGGAAACATTGGGACCGCTGCTGTGGAACATTAGATTTTAAATGGCATAGTTTATTGAGTATTGTTTTTGATTAAAGGATTTGTTTAATCAGATGGATGATTGGATACCAAAATTTAAATTTCCATGAAAAGATAAAACAAATATTATTCACTAATTTGATTTCCATGGCTAGAGTAAATACATTTATTTGAATAGTTGTTCCATATAATGTGTGCACTTAATATATACTTAATGTATTCACTGCATACATTCTTAATGAATAAACTGAAAAATAAAATATTTCTCTTAGCCTCATTTCCAGCCTTGTTTGTGATTTGTCTTGGCTATCCCTACAACTGAGTTATTTAAATATACTTTAATTATAATTTCTGGTGGTATTTTGTTTGTGCTGCATATTAAATAAAACTGTTGATTGATAAATTGATTAATAGATTGATTGCATATGCATTATCAAATTATGTGTTAACTCTTAACAACTATATACATACTTCTTCTCCATGACAATGTGTCCTATTCTGGTCCTTTTGTGCGGTATCTGCTATCCCGCATCAGATGGGCGTCTCATGATAGGGAGCGAAAGGAGAAAGAAACGACAGGAGATGAAGTTCCTCGGGATGAGTGCGCCCAGAATGTCTGGGTACACGCTCTTTTATTATGCTCCTTCAAAAGGGGGTGATTGTTTATTCAGAGCCTAGGTCAAGCCCAGGTCAGACAGGATATACAGGATTTACAATGGCTCAGATAAGGCAAGATACCAGGTCAGACAGGATGGCAAGATTTATAATTTGATCAGGATATTCCTTCTTTACAAAGCTGCATGCCAGACAATCTACTCACAATGTAAATAAGCTTTATCTACAGATGTTTAGCTCCTTGCCCCTGTACGTGCCCTGTAAAAGGTCACTGAGGAGACAGAAGCTCAATGATTACACGTGAATGATACAATGTTGCAAATGCCTGAACGATACATAGTTGCAATGATACACAGTTGCAAACACATAAATGATACATAGTTACAACACTTTTGGTCTTCCAATATGCGCTCATTGCTATTGTAACTGAATTCATCCACCTTGCTTCTGGTCATAATCTTCTTTGCTTGCCTTGTACCTTTCCCAGCATTAGAACCATTCCTAGAGAGCATGATCTAATATGTTTAAAATTGGATGATTTGAACTTGACCATTTGTTCCTTAAGTTAGATCTTAGGATTGATTTGTTTGCCTATGCATTTGTTTGGTTTCTGGCTAGTTTCTTAGGTGTCTTATCCAATGTCACAGTTTATAGGTGTCAATATACTCTCTCCTGCTTTTTCAAAATCCAACTTTCATTTCCATAAGCACTGTTATGATATTTCAAAAGAAATCTTAGTAATATGGTTAGAAATATAAGAGAACCAAGATTATGCTTATATCAGGGATGTCAAACTGGTGGCCCATGGGCTAGATGTATTACGTACAGGCCACGCCCACCCCAGCTCCATGAATGAAAAACACTTCATGATATGTGATATGATGTGTAAGTGATACCATGAGCTTGGCACTCATGCTTTATATCAATAAGATACAATCATCTGTTTTATGTAATAAAATGACTTTCCCTTAGATTGAAAAAGTATTTATTAAAATGACAACTTCTCACAATTGGTTGTGATATATAATACTAAACAATGATCAAAGAGAAAAATTAAGAAATATTTTTTTTAATAATAATTTGCCAAAACATAATTTAAATAGAGTGATATTGGATGGGATAACTGCTATTCTCATTATTTTTTGGACAGTTGAATAGTCTGAAAACAAATAATTTACAGAAGATTACTCCCTCAAGGCAAAAATCTATCTTTGTAGCTCAAATCTGAGCTAAGAAATATCTCATAGTGTCTATTCTAAAATGAATCTAGGATTGATTCTACTATTTCTGTGTTCCCTAAGTCAATTGTGTGCCCAAGCAATGATTAGCATAAGAATGAGAAAACTTCTCTATAACATTCAGATGTCATACCACAACTCTTACTCCCACCCCAATGTTAACGGCTTTTTAAAAAAATCAACTCTCTCACAAGATTTGCAAATTCCAGTTTTGTGAACTGTGTTTTTGACTGATGCTTTATTCTGACAGATTTCACTACCCATAATTCTTTGCTTCATATATTTGCTCATAGTCTTTCTAAAAGAAAAGCTACTGTGCTGTTCTTTTAAAAGAACTATCCAAATTCTTTCTTATGTTATTTTCAGCAAATGCAAGCAGATTTCAATGCCATGATTTAAAGTCTATCATTAGTTTTTTTAATAGGTATGCAAAGTGGATCTGTTGCTCATTAAGTGTGCACTGTGGAACAATATATGCTGTCATAGTTATCTTTCCTGATACCTGTTGAGCAAAGGACAATTGCCAAGCAATTAAAAAGAAAAAGAAGCAAAATAATACACCTGAGATCCATCATAATAAGAATGTCCTGAACCACTTAACCCTTGAAGAAACTTTAGCTGCATTCATAAATGGCATTTCCAATGTATCAGAAAAAATATATTAAATAAACCTGCTTACACTCTGAGCGTAAATATTTGATTTTTGATTTCTTGAAATATTAATTAACAGTAGAACAAATAATGATAAAACCAAGATACATTACTTCACAGAACATAATTACATATTTCTGATGGTCTCAAAAACAGAGGAAAACTGATACTGATATTCAGATTAATTAGCCTTCATGGAGTTGCTTAAATACAAAAAGGTGTGAAACTTGGTAGAGAACAGACAAATGTCCTAGTCCCACCTATTATTCTCTCTAATATTCATGTGATTATATGGAAACCCAAAGGCAGCCCTAATTTGGTTTGAGAACAGGCATTTACATGATCCAATAATAAGTACATTAGTGTTCATGATCAGAGAAGAACTACTTTAGTAGTCAAAGCAATTGCAATCACTTCCAGGTTCCAGTTGAATGTGTAGAAGTAGAAAAGAGAGTAGTGTTGATTGGAGGCTGTATATGCAGTTCCCTTCTCTGTCTAGTTTTCAGGACTCAACTATTCAGGTGAATGTGTGATAACAGATGATAAGACCTTGTGAGGGGAGGGAAGCATTTTATTCAGTTATTAATATTTTATCAATCCCAAATGAGACTGACAATTAAATGACCATCATATATCTTGTAATTGTCACGATATCATACCTTTCACCACACAGCTACTGGGTTGCCTAAACTTTCTTATTATCTCTTACTTTATTTTATTTTATTTTATTTTATTTTATTTTATTTTATTTTATTT
>BLBF01000026.1:8406878-8461150 GCA_015471245.1 Laticauda colubrina | reverse complement strand
ATTTTATTTTATTTTATTTTATTTTATTTTATTTTATTTTATTTTATATTTTATAACCACCAGTGGTGCAGTGGTTAGAAACAGTACTGCAGGCTAACTCACTACTGATTCCAGGAGTTTGATTCTGAGAGGCTCAACATTGACTTGGCCTTCCATCATTCTGAGGTCAGTAAAATGAGGACCCTGATTCTTGAAGCAATATTCTAACATTGTAAAACCCCTAGGGAGGGTTGTAAAACACTAGGAGGCAGTCCCAAAGGTTCTTGAAGTCTTGGTTTTTCTTTAAAGACCTTTCGCTTCTCATCCAAGGAGATTCTCAGAGAGTGTGAGGCAGTATATAAGTCTAAATGCTATTGTTACTTTTATTACTTTTATATACCACCTTTCTCATTTTTATACATAATTGGAAGAAAGAATACCTAATTTTCATCCTCTTTCCTATAGTCCCTAAAACAATCTTGTGAAGTAGGTTGAGCTGAGAAAGAGTATAGCACCAAAGTCACTTCTCTGGGTCTCATGCCTTAGCTGAGTGATTTTGGGCCAGTGAAAAGGCAACATCTCCTTCCCATCAACCCAATGTAGTGGAACATGGAAATGACTGTACTTTTTCATAATTAAAATATTATTTTTATAAGGTGTGATGAGAAAGGAGTGACAGTATTACAAGTGTGAACATATTACAACTTGTATAAATTTAGAATGACATTGGCAGTTTATTTCAACATATTTTTATTGAACCTAACATTTCTAAAGCCCATGTCACACAGCACCAATGAATGGAAGAGGATGTAAAACGGAGAGAAACACTTGCCATCCATTGGTTAATGTGATGCATCCGTTCTGTATTCACTGCGTCCGTTTTTCATTCTCTCTATCCGTCCAGCATCCGTCTACTATGATTTCATTCACTCAAAAAGTTTTGAGCTGCACAAAACTTTTTGAGCGGATAAAGTATCCAACGCGTCCGTTCTACATCCGCTACGCATACGGGGAACATCCATTATACATCCATCAGCATCCGTTAAGCATCCGCTATATCCGCTAGGCATCCGCTGCGCATCCGCACAATTCACATCCACTCCAGCGGAAAACGGACACAGGGAGGAAGCGGAACGGATGCGGAACGGACATGCAGCGTTAGTAGCACAGACGTAGAAAGGATGAAAGCAGATGCAGCTTGCATACAAAGCATTAAAATGGAAAAAACGTTCGTATACGGTATGTATCTCGGATATTTAGGATTTTCTGCAGGATGTCTAGAGGATGCAAAAGGACATTGAGTGGAAAACCTATATTTCTTACAAAAAGGGGGAGAAATCACCTGGATCTCACTTCCAGTCCAGCAGCCCTGCTGTGCAGACCTCTTCAGCCTTCATCTTTCTCTTCCACAGCAGCCAGTCATCTCCACCATGGATCGTCGCACACTCCTTCTGGTAGCCGCCATCATTCTACAACAATGCGAAGCCCTCTTACAGGCTCTTTCACCTGTTCTACGGGAAGAAAAGGAGTGTCCAAGAAGTGTCTGGGTCCGAAGATGGATCGTGAGAAGAGCCAAGTACGGACTGTATAACAAGCTGATGGTGGAACTGAGGAACGAAGACCCTCGTGCATTCCAGAACTTCATGAGGATGCCACCAGCCATGTTTGATGAAGTTGTGCAGCGGCTGACACCCAGGTTGACCAAGGCAAACACCAACTTCTGACCCAGCCTGGACCCTGCACTGAAGGTGGCACTGACTCTGCGCCACCTGGCCTCCGGGATCACGTACAGGAGCATGCAGTACGCCTGGAGGGTGCCATCCAACACCATCAGCATTGTGGTCAGAGAAGTGGTGCAGGCCATCATCAAAGAATACCTGGAGGAGCTTCTCCAGTGCCCCTCCACTGAAGAAGGCTGGAAGAAAGTTGCAGAGCAATGGTATCAGAGGTGGAACTTCCCCCACACCGTTGGAGCCATAGATGGGAAGCACGTGGCCTGCAAAGCTCCAGCCAAGTCGGGGTCCACTTATTTCAACTCCAAGGGCTTCTTCAGCATCATCCTCTTCGCCATGGTCGATGCTGACTACAAGTTCATGTACATCGATGCTTCAGTCAACGGGTCAGCTTCAGATGCCCAGGTATACAACACCAGTCACCTCAAGGAGGGGCTGGAATGCAACCTCATCATGGGCTTCCCAGATCCAGACCCCCTGCCCAACAACACACAAGATGTGCCCTACTTCATCGTTGGTGATGACGCCTTCTCCCTCAGAACCTACCTCATGAAGCCCTCCACTTCAAGATGCTTCACCAGTGAAGAGAGGATCTTCAACTACAGGCTGTCCATGCAAGACGGGTGGTGGAGAATGCCTTTGGCATCCTGGCCAACAGCTTCCAGGTACTTTTCACCACCATGCAGCATCACCCAGAGACTGTGAGGAACATCGTGGAAGCTTGCTGCATCCTGCACAATCTCATGTGCACCTCTACCCAGTGTTGCAGAACAGGTTCATGGACCACCAACAAGGCAATGGGGACATGGAGCCTGGTGAATGGAGGCAAGGGCAAAAGCTGATAGACACTGTGGATGTGCAAGGCCCCAACAGAGCCTCGTGTGAAGGGAAGAAGCAGCGCAACCTCCTGAAACACTGGTGCAACTCCCCAGCTGGAGCAGTGGAGTGGCAAGACAGGAAGGTAGATGCTTAATGGATGCTTCCTTCAGCCTCTCTCATCACACTGATGAGATTGTGCCATGTATGTTGGGTGTATTACCCATACAACAGGTATCCCTGCCCATCCCACAGCTATTACCCAACCCACAGGTATCCCTGCCCATCCCACAGCTATCCTTACCCATCCCACAAGCAACTAAAAGTTTCCACCAAGACTTTATTTACTAAAAGAACTGAAGCAAGTGTGTGAAGCAAAGATAAACTTTATTAATAACAAACTGTGAAAGCAAAATGACCCAAGTAAAGTGTCCCAAGCAAAGATAAAGTCAACAGGTAGCAACCCAGTCTCTGGCACTCTTCTCAGTCACTCTGAGGTGTGCCCATAGTCTCAGGGGTGAAGGGTCCAGGTGCTGTGGAGGTGGCTGCTGCTGGAGTGCTGGTCTGAGGTGCCATTGGGGTGCCTGGCCCCGAGAGGACAACAGGGGATGGTGTGTTGAGGAAGCTCTCAGAGAGCTGGCTCAGTCCTGTGATGTTGAGAGGCCCTTCCTCCATGACATGGGGTGTCAGTCCCAAGACCGATGACAGATGTTCTGAGGCCGGGCTTGGCTGTGGGGTGGAGGAAGGAGGAGTGCAGTGGGGCTGTCTGGTCTGCAGCTGAGCGAGGTGAGGTGTGGGTGGCATCTGTGGCGTGGGTGGCATGTGTGGTATCGGTGGCATTTGTGGCATCAGTGGCATCGGTGGCATATGATGTACCTATGCCTGGACTGGGAAGGGATGCCTGTGCTGCTGGAAATCCTGGTAGCCGTAGCCTTGGTAGGTGAGGGCCTGTGGAAAACCTTGGAAGGGCTGTGACATCACCTGGGGTGGAGGAGCAGAACTGGACTGGGTCGGAGCAGGTTCAGCTGGGCCTGGAGGGTTGTGCAGAAGACCGGTGATCCTCTCCTTTATCACCTGGTACTGTGATTCGGACATGTACAGGAGGGTCTGGTTGACGTAGGTGAGGAAGGGCTTGCAGTTTGAGGATGGTATGTCAGTGTGTACCAGCTGAGAGAGGAGATCTATGCTGCTTTTGATGATCTCCAGCAGGACAGTGTGGTGCTGCCCCTCCGGTCTGCCTCTCTGCCTGCTTTCTGTAGAGGTGGAGCTGGGTGTGGGTTGGTCTCTGGTGTCAGTGCCCTCTCCTTGCTCCAACTGTGTCAAGGTATCCTCCACGCGCTCCACCATTGGGAGTGCAGCTGTCGGGGGGGGGGGGGTCTCCGTCATTGGGCACTCCACAGATACTTCCTGGACAAATGAGCTGACTCTTGGCCAGAAGAGGACTGGCTCTCTGTGGGCTGCCTGAGAGAGAGGGTAGACCGAGGGGATTCTCCTCGGTGGCAGACCTCACCCTCCAAGAAGCTGCACTTGGCCATCACGTAGGTCTCCCGGTCAGTGAGCTTGACCACGGCCCGGCCATACTTCTTGAGGTGTAGCTTCCCGTACCAGGTGTGCATGTGCTTCCACCAGCCGAGGAGGACCTCTGAAGTGTAGCCCAGGCTCTCTGCCTTCTCTCTCCAAGCCTCCTGCTTCCACTTGGTGTCTCGAGAGAGCCTGTGTCCCTTCCGCCAGAGGTACTTGTTCTCCCTCAGCCATTCGAGCACCTCATCCTCATGTTCATCTTCGATGGAGTACTGCCTCCTCTCCCTATCACACGATTGCCTCTTCATCCCTCTGGCAGGGCCTTCTGGGCCCTCATCAGAAGGGCTTTGAGGTTCTAGGGGCTGGTCCACCACACCACCACCACCAGCAGCAGCAACAACAGCAGCAGCAAAATCAGGACCAGCAGGACCAGCAGCACCAGCAGCACCAGAAGGACCAGCAGCACCAAGAGCACCAGCAGGACCAGCAGGACCAGCAGGACCAGGAGCAGAAGCAGCAGACTAAGCACCAGCAGAAGCACCAGCACCAGGAGCAGCACCAGCAGAGTAATCACGAGCAGAAGCAACAGGACCATGAGCAGTGCCAGCAGAGTAAGCACCAGCACCAGGAGCAGCACCAGGAGAAGCCCCAGCACCAGCAGTGTCAGCCCGAGCAGCAGAAGCCCCAGCAGAAGCAGAGTCAGGGCCAGGGGGTGGGATGGTGGCCCTGTCCTTCTTGCTAGGGCTGGCAGAAGATGGCACAGGCTTCCTCTTCTTCCCCATGGTTATTGGCTGGAGATGTATCTGGCAGCAGGTCTTTCCTCTGAATGGTGACCTGCTTGCGAGCTGCATCCTTTTATTTCCACGGGGCTGATACAATGCATCCTTCCCGCATGCGCAGTGAATGCTTTGCATCCACTAGGCATCTGCTAGGCATCCGCTAGGCATCTGCTCTGCATCCGCGTCATCCGCTAGGCATCCGCTCTGCATACACTCCTTCCGCTGTGCATCCGCTTCGCTGTTCTCCCCCAGATGCCCTGCGGATGTGTCATCCGCTTCCATCTGCTAGGCTTCCATGGAGCATCTGCTTTACATCCTCGCTACGTCCTCTCCCCGTCCGTTCCTTTCCGTTGTTGTCCATTCTCTTTATGCAAATTTGGGGTACTTTGATAGCGGATAACAACGGATGGAACATTTTCTCGTCCGCTGTGTCCTTTTTACATACTTTTTGAATCCGTCGGCCGATGTGACAGGGCCTTAAGTTTCATAACATTACTATTCTAATTATTTCCCTTCCATTAAATGAGAAAATATTTTCTGTAAAGTTCATATTACTTAAATACTTATATCAATATTCTATTGTTAATGTTTGTAAAAGTAATTACAAAATAGAACAAGTGAAAATAGTGTCCATATACATACTACAAATACTATAGGTATATTTAAAAAAGGAATACCATGTTTAAAATGCTTAGCTATAATAGAAGCAATAAAGGTTATAAAGGGATTTATGCCTATTATCATGACCTAAAAAATGCAGTTAAGTATAAAAGAGCAAGAGAAAGTAATAAAGAGAATAATCAGCATTGAAATGACATTGAGAGATGTCATAAGCTGGTGTTCCAAAGCCCAGCTCATAGATCTATACAAGTTTAAAGGCAGGGGCGGGATACGACAGGGTTAACCACCGGATCGGTATTTATGAGGTTCGGTGAGTTATGATGTGCTTCCGTGCATGCTACAAGCGGGTACCTGTAAATTGTCACTGCCTGCAGAGAAGCAGCCTTTGAAACAGCCCTCTTTTCCTGCTTTTTTAACTGCAGCTGAGCCTTGTTTGGCAGCTGAAGTTGAAAAATCAGGAAATAAAGATCAGGTAAGAGCCCAGGTGGGCGGGTGGGCAAAACCACCAGCAGACATAGAACCGGTTCTATGTCTGCTACTCTTCAGAGCTACTGGCTCTACAGAGGTGGACAGAACTAATAGAAACCCACCTCTGTTTAAAGAGTTCTGCACTTACATTTCTTCAAAATGAAGTTGTAATCAAGGTTGGAGGGCAAGAAAAAGAAATATGCCTTGCACATCTTGTTTTAATAGAAGCTAATTCCCCTACACCCATGCCTTGGGAATACAATAAAGGCATTAGAGAAAGGAAAAGAAAGTAGGTGGGGGAAAATCCAAGGAAATATAATTGCATATATTTAACCTTTTTTTCAGTGGATGAGAACTAACAGTTTAGTGAAAGATATCCAACCTTTAGCCTATCAGGTATTGCTGAAGTAGACTTTATTATCTCTCATCATTGCATAACAAACAAAGCTGATAGAAACAACATTTGAAAATGTGCAAGAATATAGTACTATAAGTTCATGAAAGGTTATTTGACTCATTTCAACAACTTGATTTGGTGCTCTGAAACCAACTTCCTTTATCTTATATTGGGCTAGGACTATGGACAATCCACTTGGATATGTTCTCAGATCTGGAGTATATTTCTTACTGGCATAATTCCCTTTGAACTACAAAATACTCAGCGCTTGAGGTTGGTTTTTTTAAAAAATTCTATTCATTTATGAAGAAAGATGTCAGGGTCCAGTCCCATGCAGCCTGTGCGCTGTTTTCATCCCAGAAAATTATGGTATTGATATGCTTTGTTTCCCATTCATTTTGATATCAGTAACCCCAGTGTCCGTAGATATTTAGTCTTATATTTATCTATTTGTCTTCTAAAATAATTATTTGGAAATAAAATTTGACTCAGGTCATTTCCCCAACATTCACTTCAAGATCTTGCTTCATATGTTACTCCCACTATCTGTTTTTGAAGTGATATAAGACCTTATCGCTATTATATTATCATCCCTATGGCTGAAAAATCCTGTAAGAGATTAACAAGGGACCATTATCACCATAGGGGTGATACCTAAGTGAGCAATTCTCATCAAGAGCCATGGGGGAGAGGTTGAACATGTGGTTGCTTCATTATGGGATACCACAGGAGTCAGTCTTCCCCTTTGCTATTTAGCATCTAATAAAGCCATCATCTGTCAGTCTAAAGAGAGGTATTGTCTGTTTGTTGATAATATTCCAGTATATTTTGTTACTCCAGGTGAGCCACAGATGATCTGGTGTTTATAAGTTGTGGAGCTTCATGAGATGAAACAAATTGAAACTGAATCTTAGCAAATGACAACAAGATGGTAAACTAATGCTGTGACCATTGCATCTTTAGCAATAAACGTTCAAGCCCAATTAAAATACTGGCTTCAGTGTATGCATCTTTTATGGTCTGCTTCAGGATGCGAACAATTAGGGATAGTGTTTCAGGTTCCAGGCTAAAACCAGCAGGTTAAAATCTTGATATTCATGTGGTAGTATTGGTATAATAAGAGAGAAGATGATGAAACTAAGAAAATAAGAGTCTCAACAGATGCTGATACCAGAAAATGCACACTGATTGAGAATTAGAGAAAGGCATAAAAAGACATAAGTGAAAGAACAGAATGAAGAATAAGGTAGTCTGTATGAGAAAACAGGATTTAACTATAACCATACACATACTGGTCAGAAAGGGGGGAAAAGTTACAAGTACAGGTAGTCCTCGATTTACAACAGTTCATTTCATGACCATGCAAAGTTACAGTGACATTAAAAATGTGACTTATGATGATTTTTCACTGTTATGACTTTTGCAGCATCCACATGATCATCTGATCAAAATTCAGATGCTTGGCAGCTGGTTCATATTGTCTCAAGGTCATATGATCATCTTTTGAGACTTTCTTACCAGCAAAGTCAATGGTGAAGCCAGATTCATTTAATAACTGGGTTACTAACTTATCAACTGCAGTGATTCACTTAACAGCTGTAGCAAGAAAGGTCATAAAATGGGGTGGTGGAAATATTTCACTTAACAACATAAATTTTGGACGCACTTGTAGTCATAAGTTGAGGAGTACCTATAGAAATGTAATCATAATATATTACCAATATGTGAATAAGTTCAACCTTTGTTCAAACTCAGGGTTGTTTGTAAATTAAGCAATTGCAAATACATTTCCTGCTATCTGTATTCCCTATTTTTATGATTAAGGCAATGTGAACCCAGCAACTTGTGATTTATTCAACAATATGTAATTAACAATGCTGGGGCTTTGTGCAATGTGTAAATTGAGTCAATGCATCAATAATTTACAGTACAAAAGTTCACCAGATGAAAAGCAGAGAAAAAAAGAGCAGGGATGTAAAAATTGTTCAAATATTAATCAATTTAAGCTTAAAATGACTGTTTTGAGCACTCCGTTCTTTAAAGCACTGTTATGTTTTAAAAATGAAATAGACAGAACCTGTTTCAGGTAGTATTATTTTAGAAGTTCTGTGTGGTTCTGTTTGATGCAAAGTTATCTTACTTGCTGTGTTGGACTGTTGTAGTTTTAATTTTATTAAGTCTACTGGTATAATAATAGGTACTGGTCACCTACATCTACATATTTGTTTAGACTGAATGGTGTGATCTGGTTGGAATGAGTAGAGTATTGGAGCAAAACAACATGCATTTAAGAAGTGTATTACACAGTAACCCATCAGTCTGGTTCTGACTACTATTGCTAACAAGGTAAGAGGAGAAAATTGGGACTGTTGTTAAGGAGGTATGAAAATGGATTTGCTTGTGACTCACGACTCCTATTTTTGCTGGTGACTGTAACTGGTTTTCTAGCTACAAACAACTCTCCTTAGCCCCAGTCTATGATAATTCAGTTGTGTTCCTTATCCAATTTCAGGTTTAAATTAGTATGGTGGAAAGTAGTAGAGTAGGTCAAACAAATTTGCTTTTCAAATCTATACCACCGTTAAAATTGCCTCACAAAAATTAGGCCAGCTTGCTTTGGGCAAAATTAATTCTTCCCATTAGGGAACCAATACATACACTGGTTGTGATAACACTACTATTTGCTGGATACACATAAATACAAACAAGCAGACATTAAATAAAAACATTTTTGTTTATTTGTTTGCTTGTTTAAAAGAGAAGCTTAAGTATTTATTCCAACCCTTTGAAGTTAATTAAAACATTCACTTTGAAAAGCTACATCTGGCAAATATTGGCCATTTACATGGAGGAAATTGGAGGGAGCATCAGACTAAGATCTGCTGATCAAAGAGGAGGAAAGTGATGAATGTAAGAAAGCTTGATTTACTTAACATTGCTGTTTCCTCTTGGGTCAGTAATACTGTCATCCTATAACATTCTTAAAATTGAAGCTGAAGAAAGGCCCAGTGCTGAGGTAAGGACTTTGCATAGTGAGTGAAGTCACGAGGACTGCTTTTTGCCCAGTCTCCTTTGTTAACAGTTCAGGAACTGACAGAGAAGATCAGAAGGAGCTTTTTCCTCCTAAAACTGTTGACGTTTTTTCATGCACTACTAGACTACCCATTGCCACAAAAAGTGACAATGCTGTGTAATAGACAGCAAGATAATGTGGGAGTACTTCAATTTTGAGCTTGAGGCTTATCCTACATTGTGCCTTCAAGGTATGGTGGATTAATAGATGGAAAGCTACTGAGTGCATTATGTTTAGGGGGAAAGGTACTGAGTGCATTATGCTTAGGTATCAGCAACATCTTTTTCTGCAAGTAGATATAGGCAGCTTGCGGTATCTGCTATCCCGCATTAGATGGGCGTCTCATGATAGGGAGCGAAGGAGAAAGAAACAACAGGAGACGAAGTTCCTCGGGATGAGTGCGCCCAGAATGTCTGGGTACACGCTCTTTTATTATGCTCCTTCAAAAGGGGGTGATTGTTTATTCAGAGCCTAGGTCAAGCCCAGGTCAGACAGGATATACAGGATTTACAATGGCTCAGATAAGGCAAGATACCAGGTCAGACAGGATGGCAAGATTTATAATTTGATCAGGATATTCCTTCTTTACAAAGCTGCATGCCAGACAATCTACTCACAATGTAAATAAGCTTTATCTACAGATGTTTACCTCCTTGCCCCTGTACGTGCCCTGTAAAAGGTCACTGAGGAGACAGAAGCTCAATGATTACACGTGAATGATACAATGTTGCAAATGTCTGAATGACACATAGTTGCATTGATACACAGTTGCAAACACATAAATGATACATAGTTACAACATCTCCTCTGTTTTTATTTTTTATGACGAATCTTCTTCCTTGTCCAAGAAGACAGGAACTTTTTTTCTAAAATGTTCACCGTCCCAGTCATCTAGGCAGGAGTGCGATCCGTCAGCATCAGGGTTGTCCAAGGAGAGGTAACTCAGCAATGACATTTTTTCATCCGGTGTTAAGGACTTAACATGAGCTTGCAATAACACATTAACATTAGCAGTTATGGAGGATAATTGATTTTTCAAAAATTGCAATATTCTGTTAAAACAACAAGGTCCTATAATACATATCAATATAATGATTATTAATGGTCCTGCCAATGCAGTTATAAGGGTTGTAAGCCATGGTGAAATAGAAAACAAGCCTTGATACCAATTATACATGTTTAACCTTTCGTTTTCTCTGTCTTTTAAGTGTTTTTCCAATTCTTTCATAGAATCCAACACAATCCCCCTGTTATCAGCATAAAAACAACATTCTTCTTTAAGCGCAGCACACAATCCCCCTTGTTTTAAAAATAACAGATCTAAGCCTCTACGATTCTGCAAGACCACTTCTGAGAGGGAAGTCAAGGAGTTTTGCAAAGCTGTAATTGACTTCTCAATTCGTAACAAATCATCATCAATGACTGAACCTAGAGCTGTAATTTTTTGTTCAGAGACAGCTAGTCCTGCAATGCCCGTGGCTGCACCCGTGGTGCCCAGAGCAAGCAGTAAACCTAGAGTGAGAGTACTAATAATTTCTCGCTTTGCTCTGAGGGGGTATTCCATGGGTGCCTGTAGGGATATAAAATCATCAGAGTTATACACATTAATTTTTGGTACAAGCCATACTTGAATGCAAAATGATTTGGATTTAATAAGTTCATCCCCATAGACACATGCTGTGAGACCGGTGGAACAAGCCCAGACAGAGTTATTGCCAGGGATAAAATACATTCCTTTCAGACGTGATGTTAAATTTCCTCCTGAAGTGGTGTAGACTGCAGAGTATCCTCCGATGGTGTGGAAGCGGCCAAGGCGGTTCTTAGGAAGATATACATTACAATGATAGCCATTAGAAACATTATGACAATATTGTGAGTAATTGGATGGAATATTTCCTAAGCAACAACCAACCCCAGTGATGGAAGAAACAGTAATAGTGGAGTTCCTCCAACGGCAACGTTCGTCTGATGTGGAATTAGCAATGGATTCTTGGGAAGCGATGGCTTCGTAAAAAGGTGGAGAGGCAGAAATACAAAGCCAACATGTGGAGGCAATTGATGAGTTTGAAGAGTTCAGCAAGGCATAGGAAGCTTTGATCATTGGAATCAATGGGTTAACCCCCTGTGTTATGGGTTGCAAGAATGGGGATTTAATAACCTTATCATGTGGTCCCACCGGGTTAGAGCGAGGGAGCTCAATGTGACGTTGAATGTAAAAAATATTTCCATAATGCTTTTCTGGCCAGACTCCTTTTAGGCGGGCACCCCATTTCAAGCCAGTGTCCCATAGAGTACTTTTCTTGCCTTGGTCCGTGAACCTTATGGTTACCAGGTTGCATTTGGGCAATTTTTTATCACTGCATGGAATGTCCCATGTGGTGCGAGTGACAGTAATGAGATCACCCTTAGTGCCCGGATCCCAATAAATATGTCCAGTTGAAACACATGACCAGGCTTTGCAAAAGTAATCCGATGACCCCCCGCAGTCGAGAAGTCGTTGGGCAGGGGTCTGAGTGTTGGAAACGGGCTGTCCGGGGCATACATAAAACCTATATTTATTTACCACTCTATGACTAGGCTCAGGTGGATGAGAAGGTGAGTTGTAGGCGGTGGAGCCTACAAGCATTTCTGCCAAATCAAATTGAAGTGGTGGGTAGAAGTCTTCTATGCGAGAAGAATTGGTTGTAGAGCTTAAATGAATGCCTTGAAAGTCTTTTATAGTCCAAGTAATATTATATTTTCTGTGAGGCTTCTGCGGATTGTCATGGACAGTTCTTTTAAAGCGTTGTTTGTTGACAGGATCAGAGTTTGGGTATATAAAAGCATTACAAGTAGGAGAGAGGACTATGGACAAGTTAGTTGTAGAACATTTAAGAGATGAAAAGCGAATGCAATTAGTAGAAAAAGGATAATAATTACAATAATGACAATGAAGATTAATTTGGTCATTCATCAAGGATGTTAGTTGGGTTGGAGGAACCCGTAATACAAGAGAAGGACATTTAGGTCCCCCTATATCTAGCTTGAATAGAGGAAAAGATTTTAAGGTTCTTTTCCATAGGAAGAGTAAAGAAGGAACAAAAGAGCGAGTGATAGAGTGTTCTGTAAACAAGACAGATGTGACAGAGTGAAAGCTATGGGTAGCATTTTCATGACGTACCCTCATAGAACAAGTATAATAGCCTTCTGTTAATGAAGTGGCTTTAATATGCATAATCTTTTGACAGGAAGCATAGGTTTTGTTGAAGTATGTGTAAATGTAAGGAGATAGATTTAAGGGAAGATTATTATGCCAACAGACAATAGGACAGTCACTATCATAATTAATAAAGCAAAATTCTAATGTGGTCCAATGACCATGTTGAACAAAGGTATAAGTAGGATATGAATAAGGTAGAAATTGCAAAGAGGATATAGGCAAGAATATCAGGAAGAGTTTAAGATGCAGATGTAGCAGAGGAATTCCCATGATAGGGTCTTACCGCCTGACCAGGGACCCAGCAAGTGGTTTTGTCTGGTAGTAAAATCGCAGCGTAGCCTCGTCCCCAGGTGAGAAGCTCAGCAGGACCCTGCCAGGCGGGATCTGGCAATCTGCGATAATGTACCAGAGGTCTGTTAGGAGGGGGTGAAGGGGAGGAAAAATGACGTGAGGCAGCAGAAGTAGGAGGAATGCCAGTCAGATTAAGAAAATTTAAAGTGTAAAGACAAATGTTAAGAGAATTTTGCAATGCTGGGAGGTTGGGAGGTTTTTCCCACAACAAATATCGATCAAGAGCACGTTTCAGAGATAAGTGAGCTCGTTCCACAATAGCCTGCCCCTGGCTGTTGTAGGGAATCCCAAACTTGTGAGTTACATCCCATCTATTACAGAAGTCCTGGAAAGCAGAACTCGTATAGGCAGGTCCATTGTCTGTTTTGATTTCTTTTGGACGTCCCAGCGAGGCAAAGGTACGAATTGAATGATTGATGACATGTTTTACAGTTTCTCCCCTTTGAGGAGTAGCCAGAATAAATCCTGAATATGTATCGATGGAAACGTGCAAATATTTCCAAGGGGCAAAAGGTGGATACTGAGTTACATCCATTTGCCAAATTTCACAAGCTTTCAATCCTCTAGGATTTACTCCTATGGGAATGGAATGTCCTTGCTTACTACATGTGGGGCATTGTTGAATAATGGCAGCAGCTTCTGCCTGAGTTAGAGAAAATTGTTTTTGTAATGCTTTTTTATTTTGGTGAAAATAGTCATGGCTTTGTGCTGCTGTCAGATTACAAATTGATTTACCTGATGCAGCTGCTGCTGCAGCGTCTGCCACCTTATTTCCCTCCTGTAAATTACCAGGAAGAGGTTGGTGGCTCCTGATATGTGCTACAAAGAATGGATGCCTACGACTGTTGATACATTGTTGTATAGGAATCATCAATTTTAACAAAGGAACAGATATGCTAGGAGATAAATAGGCTTGATATATATTTTTCAAAATCTGAGAAACGTACAAGGAATCAACTATTAAATTAAAAGGAGCTTTTTGAAACTGTTGAAATGCAATAAGAGATGCAGCAAGTTCTGCCTGTTGAGCAGAAAATTGCGGAGGGGTAATTTTAGTTTTCCACTCTCCCTCCTGGTTCCATGCACAAGCACCATACATTTTCCCCCCATCTGCATAAAGCGTAGGTTCATCTACTAATGGAGATATTGAGAGAGGGGATTGCCATTCAAAAGGGAGAGTTTTAAGAAAAGTGAAACGTGGGTCTGCTGGTAAATGGCAAGAAGTTTGCCCTGGCCACTCTTCTAAAGCGTATTGTAGTTCTTCTGAATTACACCATAGCATTTCCCACGTGGTCAGTGAGCAAGGAGTGAATATTGAAACAGGCTCACATCCCATGAGTTGTTTACATCTTTGTCGACCTTTAAAGATCAACTGGGAATATGCAGAGGCTTTACTAGTGATTGTGGTCCGTGGGGTGTGAGACAAATGAAGCCATTCTAAAATCAGAACCTGTGTTTGATGAGATTGCATTATAACAGCTGTTGGTCTCTGAACAGTATTTAGTAAAGCAATTGATAAAGGGCAATTCTCTATAGCTCGATCCACCCAACGAGTAGCCAGTGAATGAGAAACGTCTTTTAATGCCTGCAACTGCTCTTTATTTAGAATGATAACATCAGAAGGGGCTTTACCTTGTGTAAGAGCATTAAAGAGAGGAGCTAATGTAGCTGTGGTCAAACCCAAATAAGGACGTGCCCAATTTAAGGTTCCTAGGAACTGTTGTAAGATCACAAGTGTAGGTTTTGGGGGAAGTGTTGGGAGGGAAAGGGAAGGGACAGCAGCTGAAGCAAGTTTCAGCAGCCTTTGTTGTGGGGCTGGCTGCCTGCCCCGTTTCTAATTCTGACTCCCAGACCAAAAATTGTCCTCATCCATTTCTCCTTCAGAAAAGGCTTGTTGAATGGCTTTTATAACACCCCCCCCCTTCGGGGTGGTGGTGGAGGACACGAGAGCTCTCCTTTTAAAGAAGTGGATTGGATGGAGGGAGGCTCTCGTAATGACTTACGATCATTGGGATCGGAGGGTTGAAGGACAGAAAAGTTATCATAACTTGGTGGAGGAGATTCTAATACATTCTCTGCTTCTATTTTATAATGGACTTTTAAAGCCTCCATAATTTTCCTCCAAGTGACCAAAATGCCAATAGGTGCATGAGGAGGATTATGGAGATAGTCACCAATTTTTTCCCAAATGGAGATTTTTAAGGACCCTTTCTCTGGATAAGTGGGACAATGTTGCCACACATAAGCCAATAATGTAGCAATAGGTTTAATTTTTACAGGCGAGCCCTTTAAATTAGCAGAATATTTAGAAGAAGAGGCAACTAACTCCCTCAATTCCTTCAGATGCTCTGTCTGTTGTTGAGAAAAGTTTCCGCCCATACTTACGAAAGTCGAGACCGTGTTTCAGATCCGATGATGTGCAATTCGCTTCAGGCCTGGCGAAGCACAGCTCCCATCGAGCGAGTAAGATATGAGTGCGTCGCGGCATATCCCCCTTAGGGAATCACGTCGGGGTCACCAAAATGCGGTATCTGCTATCCCGCATTAGATGGGCGTCTCATGATAGGGAGCGAAGGAGAAAGAAACGACAGGAGACGAAGTTCCTCGGGATGAGTGCGCCCAGAATGTCCGGGTACACGCTCTTTTATTATGCTCATTCAAAAGGGGGTGATTGTTTATTCAGAACCTAGGTTAAGCCGAGGTCAGACGGAATATACAGATTTAACAATGGCTCAAACAAAAGCAAGATACCAGGACAGACAGGATGGCAAGATTTATATTTGATCAGGATATTACTTCTTCACAAAGCTGCATGCCAGACAATGTAATCCCAAGTGAATAAACCATTTCTGCAAATGTTTGACTCCTTGTCTCTGTACGTGCCCTGTAAAAGGTCACTGAGAAGACAGAAGCTTAATGATTACACGTGAATGATACAATGTTGCAAATGTCTGAATGATACATAGTTGCATTGATACACAGTTGCAAACACATAAATGATACATAGTTACAACAGCAGCTCAATGACATCAACCAATAACAAAATTCCTGATCTCAGAGGTTAGCACCTGCACAGTGACTGAAGCAGCCATCATGGATGAGGAGGGGATAAAAAGGAAGCTCACCATATATAAGGTTTGATGTAGTCTTGTGCAGAAGATAGCTGTGGATGATCAGCATGGAGAAAGATGCTGAATTCTAGCATTTCATCCAGGTAGTGATTACTCCCAGATCTTTTGATGCATTACCAAGCAATTACCACTTCCTCTTTATCACTGATGAAAGGAATAAGGATTAATACTACTCTGAGCAGGAAGCTTCAATAAATGCACTGGCTTTTTTGTTGTGATAGAACAGTTGACCCACACTTGAGCTTTGTTAATCATGAAACAATGATTCTGAATATTCTGAGAGTGTCTGTTTTGTTGCAAACAGAAAATAAAGCATATTTTCTATGAAATAGAATATAAAATTTAGAAGGTTTAAGCTTAACCAAGCTTGAAGAGCACCAAAGACAATTCTGTCCATTTTATTGTCTACTGAAAGTTTCTTGGATTTTAAAAAATCTATTGGCTACAAAAAACATTTGAATTACAATAAAATTTGAATAATTGCAAGAAAGTGCTAGTTTTCATTTCATTACTTTGTGAAAAGCATTCTATTCCTAATTTAGAACGTAATATTTATAACTTGGCTTCAAATTTATAGTTCAATTTCACCTGAACTTTCCAAACTATTGTTAGCCTGAGAATAGCTATGCAATATCACGCTGGTTACTATATTAGGTAGAGATAATTAAATACTTTAATATGTTAATGAATATTAGTGTAGCAATTTATAATCCAAGCAGCCTTAGGCCACAGTTCTTTATACATTTCTTAGAAATATACCTGAACACAATGGCTAAGTTCATGTAAGTTCACATATTTTAAACCACATATGGTTTCTTTCATTTTTGCATTATATGTTTATGAACCCAGCCATTATGGTTTGTAAATCACTATTTATGCTTTAGTATGATATTTAAATCTAGACATTCTATTAATTTGATATGACTGTGTACCTAATATGACTGGACAAGGTAACAAATTCCTGTTGCATACTATTTTAGTGGAAAATTATCCCTCTAAAGCAAATTAGGGTTATCATCCCATTTATTTCAGTCTTTTGTGTATTTTGTTCCTGAAAATTCCTACATCTGAAGGTTTGGTCAGAATTTAAAGGATAGGGGAATTGGAAAACAATGTTAAAAAAATCTAAATGTATTGTTATAGTAGTAACTGCAGCATACAATAATTCTGCTAGAAGAATTCAAAAAATAGTGACAATGAGAATAAAAAGTGAGAACAAACATATTAGATCAGACAACCATTATGTCTTTGTCTTTTTCACATTGAGGGCAAACTAAAATTCCCTTGATTTATAACAAACTTTGATTTCTGTATCATGCAGAGTACATTCATGAGTATAAACTTCTACTTCAAAAGATGAAAATGCAAAGAAGATTACAAAACTGGGGGAGCAAGCAGTAGCATAATTGTTCTTTCTTCTTTCTTGCATATCGTTGCAACTATGCACTAAGAAACTAAGATAGTTTCTTTAGTTCTATACAAAATGGACAAGATATTAGCCCTTCTTGCCCAGATTAATTTTCTATTCTTCTGAACATAGGAAATTATTTAGTTTAAATAACAGCTGGGTGCAAGCTACAAGCAGATTGTGCTTTGCAAAAACACCCAGTTGGCAGCTTCTTATGACATACTGTGGTACTTTCTTGGAATTTGCTCATACAGATTATTTTATCTGAAGAATAATAGAATTTCATATGATTGGCTGAGAAAGGACAAACTATTTGGCTCAGTTAATATCACATATTGTTCTATAATGACATAAACCTTGCAGTAGATCCAAAAGAATAAAGAATGTTAAGCACTTGTATTTTCACACTTTTTCCAATGTAAATGTGCAGCAATGAAGGCAGAACTATGAACTTGTAGGAAATGGCCACAATATGATATGTTCTGTTGGAAGTTTATCCAAGTTCCACATAGGAAAAAGAGGATGCTAATTTATTTGATTTAAAACTCTGTCATCTCATAAGCCTTTTCCTTTAGAAAACTCTAGGTATTTATTGTCTTATTTTTCATTTCCTGAGCACTTTTCTCATCTTTTAGTATAATTTTTCCAATTCTAGAGTAAACCATCCAGATCAGGGGTCTCCAACCTTGGCAGCTTTAAGACATGTGAACTTCAACTCCCAGAATTATTTTCTGGCTGAGGAATTCTGGGAGTTGAGTCCACAAGTCTTAAAGTTGCCAAGGTTGGAGAGCCCTGATCTAGATCAATACTGTCTGGCTCTCTGACATGACAAGAAGTACGTATATTCTTACAAAAAATATAATCACACTTCCTAATATATATATTTTTTCTCTTGGTTAATCTTGGTGGTTTACCATGATACCATCTTTATTATTTGATCTTATTTTTAAATTAATCTTTTTTTAGGTACCAGCCTCAATTTTGCCTCTCCAAAACAATGACAGTATACTGTACATAATGCAATCATATTGTGACCAACAAGACCTCACTCCGGTCCGCTGTTTAAGCGGGAGCTGGAGAAGCCTCTGATTGGCTGGACCGTTTGACAGCTCCATATAAAAGAATTGCCTCCGCCTCTTCTTCGAAGTGCACCAAACTCAAAACATCACATTTGTATCTTTTTACTATCCTATAATTAGCATTGCTGATTTAAATGTGTATACATGCTTGTAGTTATAGACTTCATCTTGCTCCTGCTTACAGTTTTTCAGGAAAAAGTAGGCTTTTATATACATTATATAATCTGTATTAAGATAATGATTTGAAATATATTAAATAAATGCTCTGTTTCTACAAAAGTTTGTATTTTTCATACTCTCGTTCTTTAATATCAATATACTGAGTTATTTCCAACCTGTTATTGTTGCCAAAATTTTAGAGAATCAAAGGTCACCATTTTGTTGGTAAAGTAGAAATTGTATATACAATTACTTCCAAATGGTCCCTCAATTACAAACAAGTTTTACCAGGCAAGATTTTATAATACGCTTTAAAAGCCTAAGGTAACATTGTTAGTTATTTGATTATACTATAATCTCCCCTTTTCACATAAGAAGATTCTTCATTTGTTCTCTCCCTGTCTTCCACCCCTCTGTTTAATCCAATGAGTCAGTTTTTATCACACGTAGTCAACCAGATTCTTTTGATCAATGTTTTTATCCCCATTACCTTTGATATTGTGTGTGTAACAAAAGAACTAAACCACTTGTAACTTTAGAAACCTAAAACTGTTTCTTTAATGTTAAATGCATAATCAAAAACTAAATGGAAAGTTTGAGTTGTTCTCAGATTACACTTAAGTTTCAAGGCGGACTAGGTGAAAACAGAATGCTTTGTTAAAGTGCTTTTCTGCTTTATTTCCTAAATTTATTTGAAACCTCAGATCTTCAGAATGAATTGCCCTGTAGATAGTTCAGGGTAGGTAAAATGGAGATGTGAAACCCCTTTTAAAACTAGACCCAAAACATATAAAAAGAAGTGATTTCAATGAGTAGAATATGTTGAATATTTTTGCGTTTAATATTTTTGTTGCCTTTTCAAATCTCATCCAACATAATTTTGACTGGCAGATGATGAGATGCAAATTAACAACATAGAAATAAGCAGGATATATGAACTGGCCATGGTCTAATGAAGCCAATAGTTAACAATGAATTATGGAGGAAATGTTTGAAATCAATAATTTATTAGCTTTTTTTCTGTTGGATTGATACAGCAAGTAACTTAGTAGTGGAGACAAAAAGGTCAGGATTCATTTGATTTTGTAATTAAAATAGTACAGAGAAACAAATGTTAACTCACTATTTTTGTTTTTTGTATCTTCATATGTTTTAGAAAGTGAGATATTTATGCAAACCTGAAAACAAGGAAAAGTGCATACAAAATGCTAAAGTTAAAAGAAATTGCTGATGAAATTTTACATATATGCAGAGAGAGAAAGAAACTTTTTAAATAGTAGAATAACATATGATTGAAATGAGCTAAATTTATAAGATTAGAAAGAGAAAGAAGGTTGATACAAGAATTGGAGGAGGAGGATGGAAAATTAGAATATCGAATGACTGAGGAAAAGAAAATAGTACAAAAATATTTTGAACAACTATATAGGGAGGATGGAATAAATCCTGAGAATATAGAACAATATTTGAAAAGGAAAAATCTCTCAGAAATTAGAGAGGAACAGAAAAAGATATTAAATAAAGAAATAACAGTGATGAAATTGAAAAGGGCTGTTGAAAGGCAGAAAGATAATAAGATGCCAGGGCCAAATGGTCTTCCAGTGGAACTGTATAAATGCATTTATGAATGTCTTGAACCAGTGATGTTAGATGTATACAATGAGGTATGAGACTTTGCTAAATTACCCGATTCATGGAGAGAAGCAAATATCTCACTAATTCCTAAAAAAGGTTTAGATCACAAACAGATTAAAAATTATAGACCAATCTCACTCCTGAATGCAGACTATAAAATATTCGCAACAATAATGTCGGAAAGACTAAAAATTATATTAAATGAACTTATTCATATTGACCAGAATGGTTTTCTACCTTCTAGACAGATAAGGAACAATATAAGGATAGTATTAAACATATTCCCACCCGGGAAAGCAGGCAGCATTGATTTTCTTGGATGCTCAGAAGGCCTTCGACAATCTCAGCTGGCAGTTCTTGATCCAACAGGTTGAAAATATGGGATTTGGATCTAAATTCAAGAAAATCATTGGCACAATTTATTCAAACCAAAAAGCTAGGGTAATTATAAATGGGGAGATTACTGAAAACTTAAGTACTGAAAACTTTTGAAAGGTGTTAGGCAGGGATGTCCAATGTCACCTCTGCTTTTTATCTTGACCATCGAAATGTTTTTAAATCTGATTAGACAAAGAAAGGAGATAATTGGACTGAAGAGCAAAAAAGAATATAAAGTACAGATGTTTGCGGATGACTTAGTGGTTTTTGTGCAAGATCCAATGGAGGACCTATCTAATTCAAGAATTAGAAGAATATGGGGCAGTAGCAGGACTAAAAATTAATAAAGATAAAACAAAAGTAATAATCAAAAACTTAATAATCAAAAACTTGATAGAAAGTTAAAAAAAACAATTGGAAAGGAAATTGGGACTACAAAATGTCAAAATCTTAAGTATCTAGGATTTGGTTAACAGGAAGATGCTCTTCCATAAAAGAGGATAATTATATGAAATTACTTTCACAAATAAAGAAAGATCTGGCCAATTGGGGAAAATTACAACTATCACTATTAGGCCGAATAGCGGCCATAAAAATGAACATACTACCGAAACTATTATACTATTTTCAAATAATACCTATAAAATTGTATAAGAATTTTTTTCAGGAATTAGATAAGACGCTAATGAAATTTATATGGATGGGGAAAAAAGCACGAATAAAATTGAAAACATTAGAAGATAATAGAACCAGAGGCAGCCTTGGACTCCCAAAATGGGAAACAAATTATCGGCAGCAATTTTACTATAGGTTAAGGAGTGGATAAACTTAAAAAATAAAGAATTTTGGTGATAGAAGGTCATGACCTCCAGGTTGGGTGGCATGCCTTTCTATGGGATAAAAAGATTAAGATCCACTCCTATTTCCACAAACATTTGATAAGGGACTCACTTTTACAAACATGGGAGATAAAAAAAAAAAAGCATTATTTGAAAAGACCAAACTGGATCTCACCTTTGGAAGCTTTTTTATATCCAAATACAAGGGACATTAAAAAAATCATTAGACATAAAGAATTGGTAGATGAACAAGGGGAATTAAAAACATTGGGTAAACTAAAAGAACAAGGGATAATAGTAGACTGGTGGGTATTTTGTAAATTCAAACTATATTTAAGAAAGATGTAAAGGAGCTAGGGATAGATAAAGATTTACAAAAATTGGACCAAATCTTGACAGGCAAGGATATAAAATTTATAACATGAATATATAATTATTTACTGGAAGTAGAACTAGAGGAGGAAATTGTTAAGGGACCCAATGATTGCCTGGGCGAGAAATGTGGGTCATAATATAAATTTAGATGAGTGGGAAAAGACTTGGACCGAGAACTGGAAGCTGACTTTGTTGATGGCATTCAAAGAAAATCAATATAAAATGTTTTGTCGATGGCACTTAGCGCCGACATGACTGGTGAAAATGTATCCAATCTTGAAACCAGAATGCTAGAAGTGCAAACAAAGAAAGGAACATTTTTCCATATGTGGTGGCAATGTATAGAGGTCAAAAAATACTGGAAGAAAATACAGATATGATTTTTTGAGAAAATATAAATTGAATTTGGAACCTGAAACATTTTTATTAAGTATGATCAAAGGGAATTTGAGTAAAGATAAAAGATACCTTATTGTACACATCTTAACTACAGCAAGAATCATGTTAGCACAAAATTGGAAGAGTGATAAAATACCACCAGATGAAGTTTTGACTCAAGAAATAACAGACTATGCTGAACTAGATAAATTTGCTATGGAGATGAAAGGCAAAGAGGATCGAGAATACTATGCGACATGGGAGAGGTGGTACAAATGGGTGAAGGATAAGGATAAAAAAATGTATAGTCACAAAATAAGAAACATGTATATATAACGACACAATAATGAAAATGAGATTTTTGTATTTTTTGTTTTTAAAGAATAATTTTTTAAAAAAAGAAATAAACTAGATTTAGACAGATACTTATTTCCTCCCATAAACTCAAAGAGAGAGGAGCTTTGGAGATGGAAACTGAAGATTGAGATTTCCCCAAGTAAATTATAACAATGATATGTGTTCTATTTTTTGAGAAAAAGGGAATTCCTAGTATGTCAATGTTGACAATTTTCATTATTATATTTGATCCACATTCTTTCTCCTCTTCCTTATTTATTTACAAACTATTTTATATTACTAGAGGGGCAAAACATATATCAATTTGGATTGTATTTAGGTTAAAAAGTCTCATTTATAGTCAGTGTAAAAAGAGAAGCTGTGGGAGGGAGATTAGAATGTTTACAATAATCATTTCAAGACAACAGGATAGAAAGCAAGAAGATTTTAATAATGGGAAAGCAAACCAACTAGGCACCAACTAGGAGCAATAATCATGAAAACAAATGATTCTAATTAACATTTATCTAAATTATTGAGACATTAATAATATCAAATAGAATTGAAGAAAGAAGCAGTGGTTCTTTTTCTTGTACTTTTATGAACAGTCTAAATGTAATCTACAATCATAATAGTGCCTCCAAACTAAAAAAAAATCCAATCCTGCCTCCCAAATCTGTGTATATTTTGTTTGTCACATTTGAACTAGGTGGAACTTTTTTTTTTTTGGTGCTACTTTCCTGGGATAAACTGTGAAACATCGCTGTTCAGCTTCCTTCGGGTATTATCCCATGTCATTGTCGTTGTGCTTTTAAAGTTGTAGCACGTTTCGGCAGAATCTCTTCTGCCATCATCAGGCTTCTATATTGAGCTCGTATGTGGGTCAGGCTATCACAGCTGTTAGTTTTAAATTTGAGACAAGCCTACTGTTGTCCCAGGATGGTTTTTTCTACATCCTGATTGGTTGGGAGTCTTGGTCTGTGTTTATTGGTCTTGGAGTTTGTTTGATTGGTGTTTCTGGTTTCTTCTGTCTGTTTTGTGGCTTTGATTGGCTGGCAACACTGTGTTCCTGTGCTGGAGGCTTTCAGTGCAGCTTGGCTTCGTGTAAAAGGACGGCTATTATCTATTAGGAAGCTAGGTTTCATCTGGGTGCCTGGTGGGGGGTTGTTTGGAGGTATCAGAAGGAGTCTGTTTGTGCCCAGATGTTTGCCTGGCTTGTGGTGTGGATCTTTCTATTTGAGAGTGCAGGCTTCCAAATGATTGACAGTCTGGTGGAATCATCTCTTCTATTCATGCTTTCAGGTCTTTTTATAATCTCTATGGCTCCTCTGATGATTCTGTGGCTTGGATTTTCTATAGTGGCTAGGGTTTTGGTGCCATTGAAGTTGATGTTATGACCTGTGGCTTTCATGTGTTGAACTAGTGAGGAGGTGTGTTCCAGCTTTTTTACTGCATTTTTGTGTTCATCCAGGCAGTTACTTATTCTTCTATTGGTCTGTCCAATATGGCTGTGATAGCCTGACCCACAGACGAACTCAGTACAGAAGCTTGATAATGGCAGATGAGATTCATATATATGTATATATATAATAAAAGAGAATAATTTATAAGTTGTAACTAGTCTCACTGATGTGGGTTCAGTGATGATTTTCTTAATGATGTTAATAGTGCACTTTATCAACAGATAATTCTCTTAATTACATGTAACTCTGTGTAAATCCATGCTTTGAGTTTAAAAGCTGTCAAATCCAATTCCTACATCTGACAAAGCCTGAGTACAGAGGACAGCACTGAGTTATTTCACTTGTTTTCAACAGCTACCTACAAATGAACAAGAGAAGTGAATTGCTTGAATGTTGCAGGAAAATAGAAAATGGCCATAACTTAATATTAAGTAACATAATGATCAAAAGAGCTTTTGCAATAAATATAGTGCTTACTGCTTAAGCACTATATGAATGTAAAAATATTTTCTAATACTTTTTTGCATCCCATCAGTATTGTTGTTGACTAAATTGTAGATGTTTCAAATATTGCTTGTACTATGGTGGTTCAATAAGTACAACTAATGTTTAAAGTTCAAAGTTAGCATACTACTGTTCCAGATTAAGAATAAGAACTAAAGGTAAAGGTTTCCCTGTCTAGTTGTGTCTGACTCTAGAGGCATGGTCTCATCTCGGTTTCTTGGCTGAGGGAAACAGCATTATCTGAAGACATTTTCCTTAGTCATGTGGCCAGCATGACTATATGCCAAAGGTACACAAAACACGGTTACCTTCCCACTGAAGTAATATCTATTAATCTACTCACATTTGCATGCTTTCGAACTGCTAGGTGGACAAGACCTGGGGTAGGAATGAGAGTTCACCCCATTGTGTGGTGCTCTGGTCTTAAACCTGGCCTTTTAAACCTGGCTTTACAGTTGACAAGCTTCACATCTTTAACTTCTGGTCCATCATATCCCTAGATCAGAGGATCAAACTCGATTTCATTGAGGGCTGCATCAGAATTATGTTTGACCTTGGAGGGCTGGGGATGAGCATTGCCATGATAGGTGTGGCCAGCTTGACATCACTCATGTTGGGGCACCATGGTGGCCAAGTGCTAAGGCAGGACTAGACCTTGTGTCACTCTTCTTCCTTCCTTCCTTCCTTCCTTCCTTCCTTCCTTCCTTTCTTTTCTTTTTCCTTCCCACTTAATTCTCCTTCTTTTCCTTCTTTCTTTATTTTTCTTTCTTTGATCTCTTCCCATCATTCCTTTTTTTTATTTTTATTTTTTCTTTCCCTTTCTCTTTTCCTGTCCCTTCTTATATGTTCAAATGCAAAAAAGGAAACATTTCTCCTTCTGTTTTGTTTTTAGTTTGTTTTGCCAGTCATTTGTCAGTAAAAATGGAACTTGAAGAGGCCATGTTCATCTCTGCCCTGTTTTGGGCCACAACGGCCTCCTGCAGCCCTCTGCCAGCAAAAATGGGGTGCCTCTGCCAGACAAAACGCCATTTTTTTCTAGCAGAGGCACTGCAGGCCAGTCCTTTGCTGTTTGCAGGATCAGCCCATGCGCCAGATCTAAGCACCCTGTGGGCTGGATCTGGCCCTTGGGCCTTGAGTTTGATACCCCTGGCCTAGATTATGTATTTATTTCTTGGATTTATGCTTTACTTTTTACTTTGGCAAGCACTGATGGCAACTAAAAAAATGACCAAAACAAAACAAAGCAAAAACAACATTAAAACTGTTGTGTAAAATTACCAGTCTAATTCTAAAGAAGTAGAACCCTTAGAATTGTACAGTAAGGATCAATATAATTGCAAATATATTCCTCTACCAATTTCATTTAGATATTGAACAAGATAAGGAAATAAAATAAAGTCTCTGAGCATTGTATGTCAATAGTCTAGGTGCTGAATAATATTTCCATAACCACACTAAAAAGTATTTGCATAATACTGAAGGTAAAGAGTATTTTTAAGTGGCATAATCATTCTGAATATTTCCAAGTCTAATTTCCAAGTCATGCAACTGTTGATACTGCACATGTGTTCATTGATTTATATTACTAGAAAACTTATTGTGGGGTGTTGGAAAAAGCTACAGATTCCAAATGTTGGAAAGTTGCCCAGTTTTGCATAAATAGCTATAAGGTTCTTATTTTTTTAAACACTGTCCTTTTAAAAAATAAAAATAAAGGAGCCTAATATCTAAAAATCAACATGGCATTGAGTTACATTTTTGCTGGTTCACAAATGTAGAAAATTTTAATCCAAACTCTTGTTGCTCAGAAATATACTGTGCATAGCAATATTATTTATTGTCAATAGAGCACATAAATAAGTGTGAATTATAGTACTAAAGTTTTTCTGAACAAGTGTTTTATGGTGAAGTTGGAATTTGTACACCTAAAGACCAGGCCTCATCTAATCTCAATTACATCTTCTGTGTGTTGTCCCCCACACCCCCAAGTGCTTGGAAGAACAATTCAATTGCCTGGATGTTTCCAAATACGCTTCCCTTTGTAATTGGGCTAGGATGTCTTTTTGTCAAATAAGGTTTAATGAAATCGTGCTTTTTTAACTTTGGCCACAGCTTTGCAGATTTTCAGACTCCTTTACATCTTCCACAAAGTTAAGTCATCCTGCTGGGCAGCAAAAGCCCTTTTATTCTTCATTAAGTTATAAAGGTCAGCTGTTTTACATGAAGATAGGTCCCAAGCATTATCCTTCTTCTTTTCATCCAGCCAGGTTATACTGATTACAAAAGAGTTGTGTTTGTGACAGATGGATGGTGGAGCAGAGCAGGGCAGGGAAGAAAGCACTAGTTTTTATTTTCTTTCTGTAAATTTTCCAATAGCTGGCAGTTACAAGCATACCTTCTTACCTTCTTAAGACTAAAGGGGAGCAATTTATTCATGGAAGAATAGGGGTCCTATGGTCTGGACAACTTGGTATTAATGAATATCCTAGCTTTGCTAGTATTTGGTGCCTGGTGTGGACAAACAAAGGAAGGTACAGGTCATATCAATGATGATGTAGACTTATCATTTGTAAAAGTATTTGCTATTGCAGTTAGACGTTATAGGTTTTAGAGTACCATGAGTTGCCCAAGCACTCTCTACCCTGCAGCTGGCATGTCCTGTAATTTTACAGAATGACAGAAACCTAAATGTATAAACATGTATTTGGGATGTATGAACAATAGAAGAGAAAGGCTTGGTGATGAGGAAAAAAATGACTGATAATGGGATTGTAATTGCAGCATACCAAACTATGTGACGTGATGATTGATGAAGCATTTTTCTTGTAATTCATAGATTACAAAGAAAGCAATGAATTTTATTTTAAGATGAATTATCATATATAATCATCTGCACTTTGTAATTTTCAATGGCATTTTTTTATTGTGATATCTACAGCATTACAGACATGCAGACTATGCAGATTAGGGTATTTGCTAGATGGGCATACTGAGATTTGATTATTGTGGTCCTGGAAATAAAGGGATGATAGCATCTGTTGGTAAAGCCCATGTCACACTGCACCAACAGATGGAAAGAGGATGTAAAACGGAGAGAAACATTTGCCATCCGTTGGTTAACGCGATGCATCCGTTCTGTACTCACTGCGTCTGTTTTTCTTCCTCTCTATCCATCCAGCATCCATCAACTGAGGTTCCATCCACTCAAAAAGTTTTGAGCTGCTTAAAACTTTTTGAGCGGAAAATGTATCCAACGCATCCGTTCTGCATCCGCTATGCATACGGGGAACATCTGTTCTGCATCTGTCATCATCCATTATGCATCCACTACATCTGCTAGGCATCCGCTGCGCATCTGCGCAACTCAAATCTGCTCCAGCAGAAAGCGGACACAGGGAGGAAGTGGAATGGACATGGAATGGACGTGCAGCATTAGTAGCACGGATGGAGAAAGGATGAAAGCAGATGCAGCTCGCAAAGAAAGCATTTAAAACAGAAAAAACGTTTGCACAGGGGACCTATCTCAGATATTAAGGATGGCTAGAGGATGCCTAGAGGATGCAAAGGGACACATAGGGGAAAACCTATATTGCCTATAAAAAGGGGGAGCAACTCACCTGGATCTCACTTTCAGACCAGCAGCCCTTCCGTGCAGACCTCTGCAGCCTTCATCTGACTCTTGCTCTTCCACAGCATCCAGTTATGTCCACCATGGATCGTAACACAGTCCTTTTGGTAGCCACCATCGTTCTGCAACAGTGCAAAGCCATCTACAGGCTCTTTCAACTGTTCTAAGGGAAGAAAAGGAGGCAGCAAAGAAGCGTCTGGGTCCGAAGATGGATCGGGAGAAGAGCAGAGTATGGACTGTACAACAAGCTGATGGTGGAGCTGAGGAACATGCACTCCAGAACTTCATGAGGATGCCTCCAGCCATGTTTGACGAAGTTGTGGAGCGGCTGACACCCAGGTTGACCAAGCAGAGCACCAATTTCTGGCCCAGCCTGGACGCTGGGCTCAAGGTGGCACTGGCTCTGTGCCACCTGGCCTCAGGGACCACCTACAGGAGCGTGCAGTATGGCTGGAGGGTGCCACACAACATCATCAGCATTGTGGTCAGAGAAGTGGTGCAGGCCATCATTGAAGAATACCTGGAGGAACTCCTCCATTGCCCCTCCACTGAAGAAGGCTGGAAGAAAGTTACAGAGCAGTGGTATCAGAAATGGAACTTCCCCCACACCGTTGGAGCCATAGATGGGAAGCACGTGGCCTGCAAAGTTCCAGCCAAGTCGGGGTCCATTTATTTCAACTACAAGGGCTTCTTCAGCATCATCCTCTTCGCCATGGTCGATGCTGACTACAAGTTCATGTACATCGATGCTTCAGGCAACGGGTCAGCTTCAGATGGCCAGGTATACAACGCCAGTCACCTCAAGGAGGGGCTGGAACACAACCTCATCGTGGGCTTCCCAGATCCAGACCCCCTGCCCAACAACACACAAGACGTGCCCTACTTCATCGTGGTGGATGACGCCTTCTCCCTCAGAACCTACCTCATGAAGCCATACACCTCCAGACTCCTCCCCCCTGAAGAGAGGATCTTCAACTACAGGCTGTCCAGGGCAAGGCAGGTGGTGGAGAACGCCTTTGGCATCCTGGCCAACAAGTTCCAGGTACTTCTCACCACCATGTAGCATCGCCCAGAGACCGTGACGAGGATCGTGGAAGCTTGCTGCATCCTGCACAATCTCATGCGCACCCGCTACCCAGTGTTGCAGAACAGGCTCATGGACCTCCAACAAGGCAATGGGGACATGGAGCCTGGGGAATGGAGGCAAGGGTGAAACCTGATAGACACTGAGCATGTGCAAGGCCCCAAGAGAGCCTCATGTGAAGGGAAGAAGCAGCGCAATCTCCTGAAACACTGGTGCAACTCCCCAGCTGGAGCAGTGGAGTGGCAAGACAGGATGATAGATGATTAATGGATGCTTCCTTCAGCCTGTCTCATCACACTGATGAGATTGGGCCATGTATGTTGAGTGGGCCTACAATGAAGAGGGCATTTAATAAAGAGTTGTTTTTATGTTGACATGTGTGGATCAATGAATAAATTGTTATTGATAACAAAGGGCCATATGTGTGGCAGCTGGGAGGGTGGACCATACAGCCCCACTATGCTCACACTGGAGGTTTATCAATCCCACAGCTATCTTAACCCATCCCAAAGGTATCCCTGCGCATCCCACAGCTATCTTAACCCATCCCAAAGGTATTCTTTCCCATCCCACAGCTATCTTAACCCATCCCAAAGGTATCCCTGCCCATCCCACAGCTATCTTAACCCATCCCACAGGTATTCCTGCCCATCCAACTGCTATCTTTACCATCCCACAGCTATTACCCATCCCAAAGGCATCCCTGCCCACCCCACTGCTATCCTTACCCATCCCACAAGCATGCAAAGGCTTAAACCATTTCTAAAAGTTTCCACCAAGACTTTATTTACAAAAATAAATGAAGCAAGTGTGTGAAGCAAAGATAATATTTTATTATCTTTATTAATAACAAGCTGTAAAAGAAAAATGACCCAAGTCAAGTGTCCAAATAAAGTCTACAGGTACCCACCCAGTCTCTGGCACTCTTCTCTGTCACTCAGAGGTGTGCCCAGTCTCACGGGTGAAGGGTCCAGGTGCTGTGGAGGTGGCTGCTGCTGGAGTGCTGGTCTGAAGCGCCACTGGGGTGCCTGGCCCCAAGAGGACAACAGGGGATGGTGTGTTGAGGAAGCTCTCAGACAGCTGGCTCAGCCCCGTGATGTTGAGAGCTCCTTCCTCCATGCCATGGGTGTCAGCCCCAGTACTGACGACAGATGTACTGAGGCCGGGCTTGGCTGTGGGGTGGAGGAATGACCAGTGTAGTGGGGCTGTCTGGTCTGCAGCTGGGTGAGGACTGGCGTGGGTGGCATCGGTGGCGTCGGTGGCAGCAGTGACGTGGGTGGCATCGGTGCCATCAGTGGAACCGGTGGCAACGATTTCGTCCGATGAACCTGTGCCTGGACTGGGAAGGGCTGCTGCCTGTGCTGCTGGACCTCCTGGTAGCCGTAGCCCTGGTAGGTGAGGGCCTGTGGAAATCTTTGGAATGGGAGGGACATCACCTGGGGTGGAGGACCAGACCTGGACTGGGTGGGAGCAGGTTCATCTGGATCTGGAGGGTTGTGAAGCAGATCGGTGATCCTGTCCTTCACCACCTGGTACTGGGGTTCCACCATGTCCATGTGGGTCTGGTTCACATAGGTGAGGAAGGGCTTGTGGTTGGAGGATGAGGAGTCGGTGTGTACCAGCTGAGAGAGGATATCTATGCTGCTCCTGATGGTGTCTCTTATCTCCAGCAGGACAGTGTGGCTCTGCCCCTCCTGTCTGGCTCTCTGCCTTTCTGTGGAGGGGGGGCTGGGGGTGGATGTGGGTTTCGACTGTGGTGGAAGTGCCGTCTACTTTCTCCCACTGTGCCAGGGGGTCCTCCACGCACTCCGCCATGGTTAGTACAGCTGTTGGTGGGTTCTCCGTCGTGGCACGCTCCACAGACACCTGCCTGGAGACAGGAGCTGACTCTCGGCCGGAAGAGGACTGGCTTTCAGCAGGCTGCCTGAGAGAGAGGGTTGTGAGAGGGGCTCCTCCTCGGTGGTGGATCTCACCCACCAGGAAGCTGCACTTGGCCATGACGTAGGTCTCTCTGTCCGTCAGCTTGACCACGGCCTGGCCAGATTTCTTGAGGTGCAGCTTCCCATACCAGGTGTGCATGTGCTTCCACCAGCTGAGGAGCACCTCCGAAGTGTAGCCCAGGCTTTCCGCCTTTTCTCTCCAAGCAGCCTGCTTCCTTTTGGTGTCCCTTTAGAGCCTGTGTCCCTTCCGCCATAGATACTCATTCTCTCTCAGCCACTCCAGTGCCTCATACTCATGTCACTCCTCGATGTTGTATTGCCTCTTCTCCCGTTCTCGCGTCTGCCTCTTCCTCCCTTTGGCAGGACCAC
The DNA here is from genome assembly GCA_015471245.1 of Laticauda colubrina. Classification (NCBI taxonomy): domain Eukaryota; kingdom Metazoa; phylum Chordata; class Lepidosauria; order Squamata; family Elapidae; genus Laticauda; species Laticauda colubrina. Next base: position 8,429,507 of record BLBF01000026.1, on the reverse strand, counting down.
ATGGGCCCTCATCAGAGGGGCTTCCAGGTTGTAGGGGCTGCTCCTCCATACCACCACCAGCAGCAGCAGAAGCAGCAGCAGGAGCAGCAGCAGCAGCAGCACCAGCAGGACCAGGATCATCAGCAACAGAGTAAGCACCAGTAGCACCAGCAGCACCAGCAGGACCAGGAGCACCAGCAGGACCAGCAGGACCAGGAGCAGCTTCAGCAGAGTAAGCACCAGCAGAAGCACCACTGCCAGAAGCATCATCATCAGCTCCTCCAGAAGCAGAAGCAGCAGAAGCCCCAGCCCCAGAAGAGCGAGCCCGTGCTGCAGAAATCCCAGCAGAAGCAGAGTGAGGGACATGGGGTGGGAGGGTGGCCCTGTCCCTTTTGCCAGGGCTGGCAGCAAATGGCTGAGGCTTTCTCTTCTTCCCCATGGTTGTGGGGTTGCTGGCTGGCAGGCAGGTAGGCTGGCAGGCAGCAAGGCTGGCAGGCAGGCAGGCAGCAAGGCTGGCAGACAGGCTGGCAGGCAGGCTGGCAGGCAGGCAGGCAGCAAGGCTGGAAGGCAGGCAGGCAGGCAGGCTGACTGGCAGCAAGGCTGGCAGGCAGGCTGGCAGGCAGTCGATGTGTCTGGAAGCAGGTCTTTCCTCTGAATGGTGACCTGCTTGCGAGCTGCTTCCCTTTATATCCGCGGGGCTGATGCAATGCATCCTCCCCGCATGCGCAGTGAACGCTAGGCATCCGCTAGGCATCCGCTAGGCATCCGCTAGGCTTCCGCTAGGCATCCGCTAGGCTTCCGCTCTGCATTCACTTGGCGTCTGCTCTGCATCTGCTCTTTCTGTTCTGTGTCTACTTTGCTGCGCTCCCCTGTGTCCACTTTGCTGCGCTCCCACTTTGCCTGCGCTCCTCCCCTCTCATCTGCTTCCATCCGCTAGGCTTCCATGGAGCATCCGCTTTCCATCCGCCCTGCCTCCTCCCCCCGTCCATTCCTTTCTGTGTTGTCCACTCTGGTTATGCAAATTTTTGCCCCTTTTGAGAGCGGATAACAACGGATGGAACATTTTTCTTGTCCACTTTGTCCTTTTTACAAACGTTTTGCATCCATCAGCCAGTGTGACAGGGCCTTAAGATGATAAGGCACTATTATTCAGTAACTTTTTCTATCCCACATACTGATTTTGTTTTCTGTGTAATGTGTTATAGTAGAATTTTGGCACTGGACTGAAGTGAAGGGAGAGGAAAGAGGAGCTGCAAATAAGGCATACATAAAAGAGAGATGAGCTGAAGACAGAGCTACTGCCCTTAAGAAAAAATATCTAAAGAAATGTCAAGTCTATCAGCAATCTCTTTAGTCCTTTTGACAAGGCGGGAGGCTCTTTTCTATACATGAATGTGTCTCATGCATTCATGAGCTTCTTTGACATAGCAAGCCCTTTTGTTAAAAGCAAGATCATTGCTTTACTCTTCTCTCAGCTACCATATGTTGCAGTAGAAACAGGCTTATAAAAAAGGAGTGAGAGGTAGAAAGCTTTAGACTGAGAGAAGAAAGAAATCAAATGATAGCCGATGAAATTGATTTATTCTTTTTCTGAGCAAACATAGACAAATGAGTAAGTTTGGTCGGAGGGAGAGAGAAATTTAACAATATAAAATTCTTCACCAAGAAGGCTAATGGGCCCTCTGTATGACAGCCACACTTTGCTTGTTCTGTAAACACTGAATTTGAAAATAAATACACACATTTTGTTATCTTTGTAATGGCAACTGAGAACGACATAAACTTCAATGGGTTGAGAGGGATCTCTAATGCTTCACTTCACTTAGTTCTCAGAGAAAAAAGCAAAAGAAACTAAATCTTCATAATCTGTAATATGTCAAAGGATTTGTCTGGCAATCTTAAAATTTCAACACTAGAAACTTTCCAGCAATTTTCCAGCAAAGTAAGAGGCATCAATCAGTAGAACTGAATTTAGAATTTAGCACTAATCATACAGAAAATTTTAATTTATTTATTCAATAAATTAAATAAAGTTTATTAAATAATGAATATGGAATAATTCTTGTTGTAATGCATGCAATACAATGCTTTTAATACCAAACACAGTAGCTATTGAGTTTCTTAATAAAGAAAATTCAATTCAGTACTAGTCTAGTACACTTACATCTTCAAGTCAAGGATGTCAATTTTTATTCCCAGATTGTATGGGCTATCTGAAAGTAATAACATCTATATTTTTACTATGATAAAAAAGAAGCCTTAAAGGGCAGTCAATGAAAAGCATTTGCTATTGATGTGTCTTAACTTCTGCTATCACAGGCTGTGATTTTACTTTGCTTAAATGATGGGGCCATGCCACCTATTACCTAGATACCTATTATTTCAAAGGATAGACTAGATGATTGAATAACAGGTGGTAAGTATTAAGCACTATTAACATCACTATTCTTGGTGTCAGATTTTGGACAAAGATTCCTTCTGAATGTAGGCATTAAATATGAATATCTAAATTTTTTTCTGAGGAATAATATGTAACTAATATTATGACTTTCTTTCTCCATTTAGGTATACAGATGTATATGTATGGGAAAGTCCACATTTTTGGCTATACAGCTTTATGGAAAAATGTCGAGCATTGCTGTTGTCTTCACACAGAAATTGTATAACACTTTAAAAAGTCAGATCTTTTCAGAATAATGTTGTTTTAGAAATTGTTTTGGACCTTCTGAGAGCAATTTGTGTCTCCCACTCTGACTTCACAATATATGCATCTGTCTTCATGACAAATCTCTCTTTCTTTTCAACTATCTAGGTAATATCTCCTGTGATATCTCCTGTGACACAAAAAATCAAGTCTCTTCAGCTAAAATTCTGTTTATGTAGTTTTCCTTTGTCCTTTTCCTCACCTACTAGTAATAGATTGATTCAAAGCTGTTATTTCCTGATTATTATTTTTTTGCATAGGATGATTGGCAAGTATATCTCTAGCTTGATGTCATAACATACAGCCCTTAAGATTGGATCAACTTTTTTAAAAAAGAATCTTGCCAATCATATCTAATCTTATACAGTATATTTGGAACCCTGGTGGTTCAATGGTTACAGTGCAGCATTGCAGGCAAAATCTGTCCACAGCTTGGATTTCAGCCCTGATGGGTTTAAGTCAGCTTTCATTCCTACTGAGGTCTGTAAAATGAGGACCCAGATTGTTGGGGGCAATATGCAAATAATGATTCCCTAATAAACACTCAGAAAGTGCTGCAAAGACTATGGGATGATAAATAAGCTAAATGCTATAGTTATTGTTATATTGAAGAAATCTCTGTTTTGCTGCAGCTCTCAATATTTCCAAAATGGATTGACTGCTTTTGGCAGTACTATTTATTCTGGCTCACATAAGAATTTTTCAAGTAAGTAAGAAAAAGGGCACTATATGAATTACTCATGGAAAACATGCATAAAATCATATTTCCGTGGCCCTTATGGGCATGAAAGCCTTAATTAAAACAAAATATAATGAAAACAATAATTTTAGCTTTACTAGATGGGAATATTCGACAGCATTCAAGTATTGGATCTATGGCTGTAAAATCATTTATGCTCTTGTCTGCTAAGGTAGCTTTGAAAAACTAGCATACACCATCTCCATTATATTTGGAAAGTTGCTGACGGTAGCAAACTGGTAATACCTAAATGATTTTTTCCTTTGTAAAAATCAATAATGCCCACATAAATGATATTTATTACTGTATCATGACATAATTCTAGGTATGGATTTAACTTATGCCTTAAGTGACCTTGAGCTCTTTTTTGAAGGCTTTTCAAGATTTTTTTTTTAAACAAAGGAGTTTATTGTTAGATAATTTTTAACATTTATATAAGACCATTGAATTCCTTATGGACAAATTGTATTTTGTTGTCATAATACAAAAGATGTGGGGATAAATTTTAGCTGGATGTGCATCCCCTTTAAACATACTTCATTTCAATTATTATTTCCTTATTGTTAAAGCCACCAGTATGATTACAATGAATAATAATGCACTGTTAGATTTTACTCCACCACTCTCCAGTCAGGAATTATTTATTGATTATGTGACAGCAACTCCTAGCAACCACACAGATAGATTTTGTCCATAATAATCTGTCTCCAAACTGTTCAGGTCTTTCAAAAGTGCACTCATTGCCATTATAATTGAATCCATCCACCCAGCTGCTAGTCACTCACTTTTTTTTCTTTTCTTATCTTTCCAACATTAGAATCTTTTCTAGAGAGATACTATGGTATAATATGTTCAAAGAAGAATAATTTTAACCTGTTCATTTTTTGTTTAAATGACAATTTTTAGTTGATTTGTTTTATGGTCAGTTTGTTTGAAGACTCCAGAATTTTCTCTAACATTGAAATTCAAAAGCATCAATATCCTTCTTCATAATCCAAATTTTTGTTCGTAAAGTATCACAGGAAATATCATGGCTTGCATGATTCCAAGACAAAGTATCAGATTATCAACCTTGCAACGTAAATATCCAATAAAGGCAAATATTTGTAGTTCAGAACTGAAATGAGAGGACTTTGGTGCTCTCTGAGCTTGGTTGTTTTTGTTTTCTTGCAGATGTTTCATCACCTAAACCAGGTAATATCATCATTGCTAATTTTCATCAATGCATCCAAAATGCAGCAAAATTCTCCAAAACTTCTTAAGCAAATCTGGAGACCCAGTAACCAAATAAGAAAGAAACAGGAATCATATACAACATATAATGTAAAGACTGAAAAGTCCACTATATAGGACAGTCAAGTAGGACACCTATAAATGCATCCAGGAAAATCAATGGGTAATCAGAAGACATAACCAAATTCAACTATAATTTCAACATTCTAGATCAAACCAAATAAAAAAAAAATAAGGTATTCCTTAAAGAGTGGTATCAGACAATTAATCAGCAATAACATCTAATGCAGCAGTAAGTCCAATCTACATATCATTTAAAAGTCATAACCCAAAGTCAAAAATGAAAACAGCCCAGAGCATCTCCTCCTTAGCAGCCAACAACCACATAAACAGTGAACAGCTGTGAACTGGTAAATAAACAATTTAAGAAGTAACAATAACCCTAATCAAACAAACTTCAAGAGGAAAAACAACACCAAGACCAGCAGGTGAAACTCTCTCTACATATAAATAACCTGAAAACTTTCCTGTCTCTTGCACTGATGCTGTTATCTAGCTTAGCAATGAAATATCTGAAGGAAAAACAACCATGCTCAAAACCATCAAGAACCCGAACAATAGGTCACTTAGGGAATAAACCAAGCATGGGAAATTGAAGAGAAGGAAGGGCTCCCATAGATACTATCATTCATATTGCAGGCAATATTTAGTAGCTGCTTAAAAATTTTGTACAATTTAATTCTATACATGATTTGCAATATAAATAAATAAAGACAGACTCACATTTCTCCTATATTGAAAAAGTACAATTTATTCTTTAATAAGACTTCATCTTTGAGAAAAGGCATATTTATGTTTTAAACCCAATAAACATCTCATAGCGGTATACAAATATACTGAATACAAGCCATTTTGAATATGAAATTCCATCTCTTAGTTTGAAAGAATTGTTCTAAGTTCAAAATAGGCACTTTAGAGAATTTAAAAATATTTTAAATTTTATACAGAGATTTATTTATTTAGAAAAATTACATGGCTGTCCATCTTTAACTCTTGGTAGCTAACATACAATACACAAAATAAGTCTTATTATAAATTAATATAAAATAAGACAATAAATGCCATTAAAAATTAAACCATGGTACAAAATGGTTGAAGTAACACATTTAACAATCAAAACAGCTGTCTTGTTTTCAAAATGGTTTCAATTCAAAGTGTTTCGCACACCAGAGTTTTGTGTTTTGCAGAGTTTTGCACACCAGAGCCAAGAAATTACATTCAGAAATTTTTTCATTGCTTGACAGTCTGTATAGTTTAGCATAACTATCTGAACATTGAGTCTATTTCTCTTGCCTTAGAGATGTGATGAAACTGAAAAAGTTTCAGCCACATGTAAAATATTCATGTAAATAAGGGAACTATTGATCTTATTCTCTTTTTATCCTACTTTTCTAGAAATGAAACAATTTTCTCATGTAAGTAAAGGAAGGACAGAAGACTAATAGTGGAGATTAAGACCTCAATACGTTATCCCTGTTGCTATCATGCTTTCTTTATACATATTTTAATATGAAAAATGTTGTCATGTGTATATGTATGGAAGCACATTGAGGAAAGGAGCATATTGAGAAAGGTTGCTTTTGCAATGATGGAGTGAAAAAAAACCCAGCCATCTAAGTTCTTATCTACTTATTGCTTTAACCACTGATATCATTGTTACTGTTTTGTACATGTAGCAAACAAGTCCCATGAGAACAGTAAAAGATGTAGGACAGTAGAGTGGTGTATCTCCACACATGTCCTGAAACTACCTGAAACTAGTCTAAAGATTATCCTTTTTTCCATACGATAGTTGAAATAAAAGCTTTTGCATTTCAAATGAAATACCTTAATTGCTGCTTCACCTAACAAAATGGGGGCCAGTTCTAACATGAATAAGTGGCATCATAATTTATTGTACAATCAGTTGTGACATGTATACAATGACATGCAGGTGGAAGTGGAGGTGGAGATAGATGTAGAGGTATACATACTGGAAGAAAGATAGATTTCCTTTCTTTTGGGTTGTATTGAAAGGAGAATTAGCCCTTGAAAGATGCAAACAACCACTGGAAGAGAGCTGTGTTCCTGACCCACTGCGGGCCAGCTGTATTCAAGATGGCCAAAGCGTTGGCCAAGCCAGAAGATGTAAAAGAGATGGCTTGGCCAGACCTAGACAGGCTACTTCAAAACCACTATGCCCCGGCTGTTCCAAACCTGACCCAGAGACATGAGTCCTACCGTCGGGATCAGAAGGACAGAGAGAGCATCGGGGATTTCGTGGCAGCCTGAAGAAACATCGGAGGGGTGTGCGGCTTCTCAACATGGACGAGGCTCTGAGAGACCGTGTGATCCTCAGTCTCAGAGACCCCATACTCCAGAGCAGACTAATGGCTCGGGCGGACATTACGGTTACCGAAGCCATCGCTGAAGCCACAGCAGCCAAGGCCACAAAGAAATCAGCAGTCAAGATGTGACAAATGAATGCAAGGGACCAGCAAATAATTTCGGAGACCAACTCATCACCAGAGAAAAGAACCGAGGTTAGTCACAAAGCCACAACAGCACACCACGAGGACGTTGAATCTTTCCCCAATACCAAAGACGAGGAGGAGGAGAACCACAGATTGCAAGCAGAGTGAGACTGACGGAGAGGTCATAAGTCGGGTTTTCAGTGCGCCGGATGTGGCGGCGACCACTCCCATTCAAAGTGCCAGTTCTTAGATGCCATTTGCTGGTACTGTGAGAAATGGGGGCACATCGCCAAGGTCTGCCACAACAAATGAAACTACAGCCCAAGGCAATGTGACAACACGCCCCCCCCAGGAACTGAGACAAAATTACAGAAAACCGTTGGAGCCACGAGAATCGAAGCAAGTGGCTCAGCGAAGCCCGATGACAAAAAGAGACACTCCAAACAGTCACCATCGGGCACTCAGACAACTCCAACGCAAGAAAAGTGCATGTGCAAGCCAGCATCGAAGGCAGGCCGTGCAGAATGGAAGTGGACTCCAGGTCCTACCTCTCCATGTAATCATGGGACACGATTAAGCGGTTAGTGCCCAGCTTACAAAAACGAGAGCTGGAGAGTCAAAAACTAACTATCAAGGACTACCAGGGGAACCAGATTCCCATAATAGGAATTGGACACTTCCATGTTACGTTTAAAAGCATGGAAAAGTACTTCCACTAACAATTGTGGATAGAGACCACCCAAGCCTGCTGGGACTGGAATGGTTCGCCCCATTAGGAATTGAGGTGATGGGCATCAACTATGTCAAGGAAACAGACTGGGAGGAGGAACTCATGAAGGAATTCCAAGAAGTTTTTGACCAACAATTAGGCAAATACTGGGGGTCTCCAATATCATTTAATGTGAACCCCAATATTGCCCCAATCCATCTTAAACCAAGACAAGTTCCCTTCATGCTCAAGCCGAAAATAGATGAGCAATTAGACAAGCTCATCATGCAAGGGGACCTGAAGCCAATAGATCACGCACACAGGGAGACCCCAATATTCACCCCAATAAAACCAGACAGGTCAGTAAGAATTTGTGGGTACTACAAGGCGACCCTAAATAATGCACTGCAACAGAGTGCATACCCAGTTTTGGTGGTACAGCACCTCCTACACTCACTCGGGGGAGGAAAAGTCTTCACGAAGCTCGACCTGTCGATGCCGAGACAGTGGAAGCCGAGAGCAGCTGCCAGTGGATGCCGAGACAGTGGAAGCGCAAACCATTGTGACCCACAGGGGGGCTTTCCAGTACAGAAGACTCCAATTTGGAGTCAGTGTGACACCAGGGGTGTTCCAGAGCTTAATGGAAGATTACTGCAAGGCATTAAAGGAGTTGTGCCATATTTCGATGATGTCTTGGTAGCAGCCAAAAACAAAAGACAACTGGGAAATTGCCTCAGGGAAATCCTGCAGAAATTTAAAAATGCAGAACTAAAAAGAAAAAAAGAAAAGTGCCAGCTATGCACTGAAAAAGTAGAGTTCTTGGGATACCAAGTGGATAAAGACGGAATTCACCCCACTGAAAAAAAGATTAAAGCAATAAAGGAATCCCCAAGACCTCAAAATAAGGCAGAGTTACAGGCTTTTCTTGGACTAATTAACATTTACAATGTCTTTTTGCCACAAAAGGCAATGACAGCGGAACTTCTGCACAGGTTACTCAACAAGACATCCACCTGGTCCTGGGGCAAGTGGGAAGAGGCTGCCTTCCAGAAAATAAAAGATATCCTCACATTGGAATCAGTCCTCATCCAGTACAGTGAAACTCTACCACTAATGGTGACCTATGATGCCTCTCCATTTGGCATCAAGCTATACTGAGCCATACCCTGCCAGATGGGAGAGAAGCACTGATTTCATACTTCTCTAAGACATTATCAAAGGCAGAAAGAAATTATAGCCAGCTCGACAAGGAGGCACTAGCAGCGGTTACTGACGGAAAATCGGTTTCACGAATACCAGTATGGTCGGAACTTCATCCTCATCATCGATCACAAACCACTCCTGGGGATCCTGGCAGGAAACAAGGCCACCCCTAACATCCCAAGGCCACCCCTAACATCACCCCGGATGACAAGGTGGTCCAAGTTCCTTGCCGCCTACAACTATCAGCTAATACATCACTCCTGGAAAAGCATCTTGCATGCCGATGCGTTAAGCCATTGCCCCCTGCCAGATCCAGAGGACGAACCAGCACCCACCACATCCACCCTACAAATAGAGACACTGCCCAACCTTCCAATGACCACATCAGACATTGCTAGAGAGACAATCAAAGAGAGGAAACTGGTGGGGGTTTTGAGCTGGGTGGAAAAAGGGTGGCCGGAAACCGAGAGCAGTGACTAGTTTAAACCATTCTGGAACCGACAGACTGAACTATTTTCCCAAAAGGATTGTATATTATGGGGCGACAGAGTAGTGGTTCCAGACACACTACAAACAAGAATATTACACATGTTGCACGAAGGATACCCGGGCATTGTAAAGATGAAATCCCTAGCCAGAAGCTACGTTTGGTGGCCAGGGATAGACAAAACCATCAAAACATGGGTGGCAACATGTGACAAATGTCAAAGATCCAAATCAAACCCTCCCTCAGCACCAACCCTCGAGTGGGAAACACCCAGGGGCCCATGGTCCATATAGACTTTGCGGGACCCACAAAAGGGCACACCTTTTTAATCACAGTAGATGCTTACTCCAACTGGTTGGAGGTAAGCTTCATGCAATCAACCATGACAGAAGCGATCATAAAGAAACTAAACAAACTTTTTGCCACCCATGGCCTACCAGACTTGCTAGTATCTGACAATGGGTCACAATTCACGGCGTTAGCATTCGAAAAATTCCTCGCCAAATGGGGCATACGGCATGCACTGACAGCGCCCGCTCATCCGGTAGCAAATGGGCGGGTGGAATGAATGGTCAGATACATGAAAGACGCTTTAGAAAAAATGGACGCAGGGAGTATACACAAGAAAATAAATAAACTATAAACAATACAACACATAACACCAAGTGCTAAAACCAATAAAAGCCCAGTGGAACTACTGATGGGAAGAAAACTCTGATCCCATCTAGACAGACTGCACCCGACATACAATTCCGAAAAACCACCAGATTCATCCAGTCGGTACCATACATTTAATCCTGGAGACACTGTCTACGCCAAAAACTTTTCAGGGGACCCACTGTGGGCACCTGCAATAATAACCCAGGTGACAGGTCCCCGGTCATACCGACTGGAAATGGAGGAGGAAAGGAATTGGAAATGACATATTGACCAACTAAGATCACGAATAACTTCAAACAACGCCGAAAACACACAAACGCAACAAAAAGACATTAATAAAAAAACTAGAGGGGGGGGGAAAGAAACCCCAAACAATTTCCAAAAGGAAGGAGAAAATCCCCCTACGGCACAGCGGCAAACCGAACACGCCCAACCGACACAAATTGAGCAGCCACCCCATACACCAATAAATAGAAAAAGAAACCAACAATACTTACCAGCAAGTGAGGACAGCAGAAGGGAACCAGCAGAAGACGATCCACACAGAACCTCACCTGGAAAAAACAGCCAAGCCAGTTCAACCAGCCCGGAAAGACCAGCCGGGAACAGAGAAGCTGATAACTCAAACAAACCCAGTAGACCGGGTGGGAGTTGCAGCAAAAGGCTTGACTCACCCTTCCAGGCAGTTCCATACAGAAGAGCAGAAGTGACAAAGATTCCATCCAAACCGGCTGAAGACCACGCAACAACTGAGCTGCGCAGGTCAAGTAGGCAGGTTAAAAGCCCTGCCTACCTATACGACTAGGTCACCTAGGATGAACCAAACCAAGAGGGGAGGGGTGTTCCATATTAGCATAATTGGAATACCCTCACCTGATTGGTCAAGACGGACTGCATTGTGATTGGACAGAAGTACGACGGTGATTGGTCAATAAAGAGTCAATTGTGATTGGCCGTACTGATTGCAGGAGATTCAGAAGACTGTCATTGGGTAAGAGCCGCCGGCAAGCTCTATAAGAAGAGCTGCTGTGGCTCGCAGGTCCAACACAGATCTATACCTTTAAAGAAAGAGCTGAAGTTACGCTGGTCTCAAGTCTCCTTTTTCCCGCACCTCAACACTAGTAATACGGTTGTTAGGTGAATTTGGCTTCCCCAAATTCTTTGCTTGTCAGTAGATTGCAAAAGGGAATCACATGATCCCTGGACACTGCAACTGTTATAACTATGAACCAGTTGTCAAGCATCCAAATGTAAATCATGTGACCATGGAGATGTTGGAATGGTCATAAGTATGAAAAGTCAATTTTCAGAGCTGTTGTAAGATGTGGTCATAAATAATTTTTTTAAATGCTGTTGTAATTTCAAAGGTCATTAAATGAACTGTTGTAAATTGAGGCTTACTTGTACATTGTAATTGTAATGAAAAGTAGACGGACAATGAATACATATATGGAAGTAACTATTATTGCAGTACTAGTCAAATTTAATCCACCACCAGAAATAGATAAGCAATACCAATTTAATTCAAACAGGTGGAGAATTACATGTAATATCCCTTCCATCAAATAATTTCCTTCAAGGTGCAGAACATGTGAGAGTTGTCCAGATTTCTGTCTTTATTATGCAATTATTTTATAAATAAAAGAACTAAAGTTAGAATATCTGAATGCGATTCTTTTTAGGACTGCTCATGCTAATTATTCACAGTATTGTTTGCAGTGGCCTTGTAAAATTTGGCGGTTTTTGAAATAGTTATTGATATAAATAATATATATAGGTATTATTATAGTCTTTATTCGTCTTTCATTCACCTGCCTTCTTTTGCCTGATTTTTGCCCAATGTTTTTTATATAGCTAATATTTAATAAATAAATGTCATGCTCCTGCCAGACTCTGAATCCAAGGAGGAAGCTGATCAGCTGACAGGGAGTGGGAGTGTGATTCTGTTAGCTGTGGAGGAAACTGGGGAAGGGCAAAGTCCAGCTGGGCAGAGCAAGGGAGAGGTAGAACAAGGGAGAGGGAATTTGGAGGAAGACCCAGGTCCACCCTCTCTTTATCCCAGGGTACACAGGAAAGAACGGAGAAGAGAGCAATGTGGGTTGTGTGGCTTATGGGGGAGGAAAGGGCCCTGATTCCCTTCATTAGCAAGCATGACTTTATCTTATGTTGTCATAGCTTATCTGTGTTCCTGGCGTCTTCCCAACTGTGTAAGTTTTGCTGTACTTTCAAGTCTGAAATTCTTGCTCCTACCCTGCTATACTAATTACTTCAGTTTGGCTTGTTTGGACTTTAAGTTACAGTTTGTGTTTATCCTGTTTTGGACTTAACTTTCTGAATGAAAGATTGTTCTTGGGAGAGTTTTTCTCCAGCCAGAAGGTAACCTGGATATTGGGGGCAAAGTTGGAGTAATAAAGGGAATCTTATTAATTATCTGACTGTGTTGCCTTTGTGCCATGCCCCAGGTCATCACAATAAATTTAAAGGTATATTTTTTGCTAGCTGAACTAAGTCATGATATGCTTGTTCTGACAGAATGTGCTAGATGCAAACTAAACATTTTGCTAGATGCAAACTAGACATTACTGACAGTAATTTTCCAACATCGAGGAGAAATAAAAAATAGTAAAATACTTTTATCTTCCTAGGTTTCAAAATTCACAGGATAGTGACTGTTAGCATAAAATAAAGAGATATTACTGTTTGGGGGATATGATGAGAGATCAAGAAATATTAAAATGTAAAGACATATAATGTCAATAATTTTATATATTGTTAGGCCATGGTTTTCCCTGTTGTAAAAAGCTGGATGATCAGAAAGGCTGAAGAAAAAATGATGTATGCTTTTGATCTGCCAGTGTTGGAGAAAATTAATCAGAATACCAGCCCACAAGAAAAACAAAAAATTCAATCCTGGATGAAGTATATCATAGTCCTTACTGGAAGCACGAATAATGAAGCTAAAGATTAAATATTTTAATATTCTATGTGAAGGCCTGAGGCACTGGAAAAATCCATGATGCTTGGAAAAATTGAAGATAGTCAGAAAAGAGGCCAACAAAGAACAAGGTGGCTTGACAGTATTATTGCTGATGAAGCATATGCTTTTAAGAATTTGAAGTAGTCATTATTGATATCTTGTCTTTTTTTAATTATCCACATTTGTTTTGGAATTGTACCTATTTATTTGGAGTGGAGATCCTAGCATGTTCTTGCTCATCCCCAAAATTACACATTTTACTGGTTTAAAAAAGCCCTTTTGTTGTCCTAAGGGTTGCTAATATCAGATAAATTAGCAAGAACACACAAAGAATAGACAATTAGATATATAATAATTTTATGAAATCAGGTTTTATTCAATAAACAAGAAGACTAAACACATTAAAATGTATATCATTATTTAGCTCCTATATGTAGGACTACTTGTAACTTTTTTACTACCAATCGTGTCAGAAGTAATTTAGGGATTCCTATCAATGGTATTCAAATATTTTACTACTGGTTCTGTGGGCACATGCTCTGCACATGGAGTGTTCTAAAATGGACAATTTTAAGCATAGAAACTTACCTTACCTTCAGCGCTGGTGAGTAAAACAGCTGAGGCACAGCAATCCTCTCTGCCCTGGGCTACCAACAAAGGAAATGTAACAATAAAAGGCTGGGGTGGGTGGGTAGGGCCAACTGCTGATGCCGCTACTGGATCACTTGAACCAGTGCAAACTGGCAGCATACCATCACTGATTACTATGCAGCTCATCCATGGTATTTTTATGGTTAAAAAGTAAATTGCATAAGATCTACCTATCTGTTTTCCTTCCTTGTAAAAAATCCATAGAAAGTACCTTTAGACTTCGATAAGGTCAATGCTATGAAGTATGGTTGGTTTCTTCAAAGTTAAAACAATCAACTAAAAAAACCAAATGAAAAGTTTCTCAATCATAAATACCCTAAAGTTCAACTCCATATCTAGAGGCATTTTTTCTTATAGAATGCTAATCAAAAATAAATTTTATTGTAAAACAGTCTCCAAAATAAAATAAAATGAACCTACTTAATTTATTCTGGAATTTTGAAAAATAAAAGAAATATTCATATGTGAAAACAATTATTTTATATCATTTGTTATTTTTAATCAAATCCAGTTCGAGTTCGATCTGAGTTTGATCTTGGCTGGTTTAAGATTGACTCATCCTTCCATCTTCCTGAGGTGAGTAAAATGAGTACCCAAATTGTTGGGGGCAATATGCTGATGTTGTAAACTATTCAAGGAGTAGCTGTAAAGGAAATAAGCCTAAGTGCTATTGCTATCTTTCCATCTCCTCCTAACTTTTCATATTATTTGTTATTGTGACTTATTTCCTTTATAAAGTACCTCAAACCAGCATTTTATATGATAACTGAAATGGCAAAAACTCTCACTAAAAAGAAAGCTAAGTACAGTAATAATATATTGAAACTTAATAAGGTTATGACAGTCTAACAATATTGTTCAAATACAATGACCAAATCCCACATATATTAAAGCAATCTGAAATGCATTGATGTTATTCAGTTTAAAGTGGCTTTTATGGGAATGCTCATTTAATGCAGGTTTTCTTATTTTATTTTAGAGTAAACCCTATTGCACTTGGTATATGTACTGCACTTAATAAGATGCTGATGCAGGGAGTTTATGACATGCAGAAATTTTGTTCACATGGGAAACATGGCAGGACAATCAACATTCTTCCTTCTCTAATTCTTCCCAGGAACGATGCAGGGAAAAAAGAATGAAAAATCTTTCATTTAGTACATTCACATTACTGGCAAAAACAACTATAAAGAACTTATTTCCTTTCACATTATTATGTGTCCTGTTTTCTATCTTATTCCCTCTTCTCCTCAATTTTCTTCTCATTCCACCCCCACTTTTCTCATCCAAGCTGACTTCTATCTGCTGCACTCACCCAAACTTCCTGTCTTATATTTACTTTCTATTTTCATATCCATGGGAATGGAATTTGTTCTTCAGTAATCACAGCTTTTCTACTGATACTCCTGGGTTAGCCATCACCTTTGACTCATGTTATTTCTATAATAAATTTATTAAAAGAGACATCCTTCCAAAGTTTGAACATTCATATATGAATTCCCTTTTCCTTTCTCTCCCAGACCTCTTGCCCCAATTTTACAGCAAAATCTATTTTGAACATTCTCTATTTTATTATCAAAATAGCACGGTTATAAAAATAATGTCATTAAAATAGATTGCCTATGTGTGTGGTAGGTACAAACATCAAAACAAGTAATGAAATGGCAGCTGCTCTTTCAAATAAATATTTTCTCTAGAATTAGTTTTTAGTTTTGCTTTATTTCAGCCATTGACCAGGGCATAACAAAATTACAAATACAGAAAAATCAGCATGACAAATATTACTAAATATTTCATATTTTAGTAATATTTAGTAATAGTTCATATTACGAAAACAAAATAGAAGATTACTAGCATAAAACTAAAGAATAGACAACATAACACCAAGGAAAAATATATACAATTACAGTCTGCAATATAAAGGCTTTAAAGGGTTAAGCTGGATAAACACTTAAAAAACACTAGAATTCCTAATATAGTAAACAATTTAAAACTATTCTAACTTATAGTAGGACTAACATTAGAATTTGATCAGAATTATTGTAGGTATAATTAGAATTTCTTTTTTTTTCTTTCTATTCAGTTGGCACTGATTCTGAGTGAGTGCCTGGAGAAGAGCCTGCAGTTTATTTGACATGGTTTTTCACAAGCTATTTCCCATTGCTTCCTTCCTGGGGCTGAGAGAAAGTAACTGGCGCAAAGTCATCCAGCTGGCTAGGGTGGGCCTCTAACTCACGGTCTCCCAATTTCTAGTCTGATGCCCAAAGCACTATGCCAAACTATCTCTCTCTATAAATAATAAATATATAAATATATATATATAAATATATAAATATATAAATAAAAGCACAGATGAGCTAGCTAGCTGTCTGTCTGTCTGTCTGTCTGTCTGTCTGTCTGTCTATCTATCTATCTATCTATCTATCTATCTATCTATCTATCTATCTATCTATCTATCTATCTATTATAACTAGAATGGGTGTCTGTGTGTGTTTAAGAGAAATTGTGCATGTATGTGCATATATGAAGTTTAGAAAATACAGGTTAATCTAAGCCCACCTCACTAGAAAAAAGCAGTTGTGTTCAAACATAGCTCAGATACAAAACCAATTTTGTCTCAAATCCCTGCCTCCTGATCAGCTAGCAAAAAGATAAGATAATTACAGTTTATCCTGCTTGTGTATTATGCTAGGAAGCTGCAGTTTGGAATATAACCAGAGGTGGTATTGAATAGGTTCTGACCAGTTCTGGAGAACTGGTAGTAGAAATTTTGAGCAGTTTGGAGAACTGGCAAATACCACTTCTGATTGGCCCCGCCCCCATCTATTCTCTGCCTCTGAGTCCCAGCTGATCATCTGGGTCTTCTTTTGTTGCCTTTACAGGAGAATGGAGCTGGAAAGCAGGTTAATGGGTTGGGGAGGGAATGGGATTTTGCAGTAATCTTCCCCCAGGAGTGGGGAGGGAATGAAGATTTTACAGTATCCTCCCCCTGCCATGCCACCAAGCCATGTCATGCCAACCAAGCTACTGCATGCCCACCAAACCACATCATGCCCATCAAGTCTTGCCATACCATGCCACACCCACCAAATCTTGCCCACAGAACCAGGAGTAAACATTTTTGAATCCCACCACTGAATATAGTCATTCTCTTAAGACTGAATTAAAGGTGTTTTAAATTAATAAATGAAACCTATAAGGATCCCCTGAGAATAATATATATATATTGTTAAATACGGTAAAAACAAGCATTGGTCCATATCTGACTTCAGCATTCTTATTCAGCAAGTACAACCAGTCCATTAATTTATGGGGGGAAATGTTTAGTATAGCGCTTATTAATAATACTTAATATGCAGATTGGACAATTCTGGGATGGATCAGAGCTACAACTTTTTAAAATATACAAATGAAAATATCAGTAGCATTTAGACTTAGATACTGCTTCACAGTACTTTAAAGCCCTCACTAAGCAGTTTACAGAGTCAGCATATTGCCCCCAACAATCTGGGTCCTCATTTTACTGACTTTGGAAGAATGGAAGGATGAGTCAACCTTCAGCTGGTGAGATTTGAACTGCAAAATTACAGGCAGGCAAGCAGTCAAAAGTAGCCTGCATTCTAATGATTGCCCCACTGCAGCTCTTAAAGCCCCTGTCACACAGCACCAACGGATGGAAAGAGGATGTAAAATGGAGAGAAACACTTGCCATCCATTGGTTAACGCGATGCACCCATTCTGTACTCACTGCGTCCGTTTTGCACACTCTATCCGTCCAGCATCCATCTACTGACATTTCATCTGCTCAAAAAGTTTTGAGCTGCACAAAACTTTTTGAGCGGAAAATGTATCCAACGCATCCTTTAGACATCCGCTACGCACATGGGGAACATCTGTTAGACATCCATCGTCATCCATTATGCGTCCACTATATCCGCTAGGCATCCGTTGCGTATCCGCGCAACTCGCATCTGCTCCAGCGGAAAACGGACACAGGGAGGAAGCGAAACGGAAACGGAATGGACACGCAGCATTAGTAGCACAGACGGAGAAAGGATAGGTGGGGTAAAGGGTTAAATTACACTGAAAGACAATTGATTTCAGTGCTAACCTTGTTTGGTTTAACTGTGCTTGCTGATTACTGTACAAGGAACAATAAATAGGATTACAAACCTATCAGTTTGCAACTTATTACTTACGATTTACAGAACCATGGCTAAGAAGCAGCCCCTCAAATATTGGAAGACTGCTGTCAGGTCTCTCCTGGTCATTCTCTTCATTAGACAAGCCATGCAAACTTCCTATAACAGTTCTTCATATGTTTTAGTCTCCAGTCCCCTAATCATCCTGGTTGCTCTTCTCTGGACTTTTTCTAGAGTCTCAACATCTTTTTTATAGTGTGGTGACCAAAACTGGATGCAGTAGTCTGGGTGTGTTTTACTAGGGCTTTATAGAGTGGCATTAGTACCTAACTTGATCTTGATTGTATCCCTCTGTTAATGCAATTTAGGATTGCATTAGCTTTTTTGCTGCTGCGGCACACTGCTGGCTCATATTTAGCTGGTTGTCCACTGAGATTCCATGATCCCTCTCACAGTTACGGCTACTGAGCCAGATTTCACCCAGTCCATATGTCTACTTTTGGTTTTCCTTTCTGAAGTGAAGGACTTTACTTTTATCTACATTGAATTTCATTTTGTTAGATACGGCCCAGTGTTCTAGTCTGTCTAGATCCATCTGAATCTTGAGCCCATCTTCTTGGGTGTTAGCTATTCCTGCCAGCTTAGTATCATCTGCAAATTTGGAAAGTTCCCCTTCTATTTCCTCATTTAAGTCATTAATGAAGACATTGAAAAATATTGGACCTAAAGCCCGTGTCACATTGCACCAATGGCTGGAAAGAGGATGTAAAACGGAGAGAAACACTTGCCATCCGTTGGTTAACGCGATTCATCTGTTCTGTACTCACTGCCTCCGTTTTTCATCCTCTCTATCTGTCCAGTATCCGTCGACTGAGGTTCCATCTGCTCAAAAAGTTTTGAGCTGCTCAAAACTTTTTGAGCGGAAAATGTATCCAACGCGTCCATTCTGCATCCGCAAGGCATATGGGAACTACATCCGTCATCATCCGTTACTCATCCGCTATATCCGCTAGGCATCCGCTGCACATCTGCACAACTCAAATCTGCTCCAGCGGAAAACGGACACAGGGAGGAAGTGAAATGGACGCAGAATGTACGCGCAGCATTAGTAGCACGGACAGAGAAAGGATGAAAGCGGATGCAGCTCACAAAGAAAGCATTTAAAATGGAAAAAACATTCTCAGAAAGGACCTATCTCAGATATTAAGGATGGCTAGAGGATGCCTAGAGGATGCAAAAGGACACCTAGTGGAAAACCTATATTGACTATAAAAAGGGGGAGGAACTCACCTGGATCTCACTTTCAGTCCAGCAGCCCTGCTGTGAAGACCTCTGCAGCCTTCTGGCTCTTGCTCTGGCTCTTGCTCTTCCATAGCATCCATTGATGTCCACCATGGATTGTAACACAGTCCTTTTGGTAGCCACCATCGTTCTGCAACAGTGCGAAGCCATCTACAGGCTGTTTCAACTGTTCTACGGGAAGAAAAAGAGGCGGCCAAGAAGCGTCTGGGTCCGAAGATGGATCGGGAGAAGAGCAGAGTACGGACTGTACAACAAGCTGATGATGGAGCTGAGGAACGAAGACCCTTGTGAATTCCAGAACTTCATGAGGATGTCTCCAGCCATGTTTGATGAAGTTGTGGAGCGGCTGAGACCCAGGTTGACCAAGGCAAACACCAACTTCCAGCCCAGCCTGGACCCTGGGCTCAAGGTGGCACTGACTCTGAGCCACCTGGCCTCAGGGACCACCTACAGGAGCATGCAGTACAGCTGGATGGTGCCACACAACACCATCAGCATTGTGGTCAGAGAAGTGGTGCAGGCCATCATCGAAGAATATCTGGAGGAGCTCCTCCAGTGCCCCTCCACTGAAGAAGGCTGGAAGAAAGTTACAGAGCAGTGGTATCAGAGGTGGAACTTCCCCCACACCGTTGGAGCCATAGATGGCAAGCACGTGGCCTGCAAAGCTCCAGCCAAGTCGGGGTCCACTTATTTAAACTCCAAGGGCTTCTTCAGCATCATCTCTTCGCCATGGTCGATGCTGACTACAAGTTCATGTACATCGATGCTTCAGGCAACGTGTCAGCTTCAGATGCCCAGGTATACAACGCCAGTCACCTCAAGTAGGGGCTGGAACGCAACCTCATCATGGGCTTCCCAGATCCAGACCCCCTGCCCAATGACACGCAATATGTGCCCTATTTCATTGTTGGGGATGACGCCTTCTCCCTCAGAACCTACCTCATGAAGCCCTACACTTCCAGACTCCTCACCCGTGAAGAGAGGATCTTCAACTACAGGATGTCCAGGGCAAGGCGGGTGGTGGAGAACGCCTTTGGCATCCTGGCCAACAGGTTCCAGGTACTTCTCACCACCATGCAGCATCAACCAGAGACTGTGAGGAGGATCATGGAAGCTTGCTGCATCCTGCACAATCTCATGCGCACCCGCTACCCAGTGTTGCAGAACAGGCTCGTGGACCTCCAACAAGGCAATGAGGACATGGATCCTGGTGAATGGAGGCAAGGGCAAAACCTGATAATCACTAAGGATGTGCAAGGCCCCAAGAGAGCTTCACGTGAAGGGAAGAAGCAGCGCAACCTCCTGCTCCCCAGCTGGAGCAGCGGAGTGGCAAAACAGGATGATAGATGGATGCTTCCTTCATGCTTCCTTAATGGATGCTTCCTTCAGCCTGTCACATCACACTGATGAGATTGGGCCATGTATGTTGGGTGGGCCTACAATGAACAGGGCATTTAATAAAGACTTGTGTTTATGTTGACATGTTTGGATGATTGATTACATTATTATTGATAAAAAAGGGCCATAGGTGTGGCTCCTGGGAGGGTAGACCATACAGTCCCACTATTCTTGCACTGGAGGTTTATCTATCCCACAGCTATTACCCATCCCAAAGGTATCCCTGCCCGTCCCACCGGTATCCCTGCCCATCCCACAGCTATTATCCATCCCACAGGTATCCCTGCCCATCCCACTGCTATCCTTACCCATCCCACAAGCACGCAAAAACTTAAACCATTTCTAAAAGTTTCCACCAAGACTTTATTGACAAAAATAAATGAAGCAAGTGTGTGAAGCAAAGATAATCTTTATTAATAACAAGCTGTAAAAGAAAAATGACCCAGGTGAAGTGTCCAAAGCAAAAAATAAAGTCAACAGGTAGCCACCCAGTCTCTGGCACTCTTCTTGGTCACTCGGAGAAGTGCCCAGTCTCAGGGGTGAAGGGTCCAGGTGCTGTGGAGGTGGCTGCTGCTGGAGTGCTGGTCTGAAGTGCCACTGGGGTGCCTGGCCCCGAGAGGACAACAGGGGACGGTGTGTTGAGGTAGCTCTCAGACATTTGGCTCAGCCCAGTGATGTTGAGAGCCCCTTTTTCCATGACATGGGGTGTCAGCCCCAATATCGATGACAGATGTTCTGAGGCCGGGCTTGGCTGTGGGGTGGAGAAAGGAGCAGTGTAGTGGGGCTGTCTGGTCTGCAGCTGGGTGAGGACTGGCCTGGGTGGCATCTGTGTCATTGGTGGCATCTGTGGCATGGGTGGCATCTGTGGCATGGGTGGCATCAGTGGTGTGGGTGGCATTGGTGACATCAGTGGCATCAGTGGCACCAGTGGCATCCGATGTACCTTTGCCTGGACTGGGGAAGGGCTGCTGCCTGTGCTGCTGGACCTGCTGGTAGCCGTAGCCTTGGTAGGGGAGGGCCTGTGGAAAGCCTTGGAAGGGCAGTGACATCACCTCGGGTGGAGGAGCAGACCTGGACTGGGTGGGAGCAGGTTCATCTTGGTCTGGAGGGTTGTGAAGAAGATCGGTGATCCTGTCCTTTACCACCTGGTACTGGGGTTCCGACATGTTCATGAGGGTCTGGTTGACATAGGTGAGGAAGGGCTTGCAGTTGGAGGATGGGGCGTTGGTGTGTACCAGGTGAGAGAGGAGATCTATGTTGCTTTTGATGGTGTCCCTGACCTCCAGCAGGACAGTGTGGCTCTGCCCCTACAGTCTGCCTCTGTTCCTTTCTGTGGAGGTGGAGCTGGGGGTGGATGCGGGTTGGGCTATGGTGGAAGTGCCGTCTCCTTTCTCCCACTGCATCAGGGGGTCCTCCACGCGCTCAGCCAGGGGTAGTACAGCTGTTGGGGGGTCTCCGTCGTGGCATGCTCCACAGATACCTGCCTGGACACAGGAGCTGACTCTTTGCCAGAAGAGGACTGGCTCTCAGCAGGCTGCCTGAGAGAGAGGATTGTGAGAGGGGCTGCTCCTTGGTGGCGGATCTCACCCTCCAAGAAGCTGCACTTTGCCATCACGTAGGTCTCTCTGTCCGTCAGCTTGACCGCAGCCTGGCCAGATTTCTTGATGTGCAGCTTCCCGTACCAGGTGTGCATGTGCTGCTCCTCCACACCAGCAGCAGCAGCAGCAACAACAACAGTAGCAGCAAAAGCAGGACCAGCAGGACCAGTAGGACTAGCAGCAGCAGCAGCACCAGCAGGACCAGGAGCACCAGCAGGACCAGGAGCAGCGCCAGCAGAGTAAGCACCACCAGGATCAGCAGGACTAGGAGAAGCGCCAGCAGAGTAAGCACCAGCAGAAGCACCAGCACCAGGAGCAGTGCCAGCAGTGTAAG
>BLBF01000026.1:8360363-8406868 GCA_015471245.1 Laticauda colubrina | reverse complement strand
AGCACCAGCAGAAGCACCAGCACCAGGAGCAGTGCCAGCAGTGTAAGCACCAACAGAAGCACCAGCACCAGGAGCAGTGCCAGCAGAGTAAGCACTCGCAGAAGCACCAGCACCAGAAGCAGTGCCAGCAGAGTAAGCATCAGCAGAAGCACCACCACCAGAAGCATCATCAGCAGAAGCACCACCACCAGAAGCAGCATCAGCAGAGTAAGCACCAGCAGAAGCACCACAACCAGAAGCAGCATCAGCAGAAGCACCACCTCCAGAAGCAGCATCAGCAGAAGCCCCAGCACCAGAAGATCAAGCCCCGGAAGCAGAAGCCCCAATAGAAGCAGAGTCAGAGACAGGGAGTGGGAGGGTGGGCCTGTCCCTCTTGCCAGGGCTGGCAGCAGATTGCAGAGGCTTCCATTTCTTCCCATGGTTGTTGGGTTGGTGGCTGGCTGGCTGGCTGGCTGGCAAGCTGTGTCTGGAAGCAGGTCTTTCCTCTGAATGGTGACCTGCTTGTGAGCTGCTTCCCTTTATATCTATGGGGCTGATGCAATGCATCCTCCCCGCATGCGCAGTGAACACTAGGCATCCGCTAGGCATTCGCTAGGCTTCCGCTAGGCATCCGCCAGGCTTCCACTCTGCATCCGCTTCATCCGCTCGGCATCCGCTGTGCATCCGCTCTTTCCATTCCGCATCTGCTTTGCTGTGCTCCCCCGGAAGCCTCGCGGATGTGCCATCCGCTTCCATCCGCTTCCATCCGCTAGGCTTCCGTGGACCATCCGTTTTCCATCTGCCCTATGTCCTCCCCCCGTCCGTTCCTTTCTGTGTTGTCCGCTCTGCTTATGCAAATTTGGGGCACTTTTGAGAGCGGATAACAATGGATGGAACATTTTGCTCGTCCGCTGTGTCCTTTTTACAAACGTTTTGCATCCGTCAGCCAGTGTGATAGGGCCTTTAGATGAAACATTGTGGCACCCCACTGCTTACTTCCCTCCATGTAGGCTTAGACCCATTAAGGACAACAAGTTGTACAAGATAAATGGAGGCAAAAAAAAAAGACAAAAATTGTATTTTTCTTTTGCTGAATTTCTCATCTGAAGAGATTGCTACATATTAATAGTAGAGTTTAAAATAAAAAGGTAACATAAATTTCCTTCTTATGATATGCTTTAAAAGACTCATGTAAAATAGTAGCTTTAGATTGCATACAAGGATAAGAATTCATTCAAAACCTGAGCAATTAAATCCACTATTTGAGCAGCACAATAGATAAGTTGCTGAACATAATAATTTCTTTTTGGAACCATTCCCTTACAATTATCTCATCCTATATTAAAATTCACATGAGAGAAAACAGGACAGAAATATATTTTTATCTAAACATGTTATTCTCTAGTTAGAAGATATTTTATTTTATTTTTTTCATAATAACTCTTCTTTACTGTCAATATGGTGGTCTTATATGAATATTTCCTAGATAAATGGCTGCATTATAGATTTATTTTGCTTATAGGTCAAGCATTATGATGAGTATATAGGTCAATAAACCAAGCCTGAATCTGAAGTTTAATTTGAACATAAAAGGATGATGTTGAAAATTTTCTGAATAGATAAATTTACAAAATAGGAGAATGGGCAATTAAATCCACTATGTGAGCAGCATGGATGAAGTTATATAACCAATATTACAGAAATATATCTGATTAGTATGTGAATATGAGATACACATGTATCTCCCATTAAATTATTTATGACAGCCTAATACAGTTTTGTTCCTTTATCTGAAGTGAATCAGCTAGTTAAAGCCCATGTCACACTGCCCAACGGATGCAAAAAGGACACAACGGACGAGCAATATGTTCCATCGGTTGTTATCCGCTTTCAAAAGAGGCAAAAATTTGCATAAGCAGAGTGGATAACACGGAAAGGAATGGACGTGGGGAGGACGCAGAGCGGATGTATAGAGGATGCAGAGAGGATGTATAGAGGATGCATAGAGGATGCAGAGGGGATGCGTAGCGGATGCAGAGCAGATGCAGAGCGGATGAGCTGCATCCGCTTTCATCCTTTCTCCATCCGTGCTACTAATGCTGCGCGTCCGTTCTGCTTCCTCCCTGCGTCCATTTACCGCTGGAACGGATTTTAGTTGTGCGGATACACAGCGGATGCCTAGCGGATATAGCAGATGTGTAATGGATGCAGAACGGATGTCCCTTGTATGCCTAGAGGATGCATTGGATACATTTTCCGCGCAAAAGTTTTAGGCAGCCCAAAACTTTTGGAGCGGATGAAACGTCAATAAACGGATGCTGGACGGAAAGAGAGGAAGCAAAACGGAGGCAGTGAGTACATCGCGTTAACCAACGGATGGCAAGCTTTTTTGTCCATTTTACATCTCTTTGCATCCGTTGGTGCAGTGTGACATGGGCTTAAGAAAGAGAGTGAATCTTGTGTTGTATACAAAAAAGGAATTAATGAACTGTACAAAGACTGTTGACATTTATCATCAATTTCTTTCACTGTGGAAATTGTATTTGAATATAAAAATTGAGTGTCAATATATAGACAGAATAATCTCTAAAAATGTATAGTTACTTAAAATTTTATATTGTTGAAAATAGAACAAATACTGTATCTACTTTTCAATTCTGGTAATATATATGATACATCTATTCTCTTTTTATCAGATTAAAGATTGATATCTACTTTTATCTTTAGCTACAAAATGAAAATGGAAAGATGTTTCACAAAATTATTTATTCACTGAAGAATAAATACCAGCTTATTCCTTCATACTATCCTGCTATGATATTTTGAAATAATAAATAAATAAATAAATAAATAAATAAATAAATAAATAAATAAATAAATAAATAAATAGCAATAGTTTGGTGAGACATTGACTTCATGTTATCTTCTAGAAAAAGTAAAGTTTGCCTTTTTACATATCAGTAAGGAAATACATCTACATGTTTTATAATGATTATTCATGGCTCATTTGCATTGCAAGGAAATTTTGTTATCATAAAATAAATTCAAACCAACTTAAAAAATTATGAGCTACCTGATTGACAGGTTCAACTGCTATATAATTTTGTAATCTTCTTATTGACTTCTATTTTAAAAAATCATTATATTAAATATAATAGTCACAATAATAAAATTACTATTATCAGTTTAAGAAAACCCATAAAAATAAAAGAAAAAGCAAAAGAGAAAGAGTAAAAAGTGCAAAGGAAAAAAAAAAGAAAAATGTATAGATAAGAAATAACAGAATGGAAGGGAGGTAGGGAGAACTCATAACTTGCATTCAAAATTCAGTTCAACAAGCAGAAGATTGGTAACAACTACTTCAGATGAGTATTAACCTGAAATTTGGGGTAAACAATCATTGTAGCATTTAACTTAGCTAATTCTAAATATCTTGGTATAACGACAGTAAATTATTTTTAAAAAGTGATAATATTCTGTTTGCATTCATTGGGAGTGGGGCAAATACTATACTTTATATTACTGAACAAAAAACTATAAAAAAGAGCCTTTTCTGTCCAGATACATTTTTTCATATAAATGAAAATCCTAGGAAATCATTATTCTTAATCATGTAAACTTTTAAAAAAATCTCTGAACTATAGGTATTTCCCTTTGAATGTGTAATAGAAATTCTACTTTTTGTTTCTCAGATATATAGGGATGGTATAGTAGATCAGAAGAAATGCTTCCCTATTGCCTAGTATTATTCTGTCATTGTTTTGAATCCTGTATGTCCATTATTTTTGAGAATAAAAGTCTGCATAGCCTGTCAGAGGTAAATTGCTGACAGAAGATGGTAGATATCACATTAGAGGAACTGAATGTGAAAGTGCCATTAATTTTGTGTGTGAACTTGTTGGTCTCTGTGATGTTGCTGTTGGTGTAAATTTGGCAGCAAGGCAGACATTTGAGTTTATTAGAAGGTTTGATTTCTGTGTTAATATCATTCATTGTACTTTTATTTATTGCTGTTTGTTTCAGGTTCGGTGGTTGTCTGTATGCAAGTAAGGTTCTACTACCACGAAGTGCATGAGACACTGCCGTGCAAACTGGACTGCAGAGCAAATCAATCATTTCTTTAAGTGGTTTGAGGTGTGACTTGTAGGAGACAACCAATGGTATTCTAACATTCTCTTTTTTTAGTCTGTCCTTTTATGTCCTCCATCAGAATGACCCAGCTCAATTGATTTGTCAGGTTCAGTCTCTAGAATGCTGTTGGAGCATCTCTTTCATAAAACATAGAAAGCTGATAGCAGAAAAAGACTCAATGATCCATTGAGTTTGCCTTTTGAGTTTTTTGCTATTTTTTGCTTTTTGTTTTCTTTTTAACTTATTCATTTTTAATTATTGTTTTTATTTATTTATATTATTTTTATTTTTGTCAGATGACACACATGTATTTATCCCAAGCATGTTTAAGCTCAGTTATTGATGTTTGACTCATTACCTCTACTGGAAGTTGTGTCTACGTTTTCACTACTCTTCTGTGAAGTAATACATTATTTTTGAATTTTCCTATTGTCAGCTTGAAGGTACCCTCCTGTTCTTAATTTTGGCTTAATATTGAAAATTCTGCCTTACAAAACCTTACTCACACTCTTAATATATTTAAAAGTTTCAGATGTTCTCCCTTTCCGCTCTGTCTTCCAGGCTGTACATATTGTGTTCTTTAAACCTCTCTTGATAAGTTTTGTCCTTCAGATATTGCACTATTTTTGTTGTCTCTGGACTCATTCAATTGTTATCAATATCATTTGATATAATTTTATCAGTATCATTAAGTGAGGTCTCCAAAATTGGAAACCTGAATGAGATATAAGTCTGATATAGTGGGATTAGGAGCTTTTTTTTCCTGCTGATCTCTCTAATGATGCATCCCAGAATTTTATTTGTCTTCACAGCTGTCTGGCTCATTTTCCAATCATCTGCAATGAGAACATCAAAATCATTTTCTTCTGTTGTTCTAACTCTGTCCCTCCAATAATGTATTCTGTCAGAGGTTCTTTTTTCTGAAGTGCAAGTTCCTATATTTAGACACAATGAACTGCAGTTTCCACATTTTTTACCAATTTTCCAACAATGCCAAATAATTTTCCATGTTATGAATAGCTCCAGGAGCATCAACTCTGTTACACACCTTTGTGTCTTCAGCAAAAAGGCCAATCTTATCCAGTGACTCTTCTGTTATGTCACTTATAAACACATTGAACAGAATGGGATCTAGGACTAAATGTGATACATCATTCATGACTGGTCTCTGTTCAGAAAGTGCCCCATTAACAACCAGCTCTTTACCAAACCTATAGTCTTTAGCAACGGTTATCCTTATTTTCAAAAAAGGTGACCCTTGCTTGGTTGATAAATACAGACCAATATCATTGTGTTGTGTTACGTGCAAAGTTATGGAGTCAATTATTAATCAGTGCATTACCTTCTACCTAGAATCTAACAACTTACTCTCCTGTAATCAATTTGATTTCAGAAAAAAATTGTCCTGCAATTTACAACTTCTACACTGCAAAAACATATGGACTTTACTTCTCAACCAGAGTAAAGCAATAGATGTAATTTACATTGACTTCTGCAAAGCATTTGATTCAGTGGTACATGACAAACTACTATTAAAATTAAATTATTAGAGCATTTCTGGATCCCTTCACAAGTTTCTTTTTTCTTTAGATAAGAACTGGGCTACTTCATTGGATATACCTCCAGCAATTTTGAGGAAGTCCTCACCTGTTGCTTTGTATACCTCTCTATACCAGTTCCCCATGTGATGCTTGTGTCTTTGCAATGCTAATTCTCTGTGTTCTTCATTTACAAACCTGACAAGAGCTTCTCCATTTCTTCTGCCCTGAGATAAAGTGTAGTCCCTTCTTTGGCAATTTTTAGTCCTTTGAAGAAGCTGCCAATGTCCTGGTCTGATGATTGCCAAGGTAAGCCTCTGGCTCAGATCATGGTATTATCATCCACAAGCTCCATCTTGCTGCAAGTTCCACTTTCAAATTTATAGTTCATCCTTTCTGGATCTGAAAACCTGTGGTTGTAGGCTTCTGAACTTAGTGCTAAAATCACATTGCCCATATCTTCCAATTGCTGCATTCCAAAATGCTGTGTTGAGCTCCACTTGTCAGGATTCAGATACTGTATCATGGAACCATCATCTAACTGGTCAATTTCAGGTGACCCAGGACAACATTTTTTGAATTCCTTTCAGAGATCAAAAAGGAATAGAAGCATTCAGGTAACTAGATATTCTTTTTTGATGCTTCAGGGTGCAAAACTTGCCTGATATGAAGTTGCCCATTGGCACAGAGACAAAAGGATGTACCAACACCAATATTTAGTTCATTGCTCACAGACTGGTTGAACTGCCCCAGGGCTTGTTCCAACTGCAGGGCAAGTGCCAGACTGTCCTCGTCTAGGCCACTCTCCTCTCTGTATTTGTCCATCAGCGCTAGGCAGTCGGGCCCGATCAGTACATGGTGAAGAGTTCTCATATCGAATGTTCTTACTAGGGCTTTATAGAGTGGTGTATTTAAACTTATGTTTATTCTTGTTTTTATTATATTGTAAGCTTATGACAAACAAAAATACAAACAAACAAACAAAGAAAGAAAATAAATAATCACACTGGAATCTATAGCCAATTTCCTATTCACTGGACCACCACTGATTAAGTGTAGTCTATACAGTTTCAAATGAATTTGAAAATAAATGTAGTTGTACTGTTCTAGTATTTAAACATCGTTCTGTGCTGTTTACATTATAGGCAGGAGTGGGATTCTACAGGTTCTCACCTATTCATTAGAACCGGTTGTTAACATTCTAAGCAGTTCATGGAACTGGTTGTTAGAAGAAATTACTGGCCTAATCCTGTAAGGAAGGCAGGAAGGAAACATTCTGGTGTTGCTTACAGAAACTGCCTCTCTGTTAACCCTTCTTGGCAGGACTAGACTTCTTGTCTCTGGAACTTCTCTGGAGTTTTTTTCTCCTCCTTTGCTGGTACTTTGCTTGTGTGGAGTGACCATTCAAAGTTACAATGGCACTGAAAAAAGTGACTTATAACCATTTTTCAAACTTACGACTATTGCAGCACCCCCACAAGAAGCTAGGCGAGGAGATGCATGCCTCGATGTTGATTTAGCCATGCCCAGCCAGTCACATTACCATCAAGCCACACCCACCAACTAAGCCATGCCCACAGAACCAGTTGTTAAAAAAAATTGAACCCCACCCTTGATTATAGGCTACAATAACAGAATACAATGATATTAACTGAACACATCTTTTTGTTGTATTTTGATTCTGTAATATCTATAGACAGATAGTGCCTATAGATAATAGATTCAATGTGTATTCTGGATCAAAGCTAGAAGCATATAGATATGCATGATGTTCTATAGGGTTCTTTACAACATGTTGTTTATTTGTACCTTCTGTAGTTTAACTAGGACATCAAGAAAGTAGACTTATTGTATAAAATGATTGGGTTGAAAGTCTTGATGGAATTTGATTAGAGATTATTTCTCATAGGTTGAAATCATGAAAATGCCATCAATGATCTCAAATAATGGAGGGATTACAAGGGGATTACAAGGGGATTACAAGGGGTAAGAGTTAAGAAAATTGTGGAAGAAAGATGCCTGTCCTTTTAAACTGAATTATGCATTGTGGAAGAGAAATAGTAACACTCTTTTGCTTCCATTTACCTGCTTTCTTAAATGAATAATGTTATGCCTCTTTTAATTCCGTGATGGATGTCTTTTGGATTGTTACAAAATATTCTACTACAGAATCAAGGACATAACTTTGAATTTAGGGGTAGACGAGAACTTTTAGACAAATAAAGAGGGATGATCAACATTCTTTAAGTCTTGGAAATATCCTTGTGTCCTGTTACTGTAGCCTATAGTGTAAAAAGCACAGAATGGTGTTTAAACACTAGAACTTCAGGGTGCAGCTTTAAATTAAAAATAAATCAATAATACTACTAACCTATTCATGAAAAAATAATAGCAAACAGTTATAAATTACATCTGCCATTGAGTAGCTATGTATTATTCCAAGGAAAGATGTATCAAGAGAACAGTTTTGTGATCTTCTGTGATAAACAGATAGGAAGAATAAATTTGACAAGAACTGCTATCTTTTTAATCATCCACTGAAGGAAATAAATACATAAATAGCTGATAGACAACCTACTGGCACTCATTCCATTAATCACTGACCTTGTCATGTTAATTGTAAAGATCCGAATAACTATGCGACTCAAAACTTGAATGCAAGCCAGATGCTCTACACAGTATGGACCTGTGTTATTAGAGTAAAGGAAAACTGAGGGTTATGATGGATCATTGTGCATCCTCTTACATCCAAAATCCTAATTTTTAACAAATTTAATCTAATACACATATCTAATAGACTAGAAAGGAAGAAAAATCCAATTGCCAGATTAAAATAGACAATCCAGAATGCAATACATAAAGTGAACCAAAGATCTAATTTCATTTCAGCAAGTCAGATAGCAACATATAATTGTTTTTCTATTACTCACAGTTCTTTCCACTAAAGATGGCTCTTTTAGACCTAGAATATCAAGTAATGTATCTGGCATACCTGGAATATTCAAAATATATAATCTGCATATCTGTATTGTTTCCTTTTTAAAGTAAAGTGTAAATACAGTAGATTTCCCAATTAGACAAGCCAAGATGTCTGTGTTTAGTTTTGTTTATAATACTGTCACATCTACATTTTTACCTGTACTGTTATTTTAGTGTTCCTTTGTTCTTGTAGTTTAATTTCTTTCCTAAACTTCTACCTTGCTTGCTTATTCTCAATGTTAAACTGGTAATATTTCAGAATATTATTATATTTCAGATCTTAGTCATTTCTTTTAAAAATAGAACTATATATCATTATATTATTATGCATAAATACAAGCTTCTTTCATGGATACCTCTAGTCTTATTTGAAGTAAGTCATAATTTCAATAGGCACTTTGCACTGGATAGTATCTTTCTTCATTACTTCTAAGTTCCAGGGTTACTGTTCAATGTATCTATCAGCTGTCTCAGCTTTTATTTAATGTTATAAATTCAGAGGAACTGAACCAAAAAAGTGAATATAGGTAGTCCTCATTTACAACAGTTCATTTAGTGACTGTTTGAAGTTACAACAGCACTGAAAAAGAGATTAGGACAGTTTTTCACTCTTACAGCCCCTTAATTATGGTTGCAGTGTCCTGGAATCCTGTGGTCACCTTTTGCAACCTTCGGACAAGCAAAATCAATGGGGAAGCCAGATTCACTTAACAATCATGATACTGACTTAACAATTAGAGTGATTCATTTAATAACTGTGGAAAACAAGGATGTATAATGGGGAAAAATTCACTTTAAAAATGGTTCACTTTGCAACATAATTTTTGGGCTCAGTTGTGGTTGTAAGATGAGAACTACAAAATTATCCCTGAATTTCTTCTCTGAAATACTATGCAGTTGTGAAGCCTGCCAGATTCATTCAAAGAGCCACAGAGAGTGGCATAGTGGTTAGAGTGCAGTATTGCAGGCTACTCCTGCTGCCTGCTGCCTGCCTTCAATTTGGCATTTCAAATCTTACCAGGCTCAAAGTTGACTCAGGCTCCCATCTTTCTAAGGTTGGTAAAATGAGGATCCACGTTGTTGAGGGCAATATGCTGACTCTGTAAACCATTTAGAGAGGCCTGTAAAGCACTGTGAAGTGGTGTATAAGTATAAGTGCTATTGCTGTTATCTTTCAAATAAGATGTCTTAGCTTGGATAGCTTTCCTGGTTAGCAATTTTATAATCATAAAAAGGCCCATTAGTTTGCTTGTAAGGCAAACTGAAGATGACACATGAAGACTGTGCAAAGCCAAAGTAACCAGTTCCTTGAATATGATTTTCATGCCAGCCTCCAAATGTTAAATAGCAACATCCGGCTTCTATACTGAGTTCATCTGTGGGTCAGACTATCACAGCCGTTTAGTTTTAAATTTGAGGCTAGCCTACTGTTGTGCCAGGATGATTTTTTCTTCATCCTGATTGGTTGGGAGTCTTGGTCTGTGTTTATTGGTCTTGGAGTTTGCTTGATTGGTGTTTCTGGTTTCTTCTGTCTATTTTCTGTCTATTTTGTGGCTTTGATTGGCTGGCAACACTGTGTTCCTATGTTGGAGGCTTAGCTTCAAGTAAAAGGACGGCTATCATCTATTAGGAAGCTAGGTTTCATCTGGGCGCCTGGTTGGGGTGTGTTTGAGCTGGAGGTATCAGAGGGAGTCTGTTTGTGCCCAGGTGTTTGCCTGGCTTGTGGTGTGGAGATCTTTCTGTTTGAGAGTGTAGGCTTCCAAGTGATTGGCAATCTGGTGGAATCATCTCTTCTATTCATGCTTTCAGGTCTTTTTTCAATCTCTATTGCTTCTCTGATGATTCTGTGGCTGGGGTTTTCTATAGTGGCTAGGGTTTTGGTGCCATTGAAGTTGATGTTATGACCTGTGGCTTTCATGTGTTGAACTAGTGAGGAGGTGTGTTCCAGCTTTTTTATTGCATTTTTGTGTTCATCCAGGCATGTACTTATTCTTCTATTGATCTGTCCAATGTATGTGGCCAGGCATGAAGCACAGGGGACTTCGTATATGCCTTGGTTTTCCAAGTCAATTTTATCTTTGGGGTTTTTAAGGATGGCTGCTATTTTTTTGTCTGTTTTGAAGGCAGTTTTGATGTGATGCCTGTGTAGTATCTTACTGATTTTGTCTGTAGTCCCTCTTATGTAGGGCAGGACAGCTGTTCCATAGGTCTGTTGATCTTCTAAGTCTCTATTATATCTTAGTGTGTTTTTTTGGATCAAGCTGGTGATTTTGTTTTTGTGGAAGCCG
Source organism: Laticauda colubrina (assembly GCA_015471245.1). NCBI lineage: Eukaryota > Metazoa > Chordata > Lepidosauria > Squamata > Elapidae > Laticauda > Laticauda colubrina. Next base: position 8,395,953 of record BLBF01000026.1, on the reverse strand, counting down.
TTGGCTGTCAGTACTTTAGTCAGGGTGCATAGTTCAGTCTTTATATGTGTCTTGTCTGCCAGGCGTTTGGTTCTGGTGATTAGTGTTTTGGCCATGGAATTTATCTGTGCTGGGTGGTGGTGGGATTGGGCGTTCAGGTAGCGGTTGGTGTGTGTTTTCTTCTGGTATGAGGAAGCTGAACAACATACATGTAAGTACCCGCGAAAACTTAAACACACACACACACACACACACACACACACACATATATATATATATACGTAATATACATGAATGACTGTAATAGGTATATCATCAGTTTACTACATAGGGGAAAAAGGATTAAAATAGCTTTCATGAAGTTCCCAGTCCTATTGCTTCCTAGGTTTACATTTGCATAAGGAAATAGAACATCAATTTAAGTTGATCAACTGTATAATAATATAAATTTGAAGCCCTTTAATGTATGAGTAATTTCCAGTGAATTAAAAATAAAGAAATGACAGGTTTTTTCAGTTCCACATGTTTCCTCTCCCCCAATGATTGGAATAGAATTTTCGAATCCAACCTTAAGTTTAGGCCATAACAAATAAAAAGCAGTCATACATGACTTATTTTGTGAAAAAAAAATCTGAAATCCATAGCTGAGTAAAGCACTTATAAAGACCAAAGAAAATGGGCACAAAAAGATACACAAATGCACAAAAGGATATACAAATTTTCATTGTGGCATAACTATCCCACTATGGATTTTATAACAGAAATTTATTCATTATTTCAAAGAAAGTCAATTTTTAACAAAGCACTTAGTAAGACAGTCTGCCATTAGAAAATTTCCCTCTGTATTTTTGGCATTTATTAAGAAACTGGGAGACAGCAAGACTCAGAAAGTGCTCTGAGGTTTCATCTCTGTTGTTAGTGAGATTATTTAAAAGCATTCAATTGTTTTGAGATTTGAAAGATTTATTTGCAGTTGGGAATAGATCAGAATTCAAAGTAATTTCATGTGCAATAAACAAGCTAAGCATCAATGTCTCTTATACTCTCAGACACTCAGTGGCTTTTCTAGTGCACATTATTCTTTACTCAATGGATCCACATAAATTGCAATAGGACTCTGAATAAAGTGCTCAAATTAAAATTTCACATCCTGTAAGGCCTTGCCGTTGAGTTAGGATACAGTTAAATTCACAGAAAATTTTTCAGCATTTCCTCATGTCAGGGGCCAAGTTAAATGTTGTTTTGCAAATAACTGTACCCATGACAGAAATCTTTAAGGTATATGTTAATTTTGAAATATGTCTCTTTTAAATACTATGTGCTTCTATTAAAAATATGAAACAGCAAATATAACAATATATTCTTTTAGAACCATGTAATACTAGCATGCTTATTGCACTTATTAGACACAAACAGAAACACACACATACATACACAGAAATATTATATGTTTTTGTTTAATAGATTAATAAAGTATTTTTTATTTATAACAGAATGCAGACTCCTGAAGAGAATAAAAATCTGACTTGAACAGATCATGATCATGATTTTTATTTATTTATTAAGTATGTATGCTGCCCATCTCAATATCTCAAATATTGTTTTATGAATAGAATAAGTTGGCACACTTTTATAGCTCAATGATTCCAAACCCAGAGACTATTTCTCCAAGAGCAGCTGCACCCCACTAAGATATCCATTTTAGACACCAGTTTTTGATTAAAAATGTTGGGGAAGGGCAATGTATCATATAACATTGGGCACAAAGTACATGGCCGATTTCTGAACACCTTTGCAGACAAGAAGGAATGTCCTTCATTCCATTAAAATATAATATGATTTTGTTCCCATCATAGACTGACAGAAAGTCTTTGAAGCTTATGTTGAGCTTCAACATAAGGTTGAGCTTATGTACATCATCAATAACATAAGCTTCAAAATCAATATACCTTATTTACTAACATACTTCTGCAGTTTCCATACTTAAGAAATTTCTTTCCACATGGTGTTAATTGATATATTCCCCATAACTGATTTTATTAATTAGTCAACAATTATCATAAATAATGTTACCAACAAATGAATTAATGCTTATTTATATTTTTCAAAAGGATGCATTTAAGTATTGCATTCAATTTATTGAGCCATGATTCTAATAAATACAGAATTCATGAAGTATTAACAGCTTTATGCTTGTAGACAAGTCATTTGAGATGGAGAACCTTCATATTTTTCTCATAATATTTGCCTGGTAACAGGGGAAGAGTTCCTATTCAAGTTGCTACTGCATGTCAAAACAGACTTTAAAAATGATGTTGAAACTAATGTTATACTGTGCACTAGAATCAATATAAAGAATCTTGCATTAAATGGCAGGAAATCACAGGTGACCATTTTATATTTTCTGAATCAGAGCAGAATGTAATTAGAAAGTCTGCAGGAAAAAATACAGTCTGCTTCAGTCTATTGTTCACCATAAATACAACTGAAAATGAATAAAGATATAATAGCACTATCTTATTCAAAGAATATCTGGTCATGCCCAGAACCAGCTGAAGTTGATTAGCTCATGCCCATTACCTTGGTTAAAAAAATCCCTGCTACTCTGATTTTTTTTTTAACGTTCTCATTCTCAACTGCTTCCAATAACCTCTGACATAATTTTCATGTAGCTGTCATTTAAACAACACCCATCAGTATAAGATTAAAAACTCAGTTAAACATTTCAGTCTCACAGCACAGTAAAATGTACCTTGTCCTTTTACTCCAACCTATTCCATATACAATCATAAAGGATTCTTTTAGAAAGCCCCATACAATGTATCTCACAGATATGTACCAATCAGAAATAATCTTCTGTGTATCTCTTATAACATAAAAGCAGGTATAGTGGATGGAAAAATAAATCATCACATTCAGTCTTATGATTCAGAATATTTTTAATTATGGCCTAAAATATATATGCAGATTATAGGAATAAGAACTATAAAGTAATATCAGCTTCAACTTCAGTATAAGTCATCTTCTGCTTTGGTAAGATTCCTTTGTCTTTTGAAGAAACTTCCTTTTTTTTTCCACTTCTTTCACAAGAGGAAATAAAATATCAATAAAAATTTACAGAGGAAGTTGTGAGATCATTGAAACAACTGGTGTACCTTTTGTCTCTATCTCTATTTTGACTTTTAAAATTCCAGCAGATATTTTCATTTGTTTATTGCAACATTCCAGGTGGTTTTTTTTTTTCGGTCATATTATTCCAAGAATGATTACCTGACCATGCAATTTTATGGGATCAGGACTATTCCTAGAAAGAAATCATTAAGGTGTATTTTAGATAGGAATTATATTCCAAAAAAATAGTGACAGCAAAAAAAGGGCAAACAAATTTCAGAAACAAATAGTATTATGCTATACTTAATCTAGATGAAGCCTTCATGATTAGCCTGATTGCAGATTTATCATCTTTATTTTTTTCCTGCCATGCAAGGAGGCTTCTATATAAAAAATAATCATTAGGCTTTTCATTGCTCTTTTGAAATAGGCAGTATTCCATTTCAGAACTTACATCCCAAATGAAAGGCTGCTAGGGAAAAAGTATTTCCTTACTTCTTTCAATAATAATTAAGATAGATCCTTAACATTGACTTTATGCAGTATATAGTATATATTTTCTCACAGCAACATTACTCTTGGGATCCATACTTTATTATTGCTGAAAGCATCTGCATCTTTTAAATGCATGATAGACTTCAGAACAATTGGAGTTAATGAAGTAACTTCATAGCAGTGAGATTTCATTTTTCCCCAGTGTTCTGTTTAGAATCCCAGCCTCATTTCTTCAAAACTATTATATCAGAGTTCTATTGGCTGATTAATAGATACATGACCATCAGTATGGATAATTCTAAACAAGCCTGTCTGATAAATTAAGTACCACATTATTTAATTCATCCTGGGGAAGATGAGTATTCTGTGAATATTCTACAAAATATTAATATGAGCTGAAGATTGAGATTATGTTTATTAAGCAGAAACAGTGCTTAGATTTTACTAAAGGTAAATTAACACTTGACCAAGTTTTAGTGAATTGGTTACAAATAATCAGCACAGTGTATAACTCTGAAAATACTTCTTCAATGTACACATCAATGTGGTATATGAAAAAAATGATCATATGATAGGATTGACATTCAAGGAATCAATATCCACATATTTAAAAACAAATAACATAGAGAAATATGGTAGGTGACATATATGGTTGGATATATTTACATGCATATGAATGACTGCATAGTTCCAAAATAAAATTACAAATTTGATTTCCCAGGAAGCAGCAGGTGAAGCTAGGCACATCTGATACCTGTGCAATTAACTCAGTTCCCCCCACAAGGCTTTCTGTTTTCTCCACTTCTCTTCTCCCTATATACTAATAACTGCATCTCAAATGATCCAACTGTTAAAATAATGAAGTTTTCAGATAATACAACAGTGATTAGTCTCATTCGAAACAACAATTAATCCGCATACAGACGGGAGGCTGTACAAATTGCCTAATGGTGTAACGAGAACAATCTGGAACTGAACACACTCAAAAACTGTAGACTTAGGAGAAACCCTCCCATACTCCCACCTCTTACAATACTAGACAACAGAGTATCAACAATACAGACCTTCAAATTTCTAGGTTCTATCATATCACAAGACCTAAAATGGAGAGCTAATATCAAAAATGTCATCAAAAAAGCACAACAAAGAATGTTCTTTCTGTGCCAACTCAGAAAGCTCAAACTGTCCAAGGAGCTGCTTGATACAGTTCTACAGAAGTATTATTGAGTCTGTCATCTGCACCTCTATGACTGTCTGGTTTGGTTTTACAACCCAACAAGACAGACACAGACTTCAGATAGTAATTAGCACAACATAAAAAACAATTACAACCAATCTGCCTTCAATCAAGAACCTGTATACTGCATGAGTCAAAAAGAGGGTTGTGAAAATATTTACAGACCCCTCATATCCCAGACATAAACTGTTTCAACTCCTGCCCTCAAAACGATGCTATAGAGCACTGCGAACTAGAATAACTAGACACAAGAACAGCTTTTCCCTTAATGCCACCACTTTGCTTAACAATTAATTCCCACAACACTGTCCAACCATTTACAAAGTCTGCACTACTCTTACTATTAACCTTCTTATCATTCCTTATCACCCATCCTCTCCCACTTGTGACTTTATGACTGTAACTTTGTCGTTTGTATCCTTACAATGTTTATTGTTTCCTAGTATGATTTGATTGTTTATTGCACCCTTTGACTATTATTAAGTGTTGTACCTTATGATTTTTGATGCATGATGAATGTATCTTTTCTTTTATGTAAACTGAGAGCATATTCACAAGACAAATTCCTTGTGTGCCCAATCACAGTTGGCCAATAAAGAATTTTATTCAATTCTATTCTATATGCAAAGAAAAAAAAAAAGTGGAATAGATAGCACCACCACTAGATGGTCTCGCAACTGGCTGACAAACCATATTCAATAAGTAGTCCTTAATGGGTCTAAGTTTACATGGAGGGAAGTAAGCAGTGGGATGCCACAAATTTCTGTCTTAGGCCCAGTACTCTTCAATATCTTCATTAATGACTTAGCTGAGGGAATAGAAGGGGAACTTACCAAATTTGCAGATGATACTAAACTGGCAGGAATAGCTAACACCCAAGAAGATAGGTGCAAGAACCAGATGGATCTTGACAGACTAGAACACTGGGGTATATTTAACAAAATGAAATTCAATGTAGAGAAAAGTAAAGTCTTACACTTAGGCAAGAAAAACCAAAAGTACACATATAGACTGGATGAAACCAGGCTCAATAGCAGTAACTGTGAGAGGGATCTTGGAGTCTTAGTGGACAACCAGCTAAATATGAGCCAGCAGTGTAAAGCAGCAGCAAAAAAAGCTAATGCAGTTCTAATTGCATTAACATACACTCGAGATCGAGTAAGGTACTAATACCACTCTATAAAGCTTTAGTAAGACCACACCTAGAGTACTTGTTGTGTATAGTACTTGTTGTGTATAGACTCCAAATATCTTAAACTGATTGGCCGAATAGGCCGTTCTCAGATTGGTCAGTTAAGTGCCATTCCGATTGGCCAGCCTGATGGCGGGAACACTTGAACAAGTGTTATTCGCCACAAGCCGCGAGCAAGCAGCTATAAGAAGGGCTGCTGCGACTTGGGTAAATATTCCATTACAAGTCACTATACTGTTTTAATAAAGAGCTGTTTGTTGGAACCCAGTCTCGCGCACCTTATTTTCAAACGGAACAGTACTGTATCCAGTTTTGTTCTCCACATTATAAAAAGATGTTGAGACTCTAGAAAAAGTACAGAGAAGAGCAACCAGGATGATTGGAGACTAAAACATATGAAGAACAGTTACAGGAACTGGGCATGGCTAGTCTAATGAGGAGAAGGATCAGGGACGACATGACAGCAGTCTTCCAATATTTGAGGGGTTTCCACAAAGAGGAAGGAGTCAAGCTATTTTCTAAAGTACCTGTAGGTCAGGCAAGGAACACTGGATGGAAATTGAACAAGGAGATAATTAACCTGGAAATAAGGAGAAACTTTCTGACAGTAAAAACAAGCAACCAGTGGAATGAACAGCTTGCCCTCGGAAGTTGTGGGAATGCTATTACTTGAAACTTTCAAGAAGACATTGGACTGCCATTTGTCAGAAATGGTGTAGGGACTCCTGCTTGGGTGAGGGCTTGGACTAGATACCTATAAGGTCCCTCCCAACTCTGATTATCTGTTATCTGTTAACTATATATCAAGTTTTTGTTACTTCTAACACTGAACAGGATATTTCAGATTCCTGTCTAACCTCACTGTCTCATCATAATGAAGGTTTACAGGTATTTAGTTGTAAATACAATAGTTCTAGGTAGCTCACTTTTCTATCTGTATGTTATATCTACATAAATTTTATGGAACGAAGAGATGTTTTGGTTACAACAGAGTGGTTCTTAAAATGGCCTTAATATGCCAATACCATAGTATATGTCAAGATTTTTAATTTTAGATATGTGAATATATGTTGACTTATTCCCAGAATTCCCCAACCAACCAGATGGCATGTAGACACTTAGAAGCTTCTTGCCTACTTAAGTTTCCTGACCACAGACACATCTGCCTTTAAGGAAAAGGCCAGATCTCTCAGGCAATGGAGCAGATTATTGGATATCACTGGAGCTGTATTTATGCAGTGCAAACTGAGATTATCTGTGTGTCAAAGAACAGCTGGAAGAGGAATTTGCGCCTGAGGACCCAGCAGGAGAAAATCCAGGATTATAAAGAGAAACTGACTGGTGGAAAAAATTGCACACTTTGGAAAGAACAGACCTGGTATCAGAGAGGACAGCTTGACAAAAGGGCACTCAGAAGATAAATACTGTTCCCTTTTTCTATTCTCCTCTCTAGGCTAAAACGAAGCCCAAGAAAGGAAAGGACTACAACTGTCTAACACATCAAATGTATAAAATGCGAGTGAGACAAATAGAAAACTATAAAAGGCTTGGTATAGAAATCTATGTAGAATTTTTCAGCCAAGGTCAATATATATTACAAGGAAGAACCATTTTTTTTAATTTGAAAAACACTGCTACAAGAAACACTAATTTAGAGAACAATCTGTGTTTCTGGAAGGTATATTGCTGTCTCTTTTTTCCACTTTCTGTGATAATGTTTCTTTTTGTTTCATGCAAATACAAACCTTGAGGATATTGGCTTATAAAAGTTATATTTCCAACTATAGTGTGCATGCAATGTACCTGCTAACCAAAAAAATGTATTTTCAGCACAGTATGCTTTGGGGGGAAAGTGGGTGGAACAAACTTAATTAAAATATTGACAAACAAGCAACTTAAATCATTACTTTCTTTCTTTTTTTCTTTCTTTTTTTTCTTTCTTTCCTTCCTTCCCTCCTTCCCTCTCTCTCCCTTCTAGTTGTTTTTTGAAAAACCAACCAAAATCACATTCAGCTCAATAAAAACACAAACCATTGGACACATGCACCATGCTGGAACTCCCAAATAATCTCCTGCACCCAGTCTGAGCAGCCTACACTTCATATTGTCCAATAATAACTCTGGCTACCCCCAAGTCCATCAAAATATCTACAATTTTTCAGGTGGACAAATTTGAGATTCCACATACTGAATTAAATACTAGGTGTATAATTGAGAAGAAGCAACGTTATTCAGAGGCGCTAACACCAATTTCCTCAATTTATTTCAATATCCTATAAAAATATGTCACTGGATTTGGAAACTATATCTTTATTACACCAAAATCTCGAACGTACTCAAATATCTAAGGATAGCTAACATAACATGAATTTAGTTTCATTATTTTCTTGGTATTTCAAATACAATGCTGCTGAACCTTGGAATATGTCACAGCCATTATAATTAGCAGCCTTTGATAGCACTATCATCCATGCTTTTAATATTTTTAAAATAATCTGTAAAACAAGGCATATCTAATTATCAAAGTGACTGAGTGTTCAATGATTAAAAAAAAAAAAACTAAATGCAGCAAAACTATACAAGTGACATGTTAAAGCCATCAGCAAAAAGGCCAAATATGAGATAAAGTACAAATTACAAACTGGAAATATGTCCAGTATATATATCCTGCATTTTTTTTTCCTTCAGATTAAGCTAAGGTTGGCATAGAAACTCATCACCTATTCTCTTCAGTAAAAAAAATTGAGTATAATTTGTCAGGATAAAATATTTTATAAGATGAAAATAATTATTACAATCTCTAGACAACACTAGATAATCTTGGCAATAAATAATTATTGGAATCTCCAGACAATGGCTGGATGAGAGCATAACCCAACTTGTCATCCCTTCCCCATCTAAATGTTTTTTTCTAACAAACATGCAACATTGAATTGAGTTTATATAAACATAGAGTTTATATGAAATATGCAATAGTGATAAAAATAAGCAAAAGTTATAAATTGCAAACAAAATGTGTCTGTGTTTATTTCCTACTAGTTGAATCTGTTTTTTTGTGTAAAAAAAAAGAGACGAAGACTTATCATCTCTATCACAATACATTGGACAAGTTCTGCAGCAAATGTGTCCTCATTGGATCCTACTTTCATTGATTCACATATCTTAATCACAGAGAATCAGGAGCCTGGAAAAAGAGAGTAGAAGCTTTAACTTTGGTCATCTTTCTGCTGGGTCATATGGCCTGCAATTTGAATGTCTTGTTCCGATGTTTGACAAGTGATAAATTTATCAATTTAAAAATAGACTTTTTTTCACTTGAGACACTTTGTCTTCAAATATTTTGAGAACAGCTACAGAAAATTAGAAAAACAGATTAGCAACTAACACTAGTCAATAAGTCATAGGTAGTAATAAAAGTACTAATAGAAATTAAAGTTGAATGATAAAATAGTGATTGTATTTCATTTGGCACTATTTCATTTGTCCTATTGTGGCACTCATTAAAGTTTTGCGTGTTTTGAAGCATCACTATATCTGATAGAAGTTCATGAATAATACATGTTTTGGATAAATGTGTGATGAAATTTATCTATATTATTATCATAATCTATTAACATAAGCAATGAAATATGAATATAGATCTTTCCTTTTTTTCTCTCTGTCAGCCAAAAAATCTGCATTGTTTAGAGCAATTTCTACTTTCGAGAAGTTTTCTCAAATTGCAAGAGAAGAAATAGATATGTGTTTTTCATCTTCTTTCCAAGAAAGAGATTACTAACTTCTCAGCTAAAATTAGAAATAACTGCCATAAAGACAAAAGGTCAACAAAAAAAAAATGTCTGCATGTTAAGTACATTACAAAAAAAGGAGAAAGAAAACAACAATGAACAATAATGGTATTGTATATAGTGGATATAACTGAAAATAATCAAGAATATCATAGCTACCAGACAGCTATAGAACTATCATTCCAGGGGTAGGGAAGAGGCAGTATAATTTAAAGCAAGAAGAGAACTGAAAATCTTAAAAATAAATAAATAAAAGCAAAAGAGAACCTGGTGGAGAACCAGCAAGATGTGGTTATCTCTACAAAAACGCTAGGAAAGGCCTTATGACTATCGAGTTAGCTGGCAGTTAAAATTCAGTTGTAGTATTATTATTATCCTCCTCTTCTCTACTACTCCTCTTCCTGCTATAATTATTAAGATTATTGTAACTCTGTTACTTTTCATGTACATTGACACTTTCTGTACTGGAGACAAATTCCTTGTGTTTTAATACTTGGCCAAATAAAGTGTTCTGTTCAGTTCTGTTTTAGAATTAAGTAATTTACATTCCTCAGCAATAAACCACAACTGATCCCCAAATTGCCAATGTTAAGTAAGACAGCTGTTAAGTGAGTTTTGTCCAACATTATGACCTTTTTTGCAATAGTTATTAAGCAAATCACTGCAGTTTTTAAGGGAATCATGCAGTTATTAACTGAATCTGGCTTCCTCCATGGAGTTTGCTTGTCAGAAGACAGCTGGGAACATTACAAATGGTGATCATATGACCCTGGAACACTGCAACCATCATAAATACATGTCATTTACCAAACACCTGAATTTTGATCATATGACCATTGGGATGCTGCAACAGTCATTAAGTGTAAAAAACATTCATAAGTCACTTTTTCACTGTAAGTGTAACTTTGAGTGGTCAACTATATGAATAGTTGTAAGTTGAGAACTACCTGTATAATGAAACCTATTTTAATGAATTAATTGGCCAAAGGTGGCCTTGTTCTTTTCCAAGTAGAGTAAGTCAAAGGGACTATCTCAGCAATGCAAATTATATCTTTCACATTTTTATCTGATAATATAGTTATAGATACTGATTGCTTGAAAATGAATTATTTTTTTACAAATGTTATAATTACTTCTAGTTTCATAATATCATACAAATTAAATTATGGTACAGACTTCATCATACATCCTTCATATCATTTCTTTAATGACATCATTAAACATGATGTAAAATGCCATATGCATTGCATTTAGCTTGAGAAATAAACCCAATTTAGTACTAGAACATGCTTACTTTTTCTCTATATGCAGCAAAAGATTCAGTGTGAACTTGGAATCAAGAATAAATTCCTTCCTGAAAAATAATGCATTATGTGGACATTAAAAATTGTCTCCAGTTGGTAACTGTCCTACTGCCCATAAAGCCAACTAGATAAGTCTTTCTGGATTTAATTCTCATTGGAAATCTTCTGGATCCAGAGTGATGTCTGCAATTTAATCAATTAGTCCTATTTAATTTAATTTGGAGGTAAATGGAAAATAAAGTTAACCATTTTCATAACTCTTATTCATCTTCAAAAGATGAAACCAGAGATTTATTAATAGGAGTAAATCTCATGCATAGGGATTACATAAAATATAAATAGCTTCTTCTCAATTGATAGATAGATGATAGATCTGTGATGACGAACCTACGGCATGCAGAGCCACTTCTGCTGGCATGCGAGAGATTGCCCGGAAGAGTCCAACTGTGCATGCGTGATGCCCCCTGCCAGCCAGCTGATTATCAGGTGTCTGCCACACATGTGGTGTGGGGGGGGGGTCATGCACGCATGCACAGAGGTGCACAGCGCATGTGCAGGCGGTTGCACATTCATGCACATAGGTGGGAGTTGCATGCTCATGGGGATCATGGGGTCATGCATGCATTGAATCATGGGTACAGGCACACGAGTGCACACATTTTTGGCATGCAATGTGGAAAAGGTTAGCTATCCCTGTGATAGACAGACAGACAGACAGACAGATAGATCTCACAAGAAATATTTGAGAGGTGGAGGAATAATTAGAAAATGTACACTCTGGTGAACTTAGTCTGAAACATAGAATGATTATATACTGAGGCAACTTTTTAAAAAATTAACAGAAAACAAAATTAAGAGTTTTGAACAAATTTAGTAGCCATGAATAGTAATAAGATTTGTCTTATAGAACTGGTAACTGATTAGGGAACAATAAAGATATTTTTTTCTGAATAAAAGGATGAAAATCTTTACCAAGGATTTCATTTATTGTGTCCATTCTTTAAAGTTGTTCATAAATGGTTCAAGGACAAAGAGTGAAATAGCAGCAAACGAGAATATTGTTACCATGGAAATGTCGAACAGTAAATTATTCAATGAAGGTTAGTGTTAAGTAAAACAAAATAAACATACTGATGAAGCCTGAACTGGTAGTGACCATTCAGGAAAGAGTCATAATGTGGAATCGACAGATTGATGAAAGCATTGACACAGTATGTGGTTTCTGCAAATGGAACATAACATGTTGGGAATTATTAGGAAAGAAACCAGATCTGTTGCTGTAGAAATATAGTTTCCACTACATTTGGAATATAGTTCTTTGTTCTACTACACTTCAAAAATATCTTGTTGAATTAAATAAAATATAGAAGGGAAACTAAAATGATGAAGAGGCTGAAATAAGTGTCCTTTAAGAACATTTTACAGTCCCATTAAGCATAAGTGATGAACACTGAAGATTCTTTGCCATTATGCAACATCTTTGAATTGTGGACATACAGTATACAGAAAAAATAATAGGCACTGGTAAAAAAGTAGTGGATGGTGATTTAACAGAAGATATTCTATATTGAACCAGATATTTTGAACAATTATCAATCAGTATCCATTTGAGGGGGAGGTGTGAGAAAGTAATGGGGCTGCACCTGCAGAAGACTGAAAAAGTATTTCTTTGAATGTGGTTTTGTCACAAACTTCACTGTGAATTATGTCTTCTGCTGTTCTTGTGTGGGTTTGTTTGTATTGTTCTTTGTTTTTAAATGTTTTTAACAATTGTAAACTGCCAGATTTGATCATAAGCATCAGGATTATGTTTCGTGAGTTCATGATGAGGGACATGATTCTGGTCAACAATCACTCACTGGTATTATTGAACATGGTATTTTTAAAAAGCTATCTCTCTTCGATAGAGGGGAGGAGCTGGAGTAACGACAATACCGCATGCAATCTTGAAGGTCTGAGATTGCAGCCAATATCTTTGCCCCTGAACGGTCCAAACGGACCTAAACCATCCCAAAGAGACAGTGATAGTGAAGGGCGCATCCTGTAGATCCCAAGGATATCGCAAAGGCCCTGGTTGATCCAGGAGAAGCCCTTTTGCCAGCAACAGAGAGGCAGCCCCCAAAGCTGCTGAAGTTGGGACAGCTCTGAATGGAAGAGGTTGAAAGAGAAAGTGTGTCGGTTTGGTGAGAACTGTTCTTTTATTATTCTAAGACTTAAAAGGACTTTAAAGGACACCCTAAGGGGAAACTGTAGTTGAGACTATGAAATCAATGCACAAAAAATTTGTAAACCAATCGACACACTGTTTGTATACTTATGGAAGAAAGCTGGACGTTTTTATGTTTTTATGTTTTTGTTTCTTCTTAAAAATCAATAAAACTTTAATAATAAAAAAAAGCTATCTCTCTTTGTTGGGACCAGGGGAATTGTTCTGTAATGGATATTTCTGCTTTAGGAATGGTACCAGTTAGTAGTGCTAGGGACAAGAGATTGGATCATAAGCTTCTCAGTTGTTTTCCCTAGGCAAATTTAACAACTAAATGATAGGTTTGTCTGAGATCATTGACTGATGTGGTTAGGTATCATCAGTATAATCAGTATACAGATATCTACTTTACTTCTGATCCTAGGTTTTCCAAATGATGCCTTCCAGATGTCTGGAGACTTTTATATGATTTCAGTGGGGAGGAATGGGCTCAGGATTAGTCTCCAAAATATGGAACAGCTTTGAGTTTGTGAGCTGTCCAATTTGAGAGAACTACTATCTTTATATTTGGATAAAATTCTATTCTTTGCTCTTCCCAAAATGGGTTCATACATTGAGAAATTCTGGGACTCAGTTCTTCTTGAACAGATAAAACCTTTACACAGCTATATTTTAAGAACAAAGCACAATCCCTCTGGAATGGACAACTATATTCATTGGAATCAGTCACTTTTGATTGAATTATTGTCCCCAACATGGAGTTCCCTATCAAGGGCTCTCAGATGCTACCATGGATCCAGAATGCAGTCGTTTGTAGATCATGTCCTAGCAATGTTTCTCTTTCTGATAACATCAAACAGGGTAGTCTCATTCCAGATCTATACTATCAATAGTATAGATAGTATAAATAGTATACTATCTATACTATCTATACTATCTATACTCATTCCAGATCTATACTATACTATCACTACTATGTAGTGTGATTTTTAGAGTTCAACATTGTCTGAAATATCAGAACAGTTGATGTTTGGAGCTCCAAGTTCCAGACAGAGACTTCCATAGAGAAAACCTGTATATTTTTTCCTGAACTCTGTAAGCCTTACCAACAGGAAGAACTCTCAGCCAGCTTTCTCAAGATGATCAGGACAGGCAGGGGAATGTACTTCATGAAATATTACTTACTATATCCATTTATTTCCATGCTATGGTAACAGTAGTTAATAACAGCATTTAAATCTGAACAGAGTTTTCTCAATGTATCCTTCAGCATTTCAAGTTTTATAAAACAGATGATCCAGATACATCTCTTTTAGCTTTTAAAACTCACAGTAAGAAAAATTGCTTCTGATCACTAATCCGTGATGATTCAGGTGCTCTAGCTCAGACCAGGCATTTAGCCTGCTTTCTGACATTCCAAGTAAGTGTTCATTGTTGCCATTTAATTTTCAGGCAAAGTCACCGTGAAAAGTTCTAACCAATCTATTTCAGTACGTTTAAGGAATACCTGCGAAGATGAAGCTAGGCATTTTCAGATTCTGTATAGGAGCTGAAAGAATAGATCCATATTCAGTATTTCTCAACCTTGGCAACTTTAAGATGGATGAAATTCTCCAGGCAACATGTCAAGGTTGAGAAGCATTGCATTAGGTGATCAGATGTGTTAGTTGGAAATAAACAATGTAATTTGTTAAATAAAACAATAATGAACCAGAGGTGTGACCATCTAAACTATGATATGTATATATCTAGACTGTTTACCTCCTTTGTTGTTATCTTTAAAAGAATTGGAAAATATTACTGACCTTATTGGGTGAGGGACTTTCATGGCAGTCCAGGAATTGCTACGGAGCTGTTTGTTGCTACATGCATTATTAACCTTCATGAGTTTCTTCATCCCTATCAGTAGTAATTCAGATTCTTGTGAACTCGGCAATGGTCTTTGTATTTTGGCCTTGAAATTCAACCCTAACTGCAACACTTATAACATATATTCCATATATCCTAACTGCTATTCAGAACTATTATAAATTATCAGGAACACTTAATAGGAACAAATAGGTTTTCTTTGTAATTGTTCTTCACCTGTGTACTTCTTGTACAGATGGGAATATGCCAATTCTACATATTAGTTCGTTATAATGAAAGCTGTTTTATTTTATATTAAATTTTGGAAGAACTGACTGAACAGATTTAAGACAAGATAAAGCAATTGAAGATAATGGTTAAAGTTGTTTCCCTCTTTCAGGAAACAGAATAGGAACATAATGACTCAACTAGGCCTGCAAATTCTTCTGTTCTTTTTTATCTTGAACTCTTGAGAAACACAATCACTACAGTTTATCAAAAAATAAACAAAATATGAAAACCATTTGTCAAATTAGTTTGACAAAATGCTAAATGATGTGTCATACAATGTGCATGCTATTATTCCAGTGTACAAATGGAAGCAACAAAACATATTGTGTGAAAATCAACATAGATCAGCTACAATAAGGCATCTTGTTGAGTTTAACTCATACAAGGCTTACATTATTATAACTACTACCACAATATTAGAAACTGGTATTTCTTTGTGTCAAGTTTTATTTTTTTAATATATATTCTTTCATGAAATTACTCATGTGCCATTCACTTTTTGCACTTAACTTATTCTGCATTTGCTTAATGGGTTTATTGTAGGGATAAGTGTGGGTGCATAGCATAGAACATTTTAATAAAAGAGATTGGAAGAATTTGTTTAAGGAATAAAAATATCCAGCACCAAAAGATTGAATATTTTAAAATTACAAAATCATACCAAGAAAGATTTAGGACAATTTAGCGTTAAGTTCATTTATATGAAATCAAATTATGACATACTTATTATTCTAAAAAGAATTGCTACCTCACAAAGTATAAATAAACTGTCTACTTTACCTAGACAAATGTACAACATTTCTACTATAGAGATCTTATTTAACTTCCTATTAATCAGTTAAGTAATTACTACCTGTCTTATTCTTTGTATTTAGAATCTTATCTATGGGTGGAAATATGTTATCCTTGAAAAATAGTATTGATTGTTTGCCATTTTTGTTTTTAATATTTATTTATTTCTTAATATCCACCAAATACAAAAATTCACTATTTTAGTTTAATTGAAATTATATTGAAAGTTAAAATAATACATTTCTTCCACATAGTTTATTTGACACAGTTTATCTTTTCATTAAATCACAGACATGGGCAGAATCTTATAGATGATAAAGTAATGCAAAACTTTCATTTGAACTAACTGAGCCTTAATAAAGTAAAACATTTACATGAAAGGGAATCAATCATCTCCATTAAGATTAGCTACATTGGCACAACTTTGCCAGGACTTTCTCAAATTAATTTTAATGATGATCTTTGGAA
The DNA here is from genome assembly GCA_015471245.1 of Laticauda colubrina. NCBI lineage: Eukaryota > Metazoa > Chordata > Lepidosauria > Squamata > Elapidae > Laticauda > Laticauda colubrina. The sequence continues at coordinate 8,379,242 of BLBF01000026.1, read as the reverse complement.
CTTTTATTCTTTCCAGTTAAAAAAGCAACACACAGTGATTGTTTCAAGAGTGATCAATACCTGGTAATTCTAGATGTGGAATGTTGCCAAGGAAACCTTGGATAAAATGCTCACATGTCCTGGCATTGAATCAGCATTTGAAAAGGGCTTAGATTGTCAAGAGTTCTGAGACATATACTCCATGAAACAGTTTAATAGAAAAAACTTCATCTAAATATGGCAGAGAATTCGATGCAAGTAGGCCTTTCTACATGATCTTTGCTAAGAAGGATTGCAGTTTGTTTATACTTAATTGGAATCCTGTCCATACAAATAATATCATGATCAGTTTATAAATTTAATAATAGGTGTCTTGTTTCTTCTCTTCTAATTCAGCTATTAGCACCTGTATGTTATTTCTTTTACATTCTTATAAAAAAGGCACAGGACTCTCCAGGCAAATGCATCTTAGTATGGTTTGTTTATTATTTGTTTATTATTATTGTTTGTTTATGGTTTATTATAGGTTTGGTTCATCTTTGGTTTGGTGGCCTGTATAAACCCAGACAATAGGATATTCTTTGATAAGCCAATGTTTAAGCCAAAAGTGACTTAGTATGATAAACATATTTAAATCACTTTGTATCTGAGTCAATGTGTTAATTAAATAGGATGTGGGAAATCCTTGAGAGAGTGTACAAAGAGAAGAGAATGGTCAGATAAGTGATAGCATGGTCTGCAATTGGCAAGCAAGGGGAGAGGGGGGAAAGAGACTCAGAAATGACTCCATCCTAGTTTCTTCTACTATAAAGGAAATAGGGCAGGGGAATAGAATTGTACTTTCAGCCTTGCAAGATTGATGTCAGGCAAATCAGATAGAAATCACAACCAGAGGAACTAATTCTATGTTATTGAATGGCTACATTGTTATTGAATGGCTACATTGACAGAATCTTGCAGTATAATTGCAGTACAATTCTCCACTACCTCCACTTCAACTATTTACAGCTTGAGAAACTAGGGAGGCTCTTTTCTGAGCCTCTTGCTCCATCCACTATTCAGGTGTAGACTATGTTATCTCTTAGCTGACTGTTTCCTTGGAGGTGTCTCTTTGCCCCATTTTCCAAGGTCTTTCCTACTTACTGTTACAGTTAATGATCTTAAATAAACCACTTGGAAAACGTTCTCTTTTCTCTTTTTGTAGAAAGAGATAAACATATTTAAGGCAAATTTAATTCTCTATTTTTATTTTTGACACACACACACACACACACGCAAATATAAATAAATATTTTTAAAACTTTATGTCAAAGAAGCTCTTTCTTCAAAACTAGCTTACAAACCAATATGAAGGTATGTTAAAGTATTTTATATACAGGTCAGACTGAAATAATTCAAGGTTACATCAAAATGACATGAACACTGGGACATGAATCCATTTTGCCTATTAACAATCCTGTTTTGTAGATAGGGATATGTTTGCATCACCAAAAGAAGACATGTAATAATATGCTGCTACTAATTCACAATTACTAAATAAACACAATATAACTGACTATTGGGGGAAGAAACAACACTTTCCCTTGAACCTTAAGTAATTTGGGCAAGTAAACACAAACACAACCAAAACTATAACAATTAACAAAAGCTAAGAATGAAACAAGTATTAACATGCCAAACAAGAAATGAAATGGCTATACTGAAAGAGCAGCTGCTGCTGCTGTAGGATCTGGGAGAAGGAAAGAAACACAAGCAATTTCTATTTTTCTTCTGAGAAAGACTGAAACTAACAGCATAGCCATTTTCAAATAAACCCATAACAAAATTGAGTTCAGTGGGTTCATTCACAACCTAGACATCCCTCCAGCTCTGCAGCTTCCAAGCTGCAGACTTTCTTTCCTCAATCCTTTTCTACTTGTGCCTGTTTGCTAATCAGTATCTTTCTAAGCACTCCTTACTGCTGAAGCTAGCCACAATCTATCAACAAAGCACTGTGTGCCATCAAATGCTTTCTAACAACCCCAGGTAACATCAGAGATAAATACTGAGAGCTGCAGGAGTCTTATATTATACAGCCCCTCACAGGGAGGATTTGGAAGATAAATTCAATACCTGAGAAATAGAGAAGACTACAGGCAGAATGAGGGTGGGAGTACGGTAAAAAAACTTGCCATATAAAGAATAAAGGATGGAACAGGAACTATCTGCTTTTACCAGTCATTACAGTTAGGGAGTAACAGGAGGTGAAGCCTACATTTGCATTCTCATTCAGGGCTAAATAACAGGAGGCGGGTCTGAAAAATTTATGATTGTGGAAACTGTGATCCCCAAATGTTTCAAGATTTCATAGACCATTGATAGAGAAAGACAGAAGTTCTGTTCCAATAGTTATATGAACAATAACAGATTTTCTGCTCTGTAAACATGTTGGTGTTTCTCTTTGATTAGGTAGAATACTTAAAGAGTGTTTTGTTGTTATTATTTTAATGCCAACTGCTTTTTTTCTAGCTCATTCAAAACTAACTCTTTGTTATGATTTCCCATTACATGAAATTCCCCACCCCCTTTTTTTGGGTGGTCTACTCTTCTTAATTTCCTATCAGGAAACATGACTGGAAATGTTGCCTGCTGTTTTGGAAAACTGCCTATGTTAATATATCAGTTTCTTATTGTAACTTAGAGTATATGAATGTTAGAATTGTAATTTACTGATTATTATTGTTGGCTGTTTCTTTTAAGATCCATAAGCTGCTAGCACTCTTTTGGATCAAAGAAAGGAAAATTACATAAATAAATCTCATAATAAATATATAGTATGAAATGCTCTCTAGTTTAAAGTGTTGGAAAAATGAATGAACTTGTTCACATAATAGCATAACTATAAATATTCAACTTATTGATATTCAATGATACCTATTTACCTCTAAGTACAAAAGGAGGAAAATGAGAAAAATAAGACAGATATCACATACAGAACAGCTTTAAAATATGTAGAGTAGACTAAAATGACTTCCATAGTAGTCATAAAATACTATTATTACTATTAGGATTGACATTTGACACAGATCATAAAGATTATTTTAAAATGCTTAGAGGTAACTTTAGCTAAAGAAGCAGTTTTTTTCTGCCAGTTTTTCCAGAGTTTGTAGATTTCTTTCTTTCCTGCTTGCGTGCTTTCATGATTTGAAGAAGAGCTCTGCATTCAAATGAATGATAATGAGAACTGTCAAAGAGGCAGTAAAATTGAATCCTGTCCTTTGCTTCTAGGCTGAGAGAACTGCAGGAGTTAATTGTGTGAATGGTAATGAGACTGAGCAGGCAGCAGATGCTCGCGTGCCTTTACAATCCAAATCCCACCAACAAATTCCTCCCACTGAAACTTTCAGGGATAACTTGGCACCCTGGAGATAGTGATAGATTCACTTTCAGCCACTTGCCACCTGCTAGAAGAACTATTGTTTACATTTGAAAAAGAAAGAAAATAAAAAAACAACCAGTTACAATTGCCGAGTTGACTGCTGTCTCCTGCAATGACTTTATGGTGCTAGGTTTATCATAGTCAGGCTACTGAAACATCTACCTTTAAAGAAAACACACAAAATTCATCTATATTTTGTTCTTTAAAGATTCCTACTCTCTTCCCTTTTTGATTTCCATCCAATATGGCACCTATTGTGATTTCTGTTTTCCTAATTTTTTTCTAAGTCTTCGTATGTGGTTTTTTTTATCTATGTGTTTGTAAACATATATTAAGAAAGCTACTACAAAATAAAATGTTATTTATTAATCAAAGTTTTGCAATTATTATTCTTTGCTTTGTATATTCTAATTCATTCTATAAAAGAAAACAGAAGCGACAAAGGAAAAGTAGTATTAATTGTGGAAATAACATTGCTTTTAAAATAACTATAGGATATAGGATATATAGTGTACATATCATTAATTGGTTCCAGGAGATGCAACAAGTATTCAAATGGATGTGCCCCAAGCAAACCACATGATTTATCAAATGACCCTTTGTTTCAGCCAGGAATAATTTTCCTCTGCCCTTTTTTCAATGTCAGCAACCTTCCCAGCAGGGCCAACTTCCTTCCTGCCCTCTGTGGCCATCCACCTCCTTTTGCAATAATCTTCCCAGCAATGGCTGACTTCCTGTCCATTCTGCCCAGCTGTCCCCCTCTTCCTAACACAACACATCAAGTACTAAACAAACCACCAAGTACTGAGACAACATTTTCATGTCAAAATGCATCAAGTACCAAATATAACAAGCTTTGAAGAAGTCAAGAACGAATGTACTACTGTACAGTCAAACCAACTGCTTCTGCAGTTGTCTCATCGATTACCGATCTTCAGAAATATCATTATCTATTCAATTTGCATGGGACACATACCCTTATACCAATCGTCACACAAAGTTTCAACATACTCACACATATAGTTAGAACAATAATTCATTGCTCCATTCCATACATCTGTATATTCATTACATTGAGTTAATACTTAACCTACATGATTCAAGAACTAGATAATTTCACAGTCCAAACATTGACATGAAATAAACTTTATGCAGGTTGGTTGTTTATATTAAGCCATCATTTCTCACATACTTTAACTTTGTCAAGGGAATACAGGCTTATGCAGGTTCTCCATCATTTTATTTCAATATTATACTGGAATGCTTATTGCCAACAACCAATACTTTACATGATAAACTATATATAAACAAATATAAATGTTAAATGTATCTGATTTAAACATATTAAGTCAGTGTTTTTAAAATGATCATAAGAATTTCTTTGAAGATTTGTAGCTGAGAAGCAACATTAGGTATGTGACATATCACGTCTATGGTATTATTAAATTATAAACAATCATTTCCATCTACATGAACTTTAAGAGTACAAAGAAAAAATAATAGTATACAAATAGTTGTTACAAAGTAACAAATAATATTTTATTTTTCATTCATGCAGAATCATAAATTATACATAATCATTTACAGTTTTCCTCTATAATAGTAGCTCAGTACACTGAAAATCATTTGTGTGAGAGATGAAAATGGTCAAGCAATACCCTATAATTCGAAAAGTTTTGAAATTCAATGATGTCGCAGTGTATACAAGGTCAAGGTCAGATTTCTAGATATGGAATTTATAATACATTGCTTCTTTTCACTAATTTTTATTCTTCTTGGAAAATGATTCCACACGCACTGTAATCAAAAACAGATTATATTTCTATTCCTAAGTGGCTAAGAAATAAGAAGTACACTGACATTTTATATTAAGAATGAGCATGTCACAATGCATATGATTTATTCATTTGTTTGGACTACATATTGGTTTATAGTGTCATTTGTTACTGAAGATCAAAAATCAACTTGTCTCCCACTCCTCAAATTATCATACTTCTTATCCCAGTTGTCAGTTGCTTGGGTGGAATCCATAAGCACTTGTTTCAGTGTCTTCATATTTTTTTTTCTAAAGATAAAACTATAACTGAAATATGTTTAAACATCAACCAAACAGTGAACCAGTGTTCTCACAGAATGGAACAACTCACCATGGCCAACTCATCATAGCCAATTCACTGCAGCCAAGTCACTATGGTCCACTTGCAATGGGATGACTTCCATGGCCAACTTATGTATCTAAGTATGGCATATAAAATCATACATTGCAATGACTTACCTGTCAACGAATATTTCAGCTTCAACCATAACAACACAAGAGCACACAAAAGATACAAACTCAAGGTTAACTGCACCAAAATTGATTGCAGGAAATACGACTTCAGCAACAGAGTGGTTAATGTCTGGAATACTCTACCTGACTCTGTGGTTTCTTCCCCAAACCCCAAAAACTTTAACCTTAGACTGTTCACTATTGACCTCACCCCTTTCCTAAGAGGTCTGTAGGGGGCGTGCATAAGCGCACCAACATGCCTACCATACCTGTCCTATTGTTTATTTTATTTTTCTTATATATACCTATTTCATGTATTCATAACTATGTATATACTTATACCTATTATTTTGTAAGCGATTGACAAATCAAAAATAAATAAAAATAAAATAAACTTGCCACAAGACAACTCGCTGCGGGTCAATTCAGCAGTTCAATTTTATTATTTAAAATATTTTAAAATGTCATTTACATTTCATTTTGGCATCCTTTCTTTAAGATTCTATTCCACTTTGATATTAGTGTAACTCTTGTCCCATGGCCAGTTGTCCCATGGCGAGTTGGCCATAGCGAGTTTGGCTTCGGTGAATTGGCTATGGTGAGTTTTTCATAGACCATCTTCTCATGGGGTTGTTAAACTGTTGCAAGATTTATATCAAAGACTACTGATGATCCTTATTCTATATAGTAGCTGACTGTATCCATGCGCAATGGATGCAAATTCAATTTCTGCAATTCTACAATATATTACATTATAAATTAACCAAATTACTGGGTTTTATCTAATGATGAATAACAGAATCAAAGCAAAACAACAAATAAACAAATAACACATCCCAGGAATTCAAGGTAACAATTAATCTATACTATCCACGAGATCTAAATGTACTTTGTTCATAGGTTATGAAAATGTAGCTCATGGGAAAAAATAGAGAATTCTTCTCTTGTGATGCTTCAAAGAAATTATTGAGCATATGGCTTCCTAACAGTGCAATGCTTTGGTGCATAGTTTCTGGTTAAGCTAAATCTGAAGTTTTGTAATAAGCTTGTTAGGATTTGTCAAGTTAGCAACTGAATATTTAAAGTTGTTTTGATATTTCTCTCCAATATTGAGTTCAGTGTCATTTATCTTGATCAGATAATTAGTGATTCTTCCAAAGAAAGGAGATAGAGTACTTCTAATTAAGCACATTTGTGAGAAACCAAACTAATATTTAATAGAATCCAATAAACTGGAAATTGGCAATCATGCACAATGATTTCAGCTGATGAAACAAGGCAACAAAATGTTGAAATAAAATGTTGTTGCTTTTTTAAAAACAAAGATATGGTTTCATTAATTATTCTAAATATGAACTAGCAATGTATATGCTTAAAATTCTGAAAGCCTCTTCAAAATACACTGCTCATTTTTATTAAAATAATTGTTTCCAATCAGGCTCTGCTACATTAGAAATATAATCCTACTTTTGAAAGCAATCAGAGAAAAGAAGAATTGAAATGATTATATTCCACTGCAAACCAGAATTTAAAAAAAACATTCAAAAAAACCAAATACATTTACTGTTTGAACTAGGGAGATCAAACAGAGAACTTTCATTCATATTCTGTTCAAACACATTCAAAACAAATTATTTTCATGTTTTAAAGTTTTTCATGCAAGTCAGAGAGATCCTGAGACTTTGAAAGGATTGCAACTGAGAGAACTGGCCCCATTATTAAATAGTTTCAGTTAGTTTCATCAGATATGGATATGTCTCTTAGGTACCCACAGAACTGAGATTTTGGTATCATTGATGCCTGCTTTCTGTTGGTCTACTCCGAGTGCATCACAAACATACAGTGAGAAGCTCCCACTCCTCCCACCCCAACAAGAAACATAAAGGCAGTCACCTTCAGTGTGGACACTTCAACTGTCATCATTTTAACATCCCCATTATTCTCCTATATTAGACTACTTATGCAGGGGTGAGCTTCAAAAATTTTAGCAAAGGGCTCTCTTCCCAGTTGCTGGGTGGGTGTGGCCATGGTGGCCATGGCCTAGTCAGTCTCTGCACCATGGCAGGGAGGGATGTTTTTTGCCCTCCCTGGGCTTTGGAGGCTTTCTTTGAGCCTCCAGAAGGATGAAAATTGTCTCCCAGGGTTCCAGAAGCTCTCTGGAAATTGGAAATGGACCCATTTCTGGCCTTCCCAAATTTCTGGGAGGCCCATTTTTCACCCTCTGCACACACTTACCTATAGGCCATTGTTTTTATTTATTTCTTTTTGGGGGGGGAGTGTGACTGACAATTTGGCGAGTTCATGAAAATTAGCATAGTTTCATGGAAACTATGAACATGGAAATGGTTTGTGCTGTGTATTTACAATTTTTTTTTCACTTCCTGGACTAGCATACTATTATCCCATCAAAATGTTAAGTAGCTCTAATTCTCCCTATCATTCTGAGATTAGCCAAGATGCCATCCAGCAAGACTCAATTTCATGCTCCATATTAAAAATTCTCTTTCTCTGATATAAAATAGTCTGCCTTTTAATCCTTCATTGACAAGACATTTCATAGATAAGATCTGAGATTTTCGTTTGTATGTTTATTACATCCCATTATGTATTGTTCTGTAATCTTTAAAGTGTGATAGATTGAGAGCCTTGTCACAATGCACCAAATCTTAAAAATAATTTTGCTAGTCAAGCCAAAGGGCTATCTATATAGTGATTTTCAATGACCAATCAAATTATATACAATAAAAATATTAAAATAGTTGTTTTAATATTTTATTTCAAAATTCCTGATTCTTGAAGAACATTAATAAAACATTAATCATCTATAACTGAAATGGATTAGTTTCAATAGACATTCAAAAGAATATAGAACATAGAAATACAATTACTTGATTAAAAAACATATCATGGATTTAAATGGCCTGGCTATTTTGTAAAGACAAAATTGAAAATCTAATAATATATTAAAATGTGTCACGTTTATACAATCTTCTTTCCCAGTCATCAATCACCAGAAGAAAGGGCAAGTGATAGGATTTTATGTTTATGTGAGTAAATTTCATGACAGTTTTGCAAAGCTAACTTATCATCACATAAATATTATGTTGAGCTATTCACACATGCTAAAACTGCATTTAGCTATTTAATGCATTTATACCTGTTATAATCCTGGTCTCTTATATTTACTATGACTTCAAGAAATTAGAAGAAATGGTGGATAACAGAATAGAATATTAAGAAAATTTTCTCTAAGAAATCTTTGGTCAAAATAAATGTTTCAAACTTTGCTTCCTTGATGTTCATAACAAGAAAGAAGACAAGCAAATTATGTTTTTTATAAAACTAGAATAGCTTGGGTAAATCTAATCTTATTTTATGTTACCTTACCTTATCTTACCCTAATCTTACGACACTTAGAAAATCTTGGTATTGACAAATTTTCCATCTGTCAATTATGCACAGTGAAAATATAATTACATATAATATGCCAGTACATGACAACATCCCAGGTTTCGACATTGAACTTACTGCTAGGAAGGCCAACACCAGCTAAATAACTAGCACTGTGATTTTCTTTGTTGTGTATATGATAATAGTAATAGTAAGAAAGTAACAGAAGAAAATTCCATGTCTGCAAAGAAGCTGAAGAAAAAGAAGACCACCTGGTTAGCTGCTGCAAGAATACTGTGATTTAGGCTGTACATAAAGTTGAGTAGAAACACATAAGAAAATTCAAATAATTTAAGTCATTATCTAGAGATGAACATCCAAGTCCACACTGATTATCATAGAAAGGAAATTGTATGTATAATTACATGGGAGAAATGAAGAATATATTGCTACACTAAAATTGGTGGTTTCTCAACTGTTTATATGGTTAGATATCAATTCCACTTTTATAATGCCATGCTCAGCTTTTTTTCTTAATATATTATAATTTGTATTCATACTCATTGCCAGAATTATCTTTCCAGAGGCTAAAATCAAGTAACTGTATTTTGTTATACAATTGTAATTCTGAAATTCTATACTGCCAGTGACACAAAATCTTAAAGGAAAAGACCAATCAGACAATTTTACCTTTGATAAATAATATGAATGAATTCTAATTCATTCTTGTCTGCCTTTTTATTTCTGCAAGCAATACCAAATTCTTTTAATTTTTCTCTCTCACCTTATGCTTCTCTTATGTAATTACAATTTTTAATGTAGCCCTGAACTAAGAAAGAAAAACTGGATGAACCATTATACAATATGTGCTACTTACCTTTGAATATAGTTTCTCATTTTTCAAGACTTCTTGTAAACATTATGCCACAATAACTCCAGTGGTGGGTTTCAAATGTTTTTTATTACTGCTTCTATAGGTGTGGCATGGTGGGCGTGGCAGGGGAATGATACAGTAAAATCTCCAGTCAGAGATGGTATTTGCCAGTTCTCTGAATTACTCAAAATTTCCACTACCGGTTCTCCAGACCTGGTCAGAACTGCTGAATACCACTCTGGCTTGAAGCCAGAGGTGTTTACTCTGGTACAGGAAATTGATAAAATTTCTATTGCTTTTGCTTTGTGTCTTTATGCTATATATTCCCCTTGTAAATGTCATAATTTTCCTTTCCAAGAGGAGGCATTTTATACCCTATGGATGTTGTCTTCTCCATTATAATGAAAATATTTTATAAAATTTTAACTCCTTTTGAAAAGTCGTCTTTCATCTCACAATAGAGATGTCATGTCTGTTTCATATAAATCTTGATTGTTATGGTGAAATGCCATAAGTGACATCCTGTCACATGATGTGACATATCATAATGCATCAGGTGATATGCAAATATGAATTTATTTTTTTCAACACAAAACAGAGATTATTGATTGAATTGCTTATTCTGATAGGCTCATTGTAGAGAAAATATGATCTTGTGGCTTCTTGCTTTCTAGCTTTGTTTTCATTTACTAAGTTTTGTTTTTAACATCCAAGGCTTTTATATCAAAATAACACATGGTTTTATGTTTACAAAAGTAGTCAGTTTTGATATCTACAATGTGCTTAAATGTGCACTGTGATAAAAGTTAATTAATGTGCTAGAAATTGGTAGCTTGAAAAGCAGTATTGCTGATATCAGGAGGCTTCTGAGAATTATCATGTGTCATGCCCCTGTCGGAATCTGACTCAGGGGGGGAAGCCGACAGCTGACAGAAACTGAGAGTGTGGTTCTGTTGGCTGTGAAAGAAACTGGGGAAAGGCAAAGTCCAGCTGGGCAGAGCAGGGGGAAATAGAGCAAGGGAGAGGGGATTCAGAGGAAGTCACAGGCCCACCCCATCTTCATCCTAGGGCACTCAGGGAGGAGCAATGTGAGTTGCATAGCTTATGGAGGAGGAAGGGCCCTGATTCCCTTCATTAACTGCAGCTTGGAACACAGTGTATAAAAGAATAAGCTGTGCACAGCAAGTTGTTGGGAACAAATGTGAATTTATCTGGTATCATCGTGGTTTATCTGTGTTCTTGGCATCTTCCCAACTGTGTGAGTTTTGCCGTGTTTTCAAGGCTGAATTTCCTTCTCCTTCTCCTGCCCTATCAAGTTAATTACTTCAGCTTGGGATTTTTAGTTACAGTTTATACGTACCTTGTTTTGGACTGAATTTTCTATCGTTAAAGGCTGTTCCTGGGAGAGAGTTTTCTCCAGCCAAAGGTAATCTGGACATTGGGGGCAGGGTTGGAGATAATAAAGAGACTTTTATTGCTTATTTGACTCTGTTGCCTTTGTGCCATACCCCAGGTCATCACATCATGCTTGTTTCACTTAGATAGAATGCTAGAGATTAAAACAAAAACAAAAATTCTGCAGAGAAAGTGCCTGAGGTTAAAAAAAAAAAAGGAACAGTTTCAATCCATATAAAAGAATTTTAACCTTCCCAGAAGTTAAACCATTCATTCATATATAAATATATCTTGGAAGGAGACAATGGCAAACCACTTCCTGTATGGTTGCCAAGAAAAAACAGGCATATAGCTATGAAATTACCAGAAGCTGAATGTAATTCAATGGCCACCTTATTTCTAACTCATATGTAGCTAACAACATCCTGTAATAAATGGTAAAGAAACGTATGTGGCCTAGATAAAGAAATGTATGTGGTTTGTACATCGAATTGTCTCCTTTCTTTATCAACTCAGTGTACTAAATAAAATTGTTGGAGGATATCCAAAAAAACCTCTAAGGATGTGGAATGTACAAAAGCTTCAGGATGTTCTGTTTGTAAACATAATGTACGCAAAAATAAAAAATCCTAAACCTTTAATGAAGTATTTAATATTTTAAAGTTAACTTTATAACTGTTTCTTGGTTGTGTTCATAATTATGCATAATTAAAGGATTATTTTTTCCAATACCTTTTTTCATAATATTAATTCAGAGTAATCTAGATTTACCACAAATATTTGCCTACATTGGGATATTGTGAACCTAACCATCTATATTGCTGCTATTGTTATAGATTTAATCTTCAATTCGATTCACAGTCTAGGACTGGTAAACTTAACAGATAATAACAGATAATCAGAGTTGGAAGGGACCTTATAGGTCATCTAGTCCAACCCCCCGACCAAACGGGAGACCCTACACCATTTCTGATAAATGACAGTCCAATCTCTTCTTGAAGGTCTCAAGTGATGGTTTTCCCACAACTTCTGAGGACAAGCTGTTCCATTGGTTGATTGTTCTCACTGTCAGAAAATTTCTCCTTATTTCCAGGTTGACTTAACAGTTCAAGTCCTAACCAAGGACCTAAAAACTATTAAGGTAGTGTCTGTGTTCTGTATATAGAATAGTAGACTCCTAATACAGGATTCTGATTGGCTAAAAAACATAAATGGGTATTGGTTCAATAGGAACCAATCCACGAAGCTGCTCAAAAGGCGGCAAAACTAAATACCTGTCATTGGCTGCAAGCCAGCAGGCAAATCCCTATAAAAAGGCTGCTGCGGCTTGAGCCAATGTTCCGTTTTTCAACTGCTATAAATAATAAAGACTTTGTTGTTGGAACCTGGTCTACCTCGCGTTTTTCCGGACGGAACACTGGCAACGAGGATGGGATCGTCCTAAACGCGAGACTGAGCATGCAGCAACAAATAAAACTAGACGAAGAACAATGGCTAGAAATAACGCGCCGCCCGCACCCTTCAATCCCAATGAAGAGGATTGGGAATCCTACGTAGACCGTTTCCAGATGTATTTGGAAAGTAATGAGATGGAAGAGATCTCAGACCAGCGTAAGAGAGCTGTTTTCTTGACACACTGCGGGCCCACAATCTTCAAAATGGCCAGGCTTCACCAGGCTTTGGTGAAGCCCCGAGATGTGAAACAATTGACTTGGCCAGAGCTCCAAAGAATACTAAAGGCTCACTACGCACCGGTGGTGTCAAACCTTATCAAGCGGCATGAATTTTACCAAAGAGACCAGAAAGAAGGCGAGACCATCGCTGATTTTGTGGCAGCCCTCCGACAAATAGGGGGAGCGTGCGAATTTCTAAATTTAGATGAAGCAATGCGGGATCGAGTAATACTAGGTTTAAAAGACTCTAATGTACAGAGCAAGCTGCTAAATAAACCCAATATAACCGTAGCTGAAGCCATCGCAGAAGCCACAGCCGCTGAAGCCGCGAAAAAATTGGCGGTCAAAATGAAACAGATGAACACAAGCAACGACGAAACGAGCCTGGCCAGAGGGAAGAAACAATTTCCCACCACCACTCACCATGAGGATTTTGACGAGATGTCAGAATCCGGGAAGGAAGACGACGAAGTCCACCGCCTATACGCCAACAAGAAAGGGTGCGAAAAAAGGAATTGGCGGGAATGTGCTGGCTGTGGAGAAAACCATCCTCGGGCCGATTGCAGATTTCTTGATGCCATTTGCAGAGCTTGCAAGAAAAGAGGGCATATCGAGAAAGTCTGCAGGAATAAAAAAAATTACAGCCCAAACAGACGCAGCAACTCCCCCACACAAGCTGAGCCAAAACAAACTGAGAGAAAGTGGCAGCGGAACAAGCGAGCCACTAACCAAGAGAAAACACATCAGACTTTCACTATCGGAAGCGCTCAGATGGAAAGCAGGAAGAAAGTAAAAATAATCGTAAAAATAGAAGGCAACCCCTGCAAAATGGAGGTAGACTCTGGGTCTTTCCTATCAATGGTATCATGGGACACCATCAAACAACTGGTCCCAGATATCAAACTCAAAGAACTCCAGAGACAAAAATTAACCCTGAAGGACTACCAAGGAAACCGAATTCCTGTAGTAGTCCTAGGACATTTCTGAGTCACCTACAAACAACATGTCGAAGTACTACCATTGACAATAGTCAACCGAGACTGACCAAACCTCCTGGGCATCAAATGGTTCGCACCATTGGGCATCGGGATGACCGGAGTAGACCGGGTGGCCGAAACCGACTGGGAAGAAAACCTGATCCAAGAGTTCCAGAACGTTTTCGACGGCTCCCTAGGCAGGTATCAGGGAACCCCAATTTCCTTTAGTCTAGACCCCCAGGTAGCCCCTAGAAGACTAAAGGCCAGATGAGTTCCTTTTGCTCTGAAAGCAAAAATAGAAGAACAACTAAATAAATTAATAGACCAAGGGGTTTTAGAACCTGTTGACCATGCTAAGTGGGAAACACCGATCGTAACACCAATTAAACCGGATGGGTCGGTTCGAATTTGTGGTGACTACAAGGCTATCCTGAACCACGCATTGCAACAAAGTGCATACCCGGTGCCAGTCGTACAACACTTATTACATTCTCTTGGGGGAGGAAAAGTTTTCGCTAAACTAGATCTAGCACAAGCTTACCAAGAGCTCCCAGTAGACCCATTAACGGCTGAAGCACACACTATAGTGACCCACAAAGGAGCATTCAAATGCAACAGACTCCAATTTGGAGTGAGTGTAGCCCCAGGCGTTTTCCAGAGCCTCATGGAACGCCTATTGAATGGTATAAAAGGGGTCGTACCCTACTTCGACGATGTCCTAATTTCGGCCAAAGATGCGACCCAACTAAAAAAAAGACTAAAAGACGTACAAACTAAATTCAGAGAATCTGGCCTAAAAGTAAAAAAAGAAAAATGCTGTTTAATGACTGATCGTGTCGAATTCCTGGGCTACTTAATAGATGGAGAGGGTATACACCCTACTGACAAAAAAGTCAAAGCTATTAAAGACGCACCAGAACCAAGGAACAAAACTGAACTGCAGGCATTTTTAGGACTAATAAATTTTTATAATGTGTTCCTACCCCACAAAGCGACAATAGCGGAACCATTACACTGATTACTGGATAAAAAAACAATTTGGACTTGGGGTTATAGAGAAAAGAAAGCCTTCCAAAAAATAAAAAACTTATTAACATCAAACACCATTCGTATCCAGTTTAGTAACACACTTCCATTGACGGTGACCTGCGACGCCTCACCATTTGGAGTCGGTGCCATCCTGAGCCACCAATTGCCAGATGGGAGAGAGGCACCCATCGCATACTATTCAAAGACTCTGTCTAAAACCGAGTGTAATTAAAGTCAATTGGACAGAGAAGCCCTGGCAATCGTCGCCGGAGTGAAACGTTTCCACGAATATCTATATGGAAGAACATTTTTGATCGTAACGGACCATAAACCGCTACTGGGAATTTTGGCGGGAAACAAGCCGACACCAAACATTTTGTCCCCGCGAATGACTAGATGGTCAGAATTCCTAGCAGCCTACTCTTATACCCTGACACATTGCCCGGGAAACAAATTTCCCATGCAGACGCGTTGAGCAGAGCACCATTAGCGAATATAGAGGAAGACCCGGCACCGACGATGACCACCTTGCAGATAGAGACATTCCTCGATCTACCCATATCTGCAAATGATGTCACCAGAGCCACTACAAGGGACCCATTGACTGCCCGTGTACTGAACTGGATAGGTAAAGGCTGGCCGGAAAATAAAAAAACTGAGAACTTTAAACCTTTCCGGACAGGACAAACTGAACTCTCGATTCAAAAGGGTTGTTTGTTATGGGGTGATCGGGTAATTATCCCTTCCAAATTACAAACTAAGGTACTGGGTATGCTTCAGGAAGGCCACCCTGGAATTGTTAAAATGAAAAGCCTTGCTAGAAGCTATGTCTGGTGGCCGGGTATAGACAGGGACATTGAATACTGGGTAAATTCTTGCAACAAATGCCAAAGAACCAGACCTTCCCCACCAAAAGCACCCATTAGGGACTGGGAAACCCCACGAGGCCCCTGATCATGAATTCACATTGACTTTGTGGGTCCTACTAAGGAGCATACTTTCCTAATTGTCATAGATGCATACTCAAATTGGCTGGAGGTTAAAATTATGCCATCTACGACCACTGAAACCATTATTAAACAACTTGACAAACTCTTCGCAACCCATGGCCTGCCAGACGTCCTAGTGTCCGACAACGGGCCACAATTAACGAGTATCCAATTCGAACAATACCTAGCTTCCCTAGGTATTAGACATGCCCTAACCGCGCCGGCCCACCCGGCTGCAAACGGTAGGGCAGAGAGAATGGTCAGGTTTACCAAAGAAGGGTTAGAAAAAATGGACATTGGGGATGTCCAAGATAAAATAAATCGCCTACTCACCCTCCAGCATATTACACCGGGTACTATAACAAACAAAAGCCCGGCGGAATTACTAATGGGAAGAAAACTGAGGTCGCAATTAAACAGATTGCACCCAAACTATACGCCAGAAAACCCCCCCGACTCCTCCACCCATTTCAGGACATTTGAAATAGGCAACCTAGTCTATGCAAGAAATTTTACCGGGGACCCATTATGGCTTCCAGGTACAATAACACAAATTACAGGCCCCCGGTCCTACCGACTAACCATAGATGACGGCAGGGAATGTAAGTGGCACATAGACCAGCTTCGGTCCTGAAACATAGAAAGAAGTACAAACACACAAACACAAATATTAAAAAACGACGAAAATCAAACCAAAGAGGGGGGGGAAATACGAGAAAATAATAAAGAACCGTTTAAATTAAACATAGAATATGATAACAAACAAAAAGAGCAAAAAAGAGACTTACAGTTAGAAGAAAATTTCGAGAAGAGTCCACTCGAAGGGGCCAGCCAGGCCAGCTTGACCTGCCCGGAGAAAACAGGAGGGAGCAGCAAAACTGCCGGCCTAAGAAACTCAGGCGGCAGCAAAATGGCTGACTCACCTTTCCAGGCGGTTCCATGGAGAAGGACCGGAGAGACAGCAACCCCATCCGAACCGGTCGAAGTCTTCAGCAGAAATGAACCGCGCAAGTCCAGTCGAGTCAAAAGAAGCCCCACCTACTTGCGCAACTATGTCACCATGTAGGACTAAACCAAGAGGGGAGGGGTGTTCTGTATATAGAATAGTAGACTCCTAATACAGGATTCTGATTGGCTAAAAAATCTAAATGGGGATTGGTTCAATAGAAACCAATTCACAAAGCTGCTCAAAAGGCGGCAAAACTAAATACCTGTCATTGGCTGCAAGCCGGCAGGCAAATCCCTATAAAAAGGCTGCCGCGGCTTGAGCCAATGTTCCATTTTTCAACTGCTGTAAATAATAAAGACTTTGTTGTTGGAACCCGGTCTACCTCGCGTTTTTCCGGACGGAACAGTCTGAGTATCAAGGGAGTTCCAAGCAGGGTGTATTTTCTGCAAATTAGGATATTCAGGTCTAATAAATTCAAAATGTCCGTGTATCTAGGCTGCCCTTTGGGTATTGCTCCAAGGATTCCTGTTACTTTTGGTACAGTCATTGATGTCTTCCTTCTTAGTCACTCAATTCAATTTGCAAATCCCGATGTTTTGTTATTTTTTTTCTAGCTGTTTCACTTCAATTTGTGCATCACCTGGTATTGCAATATCAATGAAACAGACTATTTTCCCACAATAGTTAGGCCTGTTGTGGGCCAAATGTCTATTTGGATCTCAAAGTCTCACAGGATCTTGACTTGTTCTTTTTCAGGAACTTTGTAAACAACAACAACAACAATAATAAGATTTATTACAGCCATCCATTTTCAAAAGATTCTTGGTAGTTCACAACTTCCAAAATATTATTAAAATAATTTAAAACATAACAATTAATAATAATTGATTGAATAACAAATAGAACTTCAAGGACCAAATTCTTGCTTTAAGATATGACTTCAGATACGTTCTGCTGCTTTGTACTAATGCACATATCCTTCAGAAGTGCATTTGAAAATTATTGCAATAAATACATTGTGTGGTTCAGCTTCTATGCTTAACTTAATTATTATTCTTAGGAATAAGAGAATATATAGAGAGAGTTTAAATATTTTAAGAAGCAGCTCTGAAATTATTTTCAACCATGAATTAGCCACTTGACATTCTTTTAAAAGGTGACAAATACAGTTCAAACAATGGAATTATTACCTGGCTTTTAGAAGAATGTTAAAATATTTTCAGTTATGAGAAATGAAAAAAAGGAAAGAAAAGCAAATGACAAATTGTATTTTCAGATTTTAAAGCAAAATAAAACAGCAGAACAACACAAATGAGTGCTCTTGAGTTTATGGAATTATCTGTGAATTTTCTGTACCCAACTCAGAAAGGACACTAATTCCTTGGTTTGCTCTTTTGGAGCACTAAAGCCTGAATTGATATAATTATTGGCTTGGGTTGTTAGTGATTTAGGCCAGATGGCTATATGTTTCTAAAGTCCCAGTTGGTTGAATTAAGTTTTTCAGTCTGCCTATAAGGTTTGGGAATCTGAACTTTGAAAAGGCTGCAAACTTGTAAAACAGTATTATTCATGGGAGGAACAGCGTTCATCTGTGTGACTCACTACTAAATACATTCATTATAGCCATGTCTATTCTATGCAATTTGATACACAACATTGGTTTCTGAAAAAAAGAAGAGGAGACAATGGCATATAAACTGCTTTTGAATCCTTAAAAAGGAGAGTTCACACTGTGACTCTTCTGCTTTCTTTATTGGAAGAATACTCATCGTGACTTTGGTTGAATTCTGATGAGAACAACAGCCCTGGAGATAGAGGGGCAGAGAAACAACCAAAGTTTTACATATCTAGGCCTTGTTTGCAAAATTTGGAATAACAAATAAATAAATAAGGAAGGAAGGAAGGAAGGAAGGAAGGAAGGAAGGAAGGAAGGAAGG
>BLBF01000026.1:8322516-8359963 GCA_015471245.1 Laticauda colubrina | reverse complement strand
GGAAGGAAGGAAGGAAGGAAGGAAGGAAGGAAGGAAGGAAGGAAGGATCCAAGTTAGCACATAAAACAATCAAATGAACATAAGGTGGTGGTGAAGGGGGAAAATAAAGCACCATATATCTGAAATATACATAGAAAAAGAGAAATAGAAACAATCTAATGTGTAAATTTCTTTATTCTGTATGCAGAACCAATCTCTGGTAATAATCAATTATATTTCTAATATTTAAAATAAGCATTACCAGCTATTCCATATAATAAGGGTAGAAATAATCAATTATATTTCTAATATTTAAAATAAGCATTCCTACCTATTCCATATATTAATGGTAGAATAAAGATCATCATCTCAGTATTTACTGCACAGTTTTATCATGTCTAGCACAGCATGACAAAACTGTACCTCCTGTGAAGTTTGTAGGTGTCATTGTGTGTCTGTATATATTTGTACTTAAAAAAAAAATAGATTTGTATCCTTTTTTTCCCTTCACACACTCAAGGTTATATAACCCCCACATCACTACCTGGTTCTCTCCAGCAATACTGTCTGTAGTCTGATCTATAGAAAACCACTGGAATAAAATCAAGCATGGTGCTTTTGGGCTAAAGGTTTATAACTGTTGTCCAGCATTTTGACCACTATACATAATATGTAATATTTGTTCTTGACAGATGCATGTGAGTTTAAACCAGAAGTGGTATTCAACAGATTCTGACCAGTTCTGGAGAACCAGTAGTGGAAATTTTGAATAACTCGGAGAGCAGGTAGCGGAAATTTTGAGCAGTTCGGAATTCTATCTCTGACTGTCCCTGTCTCCATCTATTCTCTGCCTCCCGAGCCCCAGCTGATCAGCTGGATCATCTTTTGTTGCCCTGCACAGTAGAAGAGAGCTGAAAAGTGGGGTGGGGAGGGAATGGAGATTTTACAGTATCCTTCCCTGACATGCCCACCAAACAATGCCCACCAAGCCATACCACATCCAAGCCATGCCCACAGAACCAGTAGTAACAAAATTTGAATCCCACCACTGGTTTAAACATTCATGCATAAGGCTGCCTATTGTTTGAAAGAAAGAAAAAAAGATCCGCGTGAAGTCCAAGAAGTTGTCTCATAATCAGGGATGGAAATCTGATTGATGGAAAACAGCTTTGCATCAGATGGACTTTTGTGGCATGATTTTTAATCAGTTCTGCAGAAATATTGATGATCCCTAGGTGGCAGCACAGTCGCACATAATACTGTAAATTTTCCTAGCCATCTAGAGGTTTCCCATATTTTTGTACCTCTGATCCCACCCATAGCCCTGGAAAGAACAAAAGCAGATACTGCCAAAAACCACATGTAAATATCAGAGCATAGGCTTGATTATTATAGCCAGATATTTACAATTGTAAGACAGTTCAAAAATCCATGTGCCAATGGCACTACATTTTTGAATGGCAAATTCAATTTCAAAATAGTGAATGTCATTCAAAATGGCAATACATAATTATCTTGTGTATTTTTTTTTAAAAAAACAATCTCTCTTTTACTGGTGGAGAATTTTGTCTTGTCCCAACTCCCAATTCCTGGAGGTGTGCTAGAAATATTAGAAAAGTTAAAATGTACCATTACCAGGACAATACCAACTTTAGAAAATAGAAGGCAATTAAAGATTGCTATTGTGATGACCACAGTTGTAATTTATTCCTTCGTGTTTGTCAAGAGGGGAAAGAAATGTACTTTTAAACACAGAAATGATGGGGACAAGACATAGCTTTTGCTACTGGATGATATGTGAACACTAAAGGATAGATAGTTCTTGGCCAGGAAAAAAAAACACTTAGTGATTGGTGATCTCTGTGAGAATTAGACTTCTAAGCATGCTCATGCTGATACAGTCTGATAGTCAAATTGATCTGAAATAAAACATTCTGGACCCAAAAAGATGGAAAGACTCCAGCTGAGTGGAATACAATAAGAAAAGTCAGCTATATTCCACTCAAATAATGTAGAATCTGCCTGGCTGCTCATCCTTATATATTACTAAAGTAATTAAAGTAGCACAATGTAAGCAGATAAGCCTATAGACCACACCTGAATTAATAACAATTTCAGTTCATATGTTCATAACTAACAAATGACAATTAATTATTCAGTCCAGAATCAGTTTGATTAAGTGGACATGGAAACCTTGCTCTCCCAGCAAATACATTCTTTGATGTATCCCATCTGCTTTAATTATAAATAGATAAGCCACAGTAGTGTGTGAAGAGATGGATCTCAATTCCTACTTATAAATGAGTTCAACAATTAGTATTTCAAGTGTGGTTTTCCACATATACATTGTAGGTTTTGAGCAAATGCCCAATAAAATATTCCCATTTTGGGAAACATTTGTTTTAGTGTTCTATTTTTAAAATTTATAGTATTAATTTAAGCTTCAAAACACTTCAAGTAGCTTCACAGGATAAAATATGAGATATAATTAGAAACCTGCAAAATAAAGAGGTAAAGCTTTAATTATTAAAAGTTGGAAAGAATAAAAATATAATAAGACAAAGGTAAAGGTTCCCCTCACACATACATGCTAGTTGTTCCTGACTCTAGGGGGCAGTGCTCATCTCTGTTTCTAAGCCAAAGAGCCAGTGCTGTCTGATGCTGATTCTGGGCTCATGTGGCCAGCATGAAATGCCAAAGGTGCACGGAATCTGTTACCTTCCCATCAAAGGTGGTTTCTATTTTTCTACTTGCCTTTTTACATGCTTTTGAACTGCTACAAGGGCTATCCACAAAATAAATTACCTTTTCATCTGTAGCAAGAAGGGACGGAGCTAGCGCCGCCATCTTTGGTCTGTGCGTCCACCACTTAGTCTGTATCTAGTTGTGCTAGTGGGAGGTTCATACCCGTTATTTCACAGTAAACGTTTGAAATGTGTGCTGCAATTGAAAATCCCACGAGTTGTGAGGTGCGATCACTGATAAGGTTTTTGTTGGCAAAAAAACATAAACCAATTGAAATTTTTCGGCAACTGCGTGAAGTGTACGGGGACAACATCATCACTGAAGGTGGAGTGCACCAATGGTGCATTAAGTTTAAAAATGGATGAACTAACATTCATGATGAACAGCAGAATGGACATCCGAGCATTGTGACTGATGAACTGGTCGTGAAAGTCGATGACAAGATTCGTGAAAACCACCGTTTCACAGTAATGGAACTTTTGCTTAGTTTTCCACAAATTTCACGCAGTTTGTTGCATGAAATTGTTACACAAAAGCTAGGCTACCACAAATTTTGTGCAAGATGGGTGCCAAAAATCCTGACAGAAAACCACAAGAGTCAATGTATGGCTGCATCATTGACATTTCTGTACTCTTATGACAAAGATGGAGATTCATTTCTTGATCGAATCATAACTGGAGACGAGACTTGGGTCAAACATGTGAACAGAGAGACCAAATTGCAGTCTATGGGGGCACACAAATTCCCCAAAAAACCCAAGAAAATGTTTGCAAACATTCTCTGCAAGGAAGATTATGGTGACTGTTTTTTGGGATAGGCAAGGTGTGCTTCTTATCGATTTTCTGGAACATGGTGCAACAATAAACTCTGTGATGTATTGTTAAAACATTGCAAAAACTAAGAAAAGCAATTCAGAACAAGCGTAGAGGAAAGTTAAGCTCCAAAATTTTCTTTTTTGCATGACAATGCCCGACCACCCACAGCAAATCGCACTCGAGAAGTCCTGAATGCTTTCAAGTGGGAGAGTTTACCTCATCCGCCCTACAGCCCCGATCTTGCACCAAGTGACTATCACTTGTTTCCAAGGATGAAGACCTGGCTTGGAACACAGCGCTTTGACGACGACGCAGAACTGCAGGCGGGCGTGACTGACTGGCTCAAATCTCAGGCGGCTGAATTTTATGACAATGGAATTACAAAGCTTGTTCACCGCTATGATAACTGCCTCAATTTGTTTGGTGAATATGTTGAAAAGTAGTATTTAAGTGTCACTTTCAAGTGTATATAATAAAAAATGTTTCCTACACTTTGTTTTTTTTTCTATGCAAAACGTAATCTATTTTGTGGATAGCCCTTGTAGATTGGCAGAAGTTGGGACAAGTAACAGGAACTTACTCTGTTATGTGGCACAAGGGATTCGAACTTCCAAACTTCCAAACCTTTCTGATCGACAAGCTCAGCCTCTTAGTCACTGAGCCATCAAATCCCCTTAAAAAAATAGTCATGTGGTACAAATGTATTTATTTTCAGGTGCCTCCAGACACAGCATTCTCACAGAAAGGCATCTGCCCTAGGTCATCATTTTCTGCCAAAATTTTCAGATGCAAATATTTGTAAGAGTTCAAGGAACTTTGAACTTAAAAAAATGTTGATTCACATTGATGTATGGAAACATCAATTTATTTATAGTTCAGAGTTCAAACATTAATACGGTTAAACAAACTGGAACCCAATTAAGATTTTAATTGCTGATTAGCAATCATTATTTAGCATAAACAATAATTTTGAACTGATGTGGAAGTTCATGGGCCTTGGCTTCTTCCACTGATTCATTTCAGCCTGAGCCAAGTCAGCTCTAAATTCCTCTAATTCATTTAAGAGATATTGGCAAAATCTTCTTAATTGTTCATTCCTGTATATGTTATAACTATCAACATAACTCCACAAAAGAGGATACATAAGCTATAAGATATCTATACAGTCGGGAACAGAAGAAACTTATTCTGAGATTGATTATTATTCCAATACTGAGGTTTCATCTACTGCAAACTGTCAATGCTGTTTAATATACATTTTTTCCAGTTTTTCAGACTAGTTTTTTCAGTCCTATCTGGAGATACCAGGAACTGAACATGGGACCTTCCACACCGAATTATGTGCTATACTCAATTCATAGACTGATCTGTGTGGTCCCCAAATGCAACCTCACTCACCAATAGTCTTTCTAGTTTCTAAGATGTGCTGGGATTATCACTATGGACTATCCCAAACTCTCAGCAAGTAAGCAACCCCTATCTGACCCTTGTAATGGCTAAAAATGAAAGCATGGGTGAAGGATCAGAACTTCAAATTCAGGTGTCATACAAACCATACTGGAAACTAAAGCTTAGTTTGTAAGCAAGTTTGAAATTATCTCAATTAATCTATATCATCAACCATTTTTTTCCTTGCTAGGCATTATGATAGCAATAGTCCATGGGGCAAAGTTGCCAAAAATTCTTAAAGGACTATAAGAAATGAAATTTGGTTCTATTAGAATAAATGTCCATCTGGGTTCAGTTCCAAGTGGGAAGAAAAACACTGGAAACACAGAGACTGTTTGGAAGGATGGTTTTAATGGTGGACAGGACCACATGGTTTGTAGTCCTGGGAAAAATTGAGCACATGGATGAGTGAAAGAGATTTATACCTTCTCTTGGGCTTTGAACTTGTGTCCTGTTCCTGTGAAAGAAATGTATTCTGATTAGTTGTCAGACTCCCATGCAGCCATGCTTTGTAGATTGTCTTGAGTTCCAGATTTGGTTGAATCTTGCTGGGTGATGTAATCTTCCTAAGTGCCATGTGGTGAGATAGGTAGAGAGCTAATCATATGATGTCCTGAGACCCATCTCTTAAACTCATTAACCTACAGGTTTGTCTTTAAAAACATGTTTCTCTTTTCTTCATCCAGGGAAATATAATATTCTGCCTTTTTAATATTTCCTAGAATTTTTCATTTTTCTAGGAGAGGGGTGGGTGCTAACTTTCTACAGTTCCAAAGAAATAAATGAGAACTTGTAGAGATATAGTGTGGTGCAGTGGTTAAGCCATTTGATTAGAATTGAGGATCTTCAGGTCTACCTGTGTTGGAAATTTTCAGCTAGTTATTAGGACAATACCTCAGAGTGTTGTGTTGTAGGGGAAAAATGACCAGACGGAGTGCTATGAACACCATATGGAGTTCCTGAAGGAAATGCTTTGTAGATTGTCTTGAGTTCCAGATTTGGTTGAATCTTGCTGGGTGATGTAATCTTCCTAAGTGCCAGCAAATACATGAATAAAATAATAAAACAAAATAAAACAAATTGTCCTTTGGAAAATGCTGGCCTGTTTTTCTAATATCCTATCCCAAAGATATTTTAAACTGATTTCACATATGGGCCAAATGTTTTAGCATGCCACATCATGTCAAAGACAAAAGCTGCTTTTAAAACAAAGAGGCAGGGAAACATTCTGAAGTTGTGAAATCTGTTTTATAGTAAGAAGAAAGAAAATGCTTTTGTGGAAGATAACATACATACAAAACATTGTCAGATAGAAAAGAATATATGAAGCTAAGGGCTAGGCTCTTGATTTTCTTTTGCAGGCATTTCATTACCAAGCTATAAAATATTTGCAAGGAAGAGTCCAAGCTCATAGGGCCAAGAGCCCAACAATGTCAAAGCTATATAGCCATTTTCTGAAACCAAGAAAAGAAGAAAACCACAAATGGATTTTTCTTGACAGTAAAATGAAGGGAAGCATAAGATTAAAACCAAATTTTCTTGTGGGAAAAACATTTTAAGTAAAATATCAAAAGGATCAATTTCTTGAAAACGGCCAAAGGGAGTGAGGGAGGACAAATTATCGATGAAGTAAACTTACTCCTTGCTCCTTTGGAGGCTTGGTCTGCCTTTTAACCAAAACCTGAAGTATTAGCCATATGCCAGGATATTAATGAAAGCTCTCGTTCAAATGACAAAGAAAGAAGCCCACCCCAACCGAAATCTTCGTAAAAATGGAAGAACATGAAGTTTGATTTTAAGACATTCTTCAGCAATTTGTTTCCTTTTGTGGCAGTGGGAGGTGAAGGAGAGAGGAGGGTGGAAGCCGCTCCCACCTCCCTCCTCCCTCTTTTTTGGTCTATGAGCATGTGTGACTTCACTGTCCTTTGATTTGGAAGCAAGTTGATTGGCTGGAAGCGATTCAACACATCCAGCCGGGCAAAAGCTTTGTCTGAGTTGAAATGAAGTTCCACCGTTTTTTTCGACGGGAGTCCGCAATCTTAGTCGTCAGAAGCTGAGGAGAACGGGCTTCAAGAGAGGTCTCTTCGGGAAGAAACCGCGCCGCCGCCGCCGCCGCCGCCGCCGCGCCGTGCAGCCTCGGCTCTCTTCCCTCGGCACTGGGTAAATAATAGCCGCAGCGGAAGGAAGAAGCCTTGATGTGCAAAGGTCTTGGACGAGAAGAAGCGGAGGAATCCGAGCCGGCTTGCCTACGGGATGTATAGTGGGAGCTCCGCCGCCTCGGTCTCGCTGTAGGCAACTTTTTCCCGAACGGTTGGGACGTGGCATCCGTTTCAGAAGGAAGGTTCGCAAGCGCGTTTTGTTTTTTTCTCTCTCCTTTTTCTCCCACCATTCCTCCCAATTTCCAAAGAACCAAATGGACGTTGGGTTTGAAGGGTCGATATTAAGTTAAGCGAATTGCTTTGTAACTTGTTTGGCAGAAAGAAACCCCCCCCCCCCCGGGAGCCGATGCCGATGCCGCGTTTGGGTCGAAAAATGCACTTTAGGCTTCTCTTTGCACTGACGACCGTCCTGTCCTGCTGGGAAGGCGCAGCGGGCAAAAATCTGAAATACAGGATTTATGAGGAGCAGAGGGTTGGCTCGGTCATTGCCAGGCTTTCCGAAGATGTCGCCGATGTTTTGTATAGGCTGCCTAATCCTTCTTCGGTGCGGTTCAGAGCCATGCAGAGGGGGAATTCTCCGTTGCTGCTGGTTCGGGAAGACAACGGAGAGATCAGCATTGGAGCTAAAATTGACCGGGAGCAACTCTGCCAGAAAAACTTAAACTGTTCCATAGAGTTTGACGTGATCACTCTGCCAACTGAACATCTGCAGCTTTTCCATGTGGAGGTTGAAGTGTTGGATATTAATGACAATTCGCCTCAATTCTCCAGAGCTCTTATTCCTCTTGAAATCTCGGAGAGTGCAGCCGTAGGTACGCGGATTCCTTTGGATAGTGCTTTTGATCCAGATGTTGGGGACAATTCCCTCTACACATACTCCCTTTCGGCCAATGATTTCTTTACCATTGAAGTTAGAACAAGGACCGATGGAGCCAAATATGCAGAGCTGATTGTGGTGCGGGAACTAGACCGGGAGCTGAAATCAAGCTATGAACTACAACTAACTGCCTCTGATAATGGTGTACCTCAGAGAAGTGGATCATCTCTCCTGAAAATCAGCATTTCAGATTCTAATGACAATAGTCCACTTTTTGAACAACAGACATACATTATTCAACTTTTAGAAAATTCACATGTTGGCACATTACTTATAGATCTCAATGCCACTGATCCAGATGAAGGTGCCAATGGCAAAGTTGTCTACTGCTTTAGTAGTCACGTGTCCCCAAAAATTATAGAGACTTTTAAAATGGACTCTGAAAGGGGTCAACTAACTCTTCTCAAACCAGTGGATTATGAGACCTCCAAATCCTATGAAATTGATGCTCAGGCACAAGATTTGGGTCCAAATTCAATTCCAGCTCACTGCAAAATCATTATTAAGGTTGTTGATGTGAATGACAACAAACCTGAAATCAATCTAAACCTAATGTCTCCAGGAAAAGAAGAAATTGCTTATATTTCTGAAAAAGCATCCACAGAGACTTTTGTGGCCCTTGTTAGAGTGCAAGACAAAGATTCTGGACTGAATGGAGAAGTGGTGTGCAAGCTTCATGGACATGGGCATTTCAAACTTCAGAAGACGTATGAGAATAACTATTTCATCCTAACAAATACTACTTTGGATCGAGAAAAACGATCCGAATATAGCCTGACAGTCATAGCAGAAGACAAAGGAACTCCAAGTTTTTCTACAGTGAAACATTTTACTGTCCAGATCATTGATGAAAATGACAACCCACCCCAATTTCAGACAAATAGATACGAAATTGTAATTTTGGAAAATAATTCTCCAGGTGCATATATCACCTCTGTTACAGCAACTGATCCAGATCTGGGAGATAATGGGCAGGTGACTTACACTATCTTGGAAAGTTTCATTTTGGGAAGTTCCATAACTACATATGTGACCATTGATCCCTCTAATGGAGCCATCTATGCACTTAGGACTTTTGATCATGAGGAAATAAGCCTGATAATCTTTATGGTTCAAGCTAGAGATGGAGGGAGTCAACAGTTAGCTAGCAATACAACAGTGGTACTAACTATTATTGATGAAAATGATAATGCTCCTTTGATTGTGGGGCCTGCACTGCACAACAATACAGCAGAGATTTCAATCCCTAAAGAAGCTGACAGTAGCCATTGCATCACAAGGATAAGAGCCACAGATAGAGACTCAGGGGTTAATGCAGAGCTAAGCTGCGCATTAGCAACTAGTAGTGAAGAAGGCCTCTTTGTGATGGATCCACAGACATGTGACATTTATCTTAACTCTAGTATTGAATCTGTTACATCAACAGAATGGGAACTTACTGTGGTTGTTAGGGACAAAGGAAGTCCTCAGCTGAGTACCAAAGCACTTCTGAAATGCAGTGTTGTTAAAAATATCTATCAACTTTCATCTACAGAAGCAACATACCCAAGCCAACCTCCTCTAGATATTTCCATGATCACAATAATATCCTTAGGAGCAATATGTGCAGTTTTGTTGGTGGTCATGGTAGTCTTTGCTACAATGTGTAATCGTGAGAAGAAAGACACCCGGTCTTATAATTGTCGTGTTGCAGAATCCACATACCAGCATCATCCCAAAAGGCCATCAAGACAGATTCACAAAGGGGACATTACATTAGTGCCTACCATTAATGGTACTTTACCAATCAGATCCCACCATAAAGCTTCACCTTCATCATCTCCAACACTAGAAAGAGGGCAAATGAGCAGTCGACAAAGCCATCACAGTCACCAGTCTTTAAATAGTCTGGTGACCATCTCATCAAATCATGTACCAGAGAATTTCTCTCTTGAGCTCACTCATGCTACTCCTGCTGTTGAGGTAAGATTATACATTGCATTAAATAAAAGTCATTCACCTCAATAAGTAAATCCTATGTCTATTTAGTACAATAATTTTCAATGTTTCATTTCTGTTATTATTTATGATATGTTTATACATATCCAGAAATTCATTAGGAAAATATGTTGCAGTTTCCCAAGTACCTCCCCCTCTCTTTATGTACACAGTATGTATTGGATGATATTTTCATTTCTTATGATACCACTTGGGTAAAAAAATATAACCAAATTATGGAATTCCAGATCTGAATATGATTTTAGTTTCTGTACAAATCACAAAACCATGAATAATAGGCTGGCTAGATCTTGGTACTCTTGGTTTCCAAATTCCAGATGATCACTAGATGGGAACAAAGTATATCATTTCATTGTACCTACTGGTGATCCAGAGTTTTGCAATCTATATCTATTACCCGAAATTGTAGTAATTGGTGCAATATTAACTAAATTGGTTAACATTTAGTTAATATTGATACAATATTAACTTTATTTTAATAGCCTACCAGTAATATTAGTCCAGTTAATTAAATATATTTTAGAATTAGTCCTTAGAAATCCTTCCAGGATGTAAAAATCACATGTTGTTCTATGTTTCAGTATTTCAATATACTTATAATGTATTTGCATATTTAAAGGGGACAAAAGAATGAAGAAATATATTACTAACACTAATGAAGTTTTAACTACATCTGTTCTAACAGCTTGTGTCAGCTGTACATGCAAATTTTTAATGAATGTGTTTAAGGCCTTTGAGCTCAGAGCAGTTAAATAGCTAATTTTTCACTGACTTCAGTAGAATTAAAACTATTTCGAGCCAAACACTTGAATTTAACTAGCTTAAGGTTCAGAGTTAAGCTTTTTATATGCTTTGGATCATGAGGCTAAGTTACAAGACTAAAGTGTATCTAATACACTAAGATGTTTATAACTGTCTTTTATATTGGACTAAATTCTGTTTCTTTCTTCTGGCAGATTATTTTAACAGACAGTTAAAATTTTAACAGACAGTTAAATATTTTAAATGACAGTTATGGCAGGGTGTCAAACTCAAGCCCAGGGATCAGATCTGGCCCACTGGGTGCTTAGATCTAACCCGCGGGACTGTCCTGGAAACAGTGAAGGACTGGTCTGTGGTGCCGTTGCCAGTGAAAATGAGCTGCATTTTTGGCTCCAACAGCCTCCTGTAACCCTCTGTCAGTGAAAACGGAACACGGGAGGGTGAGTATGGCCAGTTCAATGTCACTCATGTATGGGGTGCCAGTAGTGTCCCGAGTGCTCTGCCAGAGAAAATGAGCTCCTGAGCTCTGTTTTTCCTGGCAGAGGGTTGCAGGAGGCTGTTGCAGCCAAAAATGGAGCGTGGGACCCTGTTTTCTCTGGCAGAACACTGAGGCTACCACAGGCCCCCCTGATATGAGTGTTGTCAAGCTGGCCATGCCCATCCTGGCCACACATCCCAGCCCTCCCGAGGTCAAACACAACCCTGATATGGACATCAATGAAACTGAGTTTTACAGTACTGGTTTATGGTTTAAAAAAAGGAGGACATTAATATACATAGATTTTCTTGGGCAGTTATATGGATAGATTTTCTTGAGCAGTTGTAAGGATTAATTTTTTCCTGCTGTTGTGTGTTTCATAACAGGTGTCTCAGCTGCTCTCCATGCTTCATCAAGGCCAATATCAACCAAGGCCAAGTTTTCGAGGCAACAAGTATTCCAGAAGTTACAGGTAAGGATTTTCTTTGATCAGAGTTCAGAGTAGCATTATCAGAGGGTATATAGGCTTAGCTCATGAGCTAAAGAAGCCCAGTTCAACCCAAATGTCTCTTTTGTTTTATCACAGATATGCCCTTCAAGATATGGATAAGTTCAGCCTGAAAGATAGTGGTCGTGGTGACAGTGAAGCAGGAGACAGTGATTATGATTTAGGGAGAGATTCTCCTATTGACAGACTTCTTGGAGAAGGATTCAGTGACCTTTTCCTTACAGATGGGAGAATTCCTGCAGGTAAAAATTCAGTGAAAATTAAACAGCCTATTTTCAGCATTCTCAGACAATGATACAAAGACAAATTTGTACTGGTAAAAAATAAACTCTTTTATCTTCATTTTACTCCTATACTGGACAACACCTAGAACTTGCTCAAGGTTTTAAAAGCAATACATATTTGTGATATAAAGGCTTAAAAGTTTGTCTAAATTGTCATATTCACAACTCTCTGGAATACAGTTCTATCCCACAAATGGTCTCTAAATTTTCGCTAAAGTGAATTGAATCCCCCAAATTGTAAGAAGATATCAAATGTTCATGGTAAATAGATATTGTTTGCTGTTAATGTTAATGGAAAGTAGTTTACTATAATTCTTGGACTACAACACTGTTAATCACACTACTGTTAAATCACAAATCTATGTCTATGCTTGACTTTCTGGCATCCTTCTCTGATCTTGGCCCATTTTATGACGTTCGTTTACTGGATGTGGCCAAAATATTGGCTTTTGGGGGAAAGTTTTGGAGTGTTAAGTACTTCTCAAATGCCTTGCCCCATGGCCTGAACATCCTTTGATGATAACATGACAAATCAAAAATACCTATGACAATTTGAGACTAAATAAAAAACAATGGGTTGTAAAATAATATCTCAGTTCTAAAAGAAACCATGATTAGAGCTGTAAACCTTACAATGGAAATCTTACTTTGTTCTCATAGTAAGTATAAACCAGTTTTTATAGATTAAAGTTCCTGCCTTAAATTAGACATTGATTGGTTAATTAGTTATTGTTACTAAGTTGGATGGGTAACAAGTGGATTGCTTATGAATGTATTGGTCCATGGACTCCATGTTAAAGATTACAGACGTATACAGGGTGATAGCATGATAATTTTTTCTGTATATTTTAAGAACACTAAATATTTTGGTAGACTCTCAGGTGTAAAATATAACATCCAACTAAGATCTTGATACTTATAAGAGAACCATGTCTGATTGCTTTATTTTTGTTTCATCTTGCAG
This sequence comes from Laticauda colubrina, assembly GCA_015471245.1. NCBI lineage: Eukaryota > Metazoa > Chordata > Lepidosauria > Squamata > Elapidae > Laticauda > Laticauda colubrina. The sequence continues at coordinate 8,346,944 of BLBF01000026.1, read as the reverse complement.
ATATTGAAATCTAGTGATAAAACATATTGTTAGTGTAGCTATTTGTATTCTTACTAAAATCATATTCTTCTCCAAATGTTAGTTTTCCAAATGTGAGGGCATAAGGTCATCATTATAGGCTTGCTGGTTCATACCAAGGTCTACCTTAGTACAGCATCTGTTTCACACGCCAACTGCTCACAAGCAGGAGATAGATACATGCAGATTTTCTACTATTGTTCCCCTGCAACTGCATGGGGAATACTGCTTCCATTCCAGAGATAATGATAAATCTTAAATACTGATACACATGATGCACCTATCTTCATCTACCCAACCTCTTTTCAAATCAATCAAATCACTGGCCCTCACTGTACATCATGATAGGTATAATCAGAATCATGCATTGGAGTTCATAAAGCAAATCTCTGTTTAAATTACAGTAGAAAAAATGCAAAGATTTGAGTGCTTCACTAAATCAATATATTAATATCACATTATATCATTAATATAATTTGTTCAAAGACTATCTACTTTTATCCTTTCAGGCTGCTGGTGTTTTGCATAGTTGTCAAATACAAATATTTGGTTATAATCCCAAATTATTTATATATATAAGAGCAAGTGTGGTGCAGTATAATAATGGGTAAATGCACTGTCAAATACATTCTTAGCCATGACTTTGGGCTAAGCTTCTCTCAACTAAATTTCCATTGCAGGTGTGTTCTCAAAGGAAGAAATGGAGAAGGGATTTCTATCTTGTAGAGTATAATATATATTTACCAAGCAAAGATGCTTTGAAGTTTATCAATAAATTCTAAAGCATATCCATTTAATTTTTTTCAATAAAAGTCTATAACAAGAATAATAGCAATAACAAAAGCACTTGCAGTATATACCATTTCATAGTTACAGAGTCAGCATATTTACATAGTAAATACCATTTCATAGTTACAGAGTCAGCCTCCAAATATTTGGGTCTTCATTTTACATACCTCAGAAGGATATGAGGCTGAGTCAGTCTTGAGGTGGTCAGGATCAAACCAATCACAGTTGGCTGAATAAACCTGTAATACTGCATTCTAACCACTGCGCCACCATGATTTAAAATATAGCAATTATAAGAATTTCAAGTACATATTCTGAAATTAAATGAGTAATATCTGATGTATGGAGTTCTAGATTCTATAGGTCTAGAATCTAAATAGCAGCTATTTGTCTATATTAAAATATACAGAGCAAAATGGAATGCAACAAAATTATTTATGAAAATTAATGACAGGAGTTGATGTCACATTGCTCTCTTATTGCCATTATTTAAGAAAAAAAATGGACAACTTAGATTTTTGAAGTTGATCAAGAACTCTAGTTTTAAGTATGTTCAAAATTAGGACAGTCTTTATAATTAGGCTGTTCTATTCTTTTCTGACTAGCAAAAAGATAGTTTCACCAAAAGTTATGAGAAAAATATTTGAAATAAGATATAAACAGGCCAGTTAATAACATTTCATATAACCATAGTATCAAAGTAACACAAACATGAACCAATATTTTACTACTTTAAAATTCTAAATATAATCAAATAAATAATTAAACCACGATTAGACTGGATGTATACTTTATTTCATTTTAAAGGGAAATTAAATGAAATTTAGCTTTTGTTCTTACCTTCATGTAGTTCTTTGGAGTATAATGCCATTTAGAATGTCATTAAAAGGCCAAACTTGACAAAATTAAGCATTACTATTCTAAGATTCAGTGAAAGAGACCAATGCGCTGATTTATTAAATGTGTTTTTTGAGCAGAAAATATATGTATTTTATATGTATATTTGAAAAATATTTCAAACCATTTTTAAAACTAAGGTTTTCAACAGTCAAGAATAATATCTTGAATTGGGCCCGAAATCTTTCATTTTTTTAACGTCTGGTTTCACTTTGTTTTCAGCAATGAGATTATGCACAGAGGAATGCAGAGTCCTAGGGCACTCTGACCAGTGCTGGATGCCACCCCTGCCTTCCCCATCTTCTGATTATAGAAGCAATATGTTTATACCAGGAGAAGAATTTCAGCCTCAGCAAAACCAGCCACCACAAGAGGAGGAGGATCATCAGGAGGTTGAATCATCTGAAAAGAAGAAGAGCTTTTCAACTTTTGGCAAAGACAATCAGAATATGGAAGAAGCTGCTGACATATGTACTTCATCTCTACTCTCTGAAATGAACAGCGTCTTTCAACGTCTCTTGCCTCCTTCATTGGATGCTTACACAGAGTGTAATGAAATAGAGCCTCCCAGCTCACTAGAACGCAGGAAAGGACATTTGCCAGCCAAGACTGTAAGCTATCCACAAGGAGTGGCAGCCTGGGCAGCCAGTACTCATTTTCAAAACCCTGCAAATAGCACTGGGCTTACTTTGGGAACTCATTCAGGTGCCCAGCCCTCTTCAAAATGGCTACCTGCCATGGAGGAAATTCCAGAGAACTATGAAGAAGATGAGTTTGACAATGTGCTTAACCACCTCAGTGATGGTAAACATGAACTCATGGATGCTAGTGAACTGGTGGCAGAAATTAACAAGCTGCTACATGATGTCCGGCAGAACTAGTGTGTCTTATTTCATAGCATCTTAATTTTCCATATTTTTGGAAAATGAAGAGATGAGAATCCATAATGAAAAGAACTGGCATTGCCAATTAGTTACATTTATCATAAATGTGTCTGTGTATGTTGAATCCTAAAATACTGTATTTTCATATGTACACAATGCAAGTGTGATTATCTTTAACTGTATTTTAAAAATACATTTGTATCTTATATTTATGCATAATTTAACAAATAAATTTTATTTTTGTACTCCCATGGCAAGCATGTTTTCCTACATATAAGCAGCTGACACCATTTTTGTCAACGTACAGTATTTCTATCACAAGTATATAAATAATCAAAAGCTAAGGATGCTATTTTCCATGGGTTTCTCCACAAGCATTTAATGTTATGATACAAAATTGAATCAATTGAAACTTTATCCAAAGGGAAATTTTAATAATTAACGATCGAAGATCTTGTTGCAATGTTTCAATTCTTATAATAAAGAGTTGTCAACTTTATGGAAGCCTAGATTATTTTTTTAATTTTCAAACTTGGATAATTCATTCTCCTGTATAATTAAAAAGGAAAGAAGTGCATTATTTTGATTGTAAATTACAACCTAATTCCAAATGGTCAAATAATTTCAACAATGAAATTGTGTTTATTTTACATCTGTGTTGTATTTAATTTAATTTAATTTAATTTTGCATATAGATTTAACTGGTCCACTTAAATTAATTGTACAGCTCTGTTTTGGTTAAGTTCCCTTTTAAGTATCGGGTCTAATTTTCCTTCCACTCTAGCCATGCTGTGTGGTCTGTTTTTTTTTTTTTTTTGCTTTGTTTAATGTTTGCATCTGTTCCATTATTGAAGTATGAGGTATAAATGATGCTAATATACATTTTTAACTAGCACTGAATCTGACAACTAGCACTGAATCTGAAAGATAAAGTTGTCTGCCAGAAAAAGCAAAGTTCAAAACTAACAAAGTTATCCCACACATATGTTTCGAGTTAATAGGCTCCTTCTGAATAAATAAATAAATAAATAATCACTTATTGGTTCAACCAAAATCTAAAGCTAGTACTGACAACTGGTTAGAAAAACTATGATATGTCCAAATGATTGTAAGCAAGCATGGGTTTTTGAGGTAGATTATTTTTCTTTCAGTGTGGTACATTGAAAGAGAATCAGATAACTGCTTTTGTGTTGTTAGAAGGTAGAATATTTTCAGCAGTTGATTTACTTTTATTATTATATTTTTCACAAAAGTGAAGATCCTTCTAGATCACTAGTTAAATTCATGTTGATTACTCCAAAGAAGGTAATCTGGGATTATCCTGGGGCTAATGGTGCAATTTTTAATTTTTGTTTGTTTGTTTCAAGGATCAATTTGGGACTGGCACCTGGGAAAACTTCAGTAGAGTTTTTGGGGGGGAGGGGCTGATGGAGAAGAGTATAATGACATTATGCATCATGAAAGGGGTAAGTGGGTCAACAGTTTAAAAATGATTGGACTTCAGTGTTCTGCTTCAAGAGTTAAAATAATATTACTGCTAAAGAGGATTCATGTATAGTGGCATTTTCTGCTCTACTTCAGACAGAGACAGGTCTTGGAAAAGCCTTGAAATTTTGCATAATTCATCTTTTATTTTTAATCTATCTATGCACATATGAAATGAAGAGTCTAGCTCAAAGCCACCTGTAGATATGAATACAAAAGAGTTAAATCTTTTCCTTCAACTATTTCTTTTGTTTGCTAATTTGTTTCACATAGTTCTATTTGAAAGAGGCATGTGTATGTTCTCATGTGTATTTAATGTAACATCAGAACATGGATGTCAATCTATGCCATGTAGTTAATATAATCCAGAGATACATAGCAAAGTTTTCTGGCTACATGTAAAACGTAGATCAAAAAGCTAGAGTTGTGGTCAAATTATTAAATTCATGAACATTCCCATATTAAATATGTTCCATTTGTTGATTTGGTTTTAATTAATTTTACTTACAACATGTCATTACTGTTGTGACCACATTTTATTTGATCTGTCTCAGCCAATTTCTAGCTTTTTTCTAGAAAAAAACTGCAACAGATGTAGATAACTTGGTATTGTATCCCTTAAGGATTTTCTGGTTTGTTGTTGTAAACATTAGGGTTGATAAGAATAATTGGCCTCCTTGTTTCTCTTGTGTATTATTTGGCTACACTGTTTAATATAAATATATCTAAGCTTTGAATTTGAAACTGGAAATGATACATGCATACGTATTAATTCTACAAATGCGTTAAACTCCATACCTTTCCAGAATCTGTCTTCAGCTTGCAGCTTCTTCTGTGGTGTTATGAAGAGAAATTCAGGGTGACAGACAATGATATTTTTATCCTTATGCGTAATTTTGCTCAACCTTATTTCTAGAACCAGTAAAACCAATGCTTTTCAGCAGAGCCAAGTATGTAATAATTTATCCCCCTGCAAAGAGATGATAGAGGAAAAGTATCAAGACTTTTTTTTTTTCATTTTGAGCTTCAAAGCAATTTTCCACACTCATATCATTGTAGAGATAAGCATATGAATTGTTGGAAAGGCAGGATAGCCAAAACCTTCTAGGCAATTAAATGGTATTGGAAGAGTTATTTATCTACCAAAGGGAGAAAAACTTCTACCTATTCCTCCACCTCCTCTAAAAATTATATCTGCAGTAATAAGTTGAAAATAAGATTCAGGAGTTACAGTTGAGATGTGACTGAGAAAATTACATTTGAATGAATTTCAATAAATATATTAAGCTTTTAAATAGCATTTGGGAACTAGGCAAGGAATCACTAAGCAAAGAAAGAAATGCTGCATTTTTCATAAGCATCCAGCTTTGCAGCATATTGGAGAATGAAATAAACACAGCAGGGATTCAGTGGCAAATTCCAACTATGTAAAGATAGAAAATACCAAGGAGGAAAGATGCCAACTTTAAAATGTAGGTATGTGCAGTTACCCATCAACCTCAAAAAAAAAAAAAAAAAGGAGAATTGATACAAACCATCATTTTGCCAGTAACTAGAGTGCCTATACTAGAGCAAAAACTGGCTCAGTGAAGCTATACTGGCATTTATACTGCTTCATTGATATTCCCTATTCTGTCACTAATGTCTCTGAATTGTTTGCAAGGTAACACATGCTGAAATCTAATAGTTTAATGCACTGTGAACTTGACCTTGTGAATATGTCAAAATTAGGGGGAAACATTACTTTAGTATCAGTACCAATTCACCAAAAATGAATTAAGGCTAACTCACTCATGTCCTGGGAATATTATGAAGGCAAAGTCATGGGAACATGGCAGAAAATATATGTTGCCAAGTTTATGCTTACATCTGGTTAAATGCAAGTGGTCTAGGTGCTTTACACTCTAATAAATATAACTCATTGTATGAGGTGAGGTCATTGTGAGATGATATCTTTGGAACAAATAAATAGAAATATATAAAGTATATTTTCTAGTAACCCCGTAAGTGACCAGGAATGAGAAGCAAAGCAACTTAATAGAGAAAGTTGGGTGGGAAACACATTCTATGCAATGTATTTCCCACCCCAACCCCCCTTTTCAGGAAAGAGAAACTAAGTAGAAATCACAGATTTTCTTATCTTCCTGCTAAAGCTGACAAATGAATAGTTCACAGTGAAAGAGAAGAAATATGGGCACTGTATGCTAACAGAATCATTATCCATAGCTTGGTTTTTATTTTGATCTTCCTGCATGGAAGTTATAAGGACTCAAACGTATTGTAGGAAACAAAAGACATTAAGGACAGGTCACTGAATATATGATCCTGAAGATGAGCATATGAAAATGACAGTTTATGTATCATCTTGAATATTGTGTATGCCAAAATACACAGTGAATTGTTAAAATTATGACCATAACCCCCTGAAATTATGACACTCAATTTCCAAAGTCAAGGATATATGTTTTCTCTTCCCATGTATATTTAGCTTTTCCAAGAAGAATAAATGCCAAAAATGTCTCCAGATATAAGACAGTATATTGATTTACATTCAGTTTCCACAATCTACTGGGGATTAACATCTGGAGATGCAAAATCTTTAAATCTTTAAGTTTGTGCCTAGAAGACAAACAGAAAAAAAAATGCAACTTTTGTTTTAAACTAATGTTGTCTCACTCAGATGGCACTAATTTAATAATGGAGATATCTGACCATTTCCAATGTATTATCAATACTGTGACTATTTTCTCAGGCTGGAAGCTTACTAATATAATCTTATATCGTTTTTTAAAATAAACTTTATTAATTTTACAATTAAAACAGACAAACAGCACATACATAAATGTGAAACAGAAAAAAGAAAGAAAAGTAGAAATGGAGATCAGAAAACAATTAAAAACAGTTTCGTCCTTGACAATTTGTGGGACCTTATTTTCAACCTTATTTTATACCCTGTATACAATTAATCCTTGTGCTCTAGGAGGCTCTAGGATATAGTGCTCTAGGATATAGTCACTACTACAATTATAACATATCTTCTTTTGCCCTTTATTGTTCAATCGATCTTTGTTCTATCCATTCGTACCAGCAGTTCCAGCTGTCATAATACATTGATGTGTCTTTTCCTTTTAATGCCAGAGTTAATCTGTCCATCTCTGCACACTTTGCTATTTTTTGAATCATCATTTCCTCTGATAGAATATGAGGTTGCTTCCAACATTGTGTAAAGGCCAGTCTGGTCTCTGTCAAAATATGTATTGTTGTATACTTTTTTGAGAGTTGTTTATATCTGCCAATAATAATGTTAATATCTGCCAATATTTTTGAGCCGCTATGCAATGGAAGAAAGTTCCCTCCTTTTTTTTTACATTTCAAGCAATTTGGACTCATGTTGGAGTGCAGTTTTGCTAATCTCGAGGGAGGAAGGTACCATCTGTAAAACATCTTATAGGCATTTTTCTTGTAGGCTGCCGATTTTGTGATTTTATTATTTCCACTCCAAACCTTTGCCCATTCTACTAAGGTGATACTACGTCCTATATTCCTACTCCAGGCTATCATACTCCCTTTGACAATTTCTTCCTCTAATTCTGCCTCTAGTAAGTAATTATAACATTTTGTTATTTTTTTTTAATCTGGGCCTAGTAGAATTTTGTCTAGTTGCTGAAGTTTATTATTGATTCCAAATTCTTTTATGTCCTGTTTGTATCTATTCTGAACTTGAAGGTATGTCCATCTATCAGTTTGAACTTCCTGGTCTTGAAGATCTTGCTACAATTTCAAATTTCCTTGCACATCCAATAAGTCCTTATGTTTAATCAACTTGGTAATATCCAAATTATTTGGGTATATCATCGCTTCCATTGTTGAAAACCAGATTGGTATCTTTAAATAATGTTTTTTTCCTTATTTTCTTCCAGTTGGTCAATAATGCATCTCTAATTAAGTGTCTGTGAAAATATTTCTGTGTGGTTTTCCCAATATCCCATAAAAAAGCATGCCATCCCCTCTGTAAAGCCCATGTCACACTGGCCAACGAATGCAAAAAGGACACAGTGGAGGAGCAAAATGTTCCATCCGTTGTTATCCGCTCTCAAAAGGGGCGAAAATTTGCATAACCAGAGCGGATAACACGGATGCGGGGAGGACGCAGGGCGGATGCAAAGTGGATGCGGAACGGAAGCCCAGCGGATGGAAGCGGATGGGAGTGGGTGGCACATCCGCAGGGCTTCCGGGGGGCCTCAGCAGACGCAGAACGGAAAAATCGGAAGCAGAGCGGACGCCGAACGGATGAAGCGGATGCAGAGCGGAAGCCTAACGGATGCCTGGCATTCACTGCACATGTGGGGAGAATGCATTGCGTCAGCCCCGTGGATATAAAGGAAGCAGCTCGGAAGCAGGTCGCCATTCAGAGGAAAGACCTGCTGCCGGACACATCGACTGCCTTGCCTGCCCTGCCTGCATGTCTGCCTGCCAGCCTTACTACCAGCCTTGCTGCCAGCCTCCCTGCCAGCCTTGCTGCCAGCCAGTCTTCCTGCCAGCCTTGCTGCCTGCCTTCCTGCCAGCCTTGGTTCATGTCTGCCTGCCAGCCTTGTTTCATGTCTGCCTGCCAGCCTTGGTGCCTGCCTGCCTGCCAGCCTGCCTGCCAGCCTTCCTGCCAGCCTTGGTGCCAGACACCCTGCCAGCCTTTCTGCCAGCCTTGGTTCCTGCCAGCCTCCCTGCCAGCCAGCAACCCCACAACCATTGCGGAAGAACAGCAAGCCTCAGCCATCTGCTGCCAGCCCTGGCAAGAGGGACAGGGCTACCATCCCGCCCCCTGGCCCTCACTCTGGTTCTGCTGGGGCTTCTGCAGCATGGGCTCACTCTTCTGGGGCTGGCGCTTCTGCTGCTTCTGCTTCTGGAGGAGCTGATGACAAGCACTCCAGCACCAGCCACCTCCACAGCACCTGCACCCTTCACCCCTGGGACTGAGCGACCAAGAGGAGTGCCAGAGACTCATTTTTGTCTTATAGCTTGTTGTTAATAAAGTCTATTTATGATTCACACACTTGCTTCATTTCTTTTTTTTCATAAAGTCTTGCTGGAAACTTTTAGAAATGGTTTAAGTCTTTGCATGCTTGTGGGATGGGTAAGGATAGCTGTGGGATGGGCAGGGATACCTGTGGGATGGGCAGGGATACCTTTGTGATGGGTAATAGCTGTGGGATAGATAAACCTCCAGTGCAAGCATAGTGGGACTGTATGGTCCACCCTCCCAGGTGCCACACCTACGGCCCTTTATTATCAATAATAATGTAATAATTATCCACACATGTCAACATAAACACAACTCTTTATTAAACGCCCTGTTCATTGTAGGCCAACCAAACATACATGGCCCAATCTCATCCATGTGATGAGACAGGCTGAAGGAAGCATCCATTAAGCATCTACCATCCTGTCTTGCCACTCCACTGCTCCAGCTGGGAAGTTGCACCAGTGTTTCAGGAGGTTGCGCTGCTTCTTCCCTTCATGTGAGGCTCTGTTGGGGCCTTGCACATCCTCAGTGTCGATCAGGTTTCACCCTTGCCTCCATTCCCCAGGCTCCATGACCCCATTGGCTTGTTGGAGGTCCACGAGCCTGTTCTGCAAGACTGGGTAGCGGGTGCGCATGAGATTGTGCAGGATGCTGCAAGCTTCCATGATCCTCCTTACGGTCTCTGGGTAATGCTGCATGGTGGTGAGAAGTACCTGGAACCTGTTGGCCAGGATGCCAAAGGCGTTCTTCACCACCCGCCTTGCACTGGACAGCCTGTAGTTGAAGATCCTCTCTTCAGGGGGGAGGAGTCTGGAGGTGTAGGGCTTCATGAGGTAGGTTCTGAGGGAGAAGTCGTCATCCCCCACGATGAAGTAGGGCACATCTTGTGTGTCGTTGGGCAGGGGTTCTGGATCTGGGATGCCCACAATGATGTTGTGTTCCAGCCCCTCCTTGAGGTGACTGGCGTTGTATACCTGGGCATCCGAAAATGAGCCGTTGCCTGAAGCATCGATGTACATGAACTTGTAGTCAGCATCGACCATGGCAAAGAGGATGATGCTGAAGAAGCCCTTGGAGTTGAAATAAGTGGACCCCGACTTGGCTGGAGATTTGCAGGCCACATGCTTGCCATCTATGGCTCCAACGGTCTGTGGGAAGTTCCACTTCTTATACCACTGCTCTGCAACTTTCTTCCATCCTTCTTCAGTGGAAGGGTACTGGAGGAGCTCCTCCTTGTATTCTTCGATGATGGCCTGCACCACTTTTCTGACCACAATGCTGATGGTGTTGGATGGCACCCTCCAGCCGTTCTGCATCCTCTGTAGGAGGTCCCTGAGGCCAGGTGGCGCAGAGTGAGTGCCACATTGACCCCAGGTTCCAGGCTGGGCCGGAAGCTGGTGTTTGCCTTGGTCAACCTGGATGTCAGGCGCTGCACAACTTTGTCAAACATGGCTGGAAGCATCCTCATGAAGTTCTGGAATGCCCGAGTGTCTTCGCTCCTGAGCTCCACCATTAGCTTGTTGTACAGTCCGTCCTCCGCTCTATTGGCGAACCATCTTCGGACCCAGACTCTTTTTGGGTGGCTCCTTTTCTTCTCGCAGTAGTGTTCACAGAGCCTGCAGATGGCTCCGCACTGTTGCAGAACGATGGTGGCTGCCGAAAGGACTTTGTTACAATCCACAGTGGACATGACTGGATGCTGTGGAAGAGGAAGAGGTAGATGAAGGCTGCAGTGGTCTGCACCGCTGGGCTGCTGTTCTGAAAGTGCGATGCAGGTGAGTTGCTCCCCCTTTTTATAGTTAGTATAGGTTTTCCGCTAGGCATCCTCTAGGCATCCTCTAGGCATCCTCTAGGCATCCTCTAGGCATCCTCTAGGCATCCTCTAGACATCCTTAATATCCGAGATAGGTCCCCTCTGCGAACGTTTTTTCCGTTTTAAACGCTTTGTTTCCATTCTGCATCCGCTAGCCATCCATTCTGCATCCATTCTGCATCCGTTCCGCTTCCTCCCTGCGTCCGTTTACCGCTGAAGCGGATGGAGTTGCGCGGATGCGTAGCGGATGCCTAGTGGATATAGCGGATGCATAATGGATGCATAGCGGATGCATAGCGGATGCGTAGTGGATGCAGAACGGACGAACTGGATACATTTTCCACGCAAAAGTTTTAGGCAGCCCAAAACTTTTGGAGCGGATGAAACGTCCATAAATGGATGCTAGACGGATAGAGAGGAAGCAAAACGGAGGCAGTGAGTACAGAACAGATACATTGCGTTAACCAACGGATGGCAAGGTTTTTTGTCCGTTTTACATCCTCTTTGCATCCATTGGTTCAGTGTGACATGGGCTTAAGTTGTGGTCTTCTAAAATTAATATTCTCTTGTTTGTTAAATTTACCCATTCCTTCAACCACACAAAGGAGGCCGCACATTAGTACAACTCCCAGTTTGGAAGAGCCATCCCTCCTCTGCTCTTCATATCTTGCATTGCCTTTAAATGAATTCATTTTTTTTCTTTTGCCAAATGATTTTTTTTTATTATTTTGTTAAGTTCTTCAAAATACTTTTTGTGTACTTTAATTGGTATCCTCTGAAATATATAAATAATTTTGGTAGAATAAACATTTTAATCGAAGCAATCCTACCTAATAATGAGAAGTTGCATCTTACCCCATGTTTCTAAATCCTTCTTTATCTGTTGCAATAGTTTGTCGTAATTATTTTCCTTTAGTGTTTTGCAATGTGCTGTCAGCCATATTCCTAAGTATTTAACTTTCTTTATCACTTGAAATCCCACAATCTTTTCTAATTCTAATTTCTGTTTTCCTGTTAGATTTTTAGTTATTGATTTCATTTTCTTTCTATTAATTTTTAATCCTGCAACTAATACAAATTGTTCTAACTCATTCATCAGTTTTTGTCCTCTTTCAATTGCCTCTTCAATAAAAAAAATCTTGTCATCTGCAATTGCTTGCAGCTTTTATTCTTCTTTCTTAACCTTTAATCCTTTTATGTCTAATATATGGATTCTGTCTAATATATGTTAGTAATGTTTCCAATGATAATATGAAGAGGAGGGGTGAGAGTGGGCATCCTTGTCTGACTTCTTTTTCTATTTTTATTGGGCTAGTATATGCCCCATTTATCAAAATGTTCACCTGCTGTGTATTATAGATCATAGTTATAACATTTTCGAATTTGGTCCTTAATTCATATTATAAATTCTTTGGATTAAAAATTGACAATTCAAGTTATCGAAGGCCTTCTGTGCATCTAAAAACATATGGGCTATTTGTTTTTCAGGGTGGGCTTCATAAAATTCAAGAACATCTAGTACTATTCTTAAATTTTTCTCGATTTGTCTGTTTGGGAGAAATCCATGTTGGTCTTGATCTGTAAGGTCATTCAAAATTCTTTTTAATCTGTTTGCAATAATAGGAGAAAATATTTTATAATCTGTATTTAACAAGGAAATTGGCCTGTAATGTTGTATATATCTGGAATCCAAATCTTCTTTCGGGATCAGCAAAATCAATGCCCCCTCCATGAGTCAGGCATTCTGGCTGCCAATAAGAGATCATTAAAAACTTCCACCATAAGGGGTCCTATTAGTTCACCTATTGCCTTGCATAGTTCCCCTGGGATCCCATCTAGTCCCAGAAATTTACTATTTTTCTGGTTCTTTATTGCTGTTTTCAATTCAGACCAAGTAATATCTTTGTTTAATAATTCTTTCATCTCATTACTTTATCCTTCATTTTATCTAAATAGTTTCTTGTTCTATCCTCATTAACCTTCTCCTTTTTATATAAGTCTTCAAAATACTTATGGACAATTTTTTTCTGTTCTATCTCCTTTGTGTATCTCCATTTCCATCTATTAATTTGTAAATCAATGTTTTTTCTTTCCCTTTTTTAAATCTAAAGGACAACCATCTCCCTGGCTTATTAACGTGCTTAAAATAAGTTTGTCTAGTTGTATTCAAATTTATAATCATTCTCTCTTGTTCAATTAAATTCAATTTGTCTTTAATTATCATCACCTGGTTTTGCAATCTTGAATCCTTTCGAGTACTTTGTAATTGAATTTCTAATTCTTTAATTTTTTGTTGTAATTTATTTTGCTGGACATATTTTTCTTTATTCCTCTTGGCATAAAAAATTGTTATACCTCTTATTACTGTCTTCATTGTGTTCCAAATGTTTTGTTTTGTAGTTGCTTCATTATTATTTTCTTTCAAGAAATAATTTAATTCCTCCTTAAGTTTGTTCGTATATTCTTTCTCTCTAATTAACTGCGTATTTAATGTCCACCTTTTCCTGGGTTTTTTCTACCTTTCCAGATCATCTGCATTGGATTGTGGCCTGCCCATTCATTGGGTAAGATTTCAATCGCTTTTATTTCATTTGCTATTTCCCCATTCATCCATGGCATGTCAATTCGTGTCCAAATTTGGTGGGATTTTGAATAAAATGTAAATTGTTTTTTCTCAGGATTTAACCTTCTCCATATATCAATCAAATTTAACTCCCTCATCATTTCCATACATATCTTTGGAAGCTGTTTTTTTTTCCTGTTCCTCCCCCCAATACATTCGGCGCATAGATTACCACTAGAAAGATTGGAATAGCATTGATCCAGATCTGCAAAACCAGAGTACTTCCATCAGGGTCCGACCATATTAACTCTGCTTTTATGTCCTTTCACATACACTGCAATCTCTTTCTTTTTCCCAGCATCTGCCGGTGCAGTAAATAGCTTCCCTAATTTCAGGCATTTTAAATATTTTTCATCTGATTTCTTTATATGGGTTTCTTATAAGCATATTATGTCAGCATTTTGCTTGAGTAATTTTGCTATTGTCTTTTTCCTTTTTGTCATAGAGTTTAAACCATTTGTGTCAATTGACAATATTTTCCTTTTCTTCTTCCATTATTTAGTTTTGTCTTGTGACTGTTCCAGTTTCTCTTTGTGGCTGAAAATGTATCCTATCTTCTTCTCTCTTCTGATGTGGTTGACTATTTCCTTGATTTCCTAAAGCTCCATATCTGTTCTTATGTTTGTCTTGGTCTTCTTGGGAGTACATTTTCACTTCGTCCTTACTGCTCTGTTCTTCTGGGCCTACCAACCATTCATAAAATTCCTGAGCCTTCTCCATAGAATTTATTTTAATTTTCCTTTCCTCCCACAAGACTAAAATCCCCTCTGGGATTAACTATTTAAATACAATTCCTTTTTTATTTAAGTAGGCCGCTAAAAATTTATAGACTCGTCTTTGATTTCTTACTCTTCTTGGTATTTGTTTGAGAACCAAAACTTCTTTACACTTATACATAATTGATTCTTCTCTTGATATCTTGTATATAATGTCCCAGATGTTCCTTCTCGCAAATCATATATGGACTTCTCTTGGGCATTTGTGTCATCTTGCATAATTTGTACTGACTCTGTAGACTCCATCAAACTTTCTCATAATGTCATCTTTGTCCTTTTCTCATAGTTTCACCAATATTTCTGCCATTACCTGTTCCAAATCTTCTTCTCTTGATTCTGCTATATTCTGGGATCTCAAGTATGTAGCAACCTTGTAGGAATCCTCCATTTCCTTGCTCACATTCTTTAGTTGTTCATCTACCCTTTCCAATTTCCTTTCAGTTCGTTCTGTTCTTTTCTCAACCTCTTTTATTGTTGCTTCATTTTTCTACAAGGCCTCCTGTATTATTCCAACTTTCTCCTCTACTTGGAAATATCTGCTTTCATTTCTGCTTTTAGTTTCCCCATCTCTTCTTTTAATCCATTTAATCCTCTTCTTCTAATCCATGCTCTAGTCTCATTATGATTTTTCATAATCGTTTTTTGCAACTTCGACATTGATTCTTGTAGAGTGAGCAGGATCGATTGGATATTAACATTTGAGGTGGTGGTTTGTTTCTCCAACAGTATTGTTTCTTCAATTGTCTTTTGTGCATGGGCGAAGATGTTGCCGACATAGTTGTTAGTGTTGAGGTGGCCTTTCTTCCAGTTTTCAGAGTCTTCTTCTTCTCGAGTCACTACACAAGTCCTGTCCAGTGCAGAGCGCAGGATCTGGCTTTGGTGTTGAAAGTCTCCAGGTCATTGACAGTGCATGGCTCTGGTAGGAGAGGGCAGACCAAAAGATGTTGCATTGTCTGATCCTGCCCACAATCGCAAGCAGTTTCTCCATCCCTATTGTAGCCCCATTTCTGCATGAGGACTTTGCATCGTCCTGTTCCTGTCCGTAGGCGATTCAGGCATGATCAGATGGGCCATGCCTCACTTGAACCCGGAGGAAGTGATTCACTTGGTTCATAGGAGAGCTGATGCGTCACAGACTGGAGGTGGTTGGACCATAGGGTAATCCTTCGACCGTGGGCGGTGTCATCAAGGGATTCGGTTGAATGGAGAAAACTGCGTCTGGATTTGAGTCTCTTTTTAGCCGGTTCACGATTGTAGAGTGGGTGGCGAGGGTTAACTTCTTGCTTGGTTTTCTCCATCTGTGCTGAGACCTCTCACCTGATGTGTGGTGGAGCAATACCACACAGTAAGTAAAGGTCATCTACTCTTGTTGGACGCAGACATCCAGAGATAACTCTGCAAGCTGCATTCAGGACTGGGTCGATCTTTGCAGCATGGGATGACCTACACCAGACAGGGGCTGCATATTCGGCAGTGGAGAAGCATAGAGCAAGAGCTGTGGTGCGGATAGTTTTGGCATCTGTTCCCCATCTTGTATTAGCAAGCTTCTTCAATATGCTGTTCCTTGCTCCAGCTTTCGCCTTTGTCTTGGCAATGTGCTCCTTGTAAGTAAGGGAACGATCCAGTGTGACACCTAGATAGATCGGCTTATTGGTGTGTTTAAGCCATTTTCCATACCATCTGACCCTCAGTTGTCGGTTAGCATCTCTGTTCTTAAGGTGGAAGACGCTAAGTTGAGTCTTCTCCGGGTTTGCACGTAGGTGATTTGCGGCATAGTAAGGAGTTAGACCTGCCAGAGCATCACTGAGTGCTTTTTCCACCTCTTCAAAGGATTGCTTCTGTGAGGCAATGCAGAGATCATCGGCATACAGGTAGCTCCTTGTACTTGGATGGATTGGTTGGTCATTCGTGTAGATGTTGAAAAGAAGCGGGGCAAGGACGCTTCCTTGCGGGAGACCGTTTTTCTGTCTCCGCCATCTGCTGTGGGTACCATTCAGATTCACATAGAACCGCCGGTTTGAAAGCAGGTTCTGGATCAATTGTGTCAGCTTGACATCCTTGGTCATCTCAAAGACTTTCCTTGTAAGAATCCTATGGTTCACTGTATCGTAGGCCGCAGAGAGGTCAACAAAAGCTGCTCCAGTTATCAGCCCTTCCTCAAACCCATCTTCGATGTACTGTGTGAGATTCAACAGTTGGCCAGTACAGGACTTTCCTGGCCTGAAGCCTGCCTGCTCAGGAATGAGGAGCTCATCTACAAAGGGGGCGATACGGTTGAGTAGGAGCCTTTCAAAGAGTTTGTACGTGTGGCAGAGCAGAGAAATAGGTCTGTAACTCTTTGGGCTGGTTGGGTCTTTGCCTAGTTTGAGTAAGGCGACTACTCTGGACTTCCTCCATAGCTTTGGCAAGGTGTTGTCACTCAGACATTTGTTCAGCATGTCAAGCAGCCACTGGAGTGCAACAGGTCCAAGATGTTTGATCTGCTCACAGAGGATATCATCTAACCCAGCTGCCTTATTACTCTTCATTGCTTTGGTAGCACCACACAGATCATTCATGGTGAAAGGTCTTGTGAAGTCAGATGGCCCTTGGGAAGCTGTCTCAGCATTTTGGGGGAGCTTGGCTCTTCTTGGGTGGTGGTTAGGGTTACCCTGGCTGTTCACAAGGAGTTGGTGAGCGACTTGGTCAGCAGTGACTTGAGGCCTTGGTTGGGATTTCGTAGAGTCATTCCCAAGGATGCGAATCGTTTTCCAAGCTTTCCTGCTGCTGTGGGTCATATCTGTTGATTCAATGAATTCCTGCCACTTCCTCCGTCTGCTATCCATAATGGCAGTGGTCAAGTTTTCCCCACATTCAAGTGTGTCAGTACTGAAGGGGTCATTCTCAAAGTGCCTGACGTATTCGTTGTACAGCACCTTGGAGTCATCTGTCAAGCCTGGTGTATAGCTTGTACGGCATCCTCGTGGGATATTTTTCCTTGATGATTTCTTGATCAACTCTACAAAGGTATCGTAGTGGGTAGGAAGGGCAGGCAGGTCCTGAAGATATGAATCCAAGTCTACGGCAAACTGTTCCCAGTTTGCTTTCCTCAGGTTGAAACGTCTACGAAGGGGAACTGTGCGGGGAGTGATAGCTGCATTCACCTTCAGCCCGATTGGTCGATGTTGGGTGTGTGGGATAGGATCAAGCACAACCTTCTCACACTGTTGAGCGATATTGTTTGATACAAACACCAGATCAGGGTTGTAGCCACGTCTCCATCTACAGCTGTTGAAGGAGGAGGGAAGTTTTGCATCATGAATAAGTGACAACTGGTTTGCATCAGACCAGTTCTCCACAAGTTCGCCGTCTTCGTTGGTTTCTCCATATCCCCAGATGGTGTTGTGACTGTTGAAATCACCAATGGCCACATTAACACGGCCATCGGTAACTCCTGGAGGTACGCAGAAAGTCTGAGTTGGAGGTTTATAGATGGAGCTTACAGAAATCCCCATAAGCCCAATGGTTAGGACTTCAATGTTGTCCGTGTCTGACATAGAGAACTTATCCACAATCAGGCCATTGCGTGCGAAAATTGCGCTGCCATACTGGTCATGTGGTATTTCCGCTATGAGGGTCATGCCATCGATGCGTGGACGAGTACGTGAAGACCCACGATGTGTCTCCTGCAGACAAAGAATGTCACAATTGTTCTTTATACACAGGTTAGCCAGAAGATCCTGTTTGGTACCTGTGAGACCTTCAATGTTGGATGAGATGATGCTCAGGGCCGGTCCTGATAAGGACCCATGTTTATGACGCTGGCGCTCATCAACAGATCGGTCGTTGGTAGCCATTGTAATGAACTAGTAGTTGTGTAGTGTGGTAGAAGGATTCGCAGGAGAAATTCCTGACAGGGACCGCGACGTGAACGCTCCTTCTTTTCAGAGTTGTAGTTGATGTAGATGTCATTTCTTTTAAAATTTGTTTTTGTTGTTGTAATATGTTGGTTATGTTGTCTCAAATTAACATTCAATTGTAACAGTCAATAGTATATGTTAAAATTGATCAATAATTCAATTAATTAATCTATTCCTCTCTTTGGTATCTAAACTCTCTCTATATATAGTAGGGTGATGTCTCATAAGCAGGAATATTAACCCAATATAATTTCAAATCTGAATTCTATATCACATATATAATTTATATGTAGCCTAATCTTTGTTACTAATTATTACTAATTCTCTATATGTAGGTTTAAAGTACACCTAATAAACAGTATTTAATCCTATCAGTCTAATCTAAGTCTTATTGCCTAAATCCAAATATATATAAATGCTCTGAGGCACTATCTCTGTAAAATGTTTCCTCTAAGTAGCTATCTTATCAAACCTTTTTTTTTTCAATATTTTTGATCATATACAACCTTATAGTAGCAAAAAAGTGAATAAATTAAATGTTCAAGATAATCCACCCAGTAAATATAACTTTTAATATATAACATTAATTGTAATAAGTGATTAAGTGATACTTAAAGTTATTATTATATCCTTTATCTTTTCTATGTATATAACTGGTAAGTATATAACTATCAATATTACTAATAAATCAATTAAATTAAAAAGATTGCATCACAATTGCAGTAAACAATTTCCCTCTGCCTCATATATATATATGTATGTGTATGTGTGTATATATATATATATACACACACACACACACACACACACACACACACACACACACACATACTTGAGTAATACTATGTGGAAACCAAAAAAAATTGAGAGAGGAGCATTAACTAATCAGAAGATATTAGTTAAAGAGAGATAGAAAAAGGAGAAAGAGAGATAGAAAAAAGAGAAAGAGAGAGAAAAGAAAAAGAATCTTAAATCTTAAAGTAGCTATTCCACTTTCAGCCACTGGAGTTACACGCTTGCAATCCAAATACCCAGAAATAGAAAATTGCTGAATAATAACAATGTCCTCTCAAAATCTCAGCTCACTCAGTTATATCCAGTACTCTTTTCATCTTTTCTTGGGGATCTTAAATTCAGTTTCCCTATAATTCTACATTTCTTCAGTTAAGGCAGACTATTCAATTGGACTGATACACCATCGGATCAGCAGTCAAAGGCTTTTTCAGAGCTTCCAAAAAGTTTCTAAGTATCTCCTTTTGCACCATGTTATCTCTGTTTATTTCACCTACTCCGATCTTCTTCTCATCTCAAATCTAATGCAATCTTTCAAAAAGAAAGTGATCCAAGTTCCCCAGATCTTCCAGCAGCTAGATTTCCTTTTGTCAATAACAATGTAACAAGCCTCACCAACCTCCCAGTCTTCTTTACTTCATTTGTTACTGTTCTTATTTTCTATCTGTCCAGCCCTTTCACTTTCACCCACCTCACTTTCACCCACCTCACTTTCACCCACCACTACGTTCCTTAGCCACTTCCTTTTACGGCTCCAATCAGATTTTTTTAACAACTTTCTGTGGATCCACAGTGTATGGAAAAAACTTCCTTACCCACACCTTTTATCACTGATCACCACAATCTGTCTCTCACTTGCTTCCTTTCATTAGTGGCAGACTGGACTTTGGGACCACAAACAGCTGTCCCTTGCTCATTGGGCTCTGGAGGGTTTCTCTTCACTGCAATGGGAGTTGCCTTCCCCTCATTGCCACTCAAGTTTCCCCACATTGGCATGTTTCTCTCTGGGATTTGTGCATCCTGAGGGATCGCACCAATAGCAAGAAGATTCAGGAAGAACCACGAGCAGACCTCTATACCTCTGTTCATCTCTGCCTCACCACCGGAAGTCTCCTATAACAGCATGCTTGATTGTCCAGTTCATATAGTCTTATATTTTACAGTTAAGCAAAAAATCTGTGGTGAGATAATCTAGTCAGACAAGACCATTGAAAAGTAGGTATGCTTAATTATATTTCAAAGTTTATGTAAGCTAGTCATAAACCTTCATAAGATGAAACTTTGATGAGGTCTAAGTGGGAAGATGCTGCATATTTTCTGTCTTTGAAGGGTTTCACTCACCTATACATTTTGGGGTTATTTAACTGGCAGAAAGAGTGAACTGATCTTCCCTTCTTTTTGTGTTTTGTATTCTTGAATATTTTTTAAATTGCTGTCTTTGATTAACATTCTTTGATTACCATCTTGGCTTATGTTATTACGTTATTTTCTTATCTGTCTTGGAATAAAGTGTTAAATACTCATACGATGTAAACATTGCTTCTAGATCCAAAAGAATCTAGAACATCCAAAAGATGATCCAATCCGGCTGGACTAGGACATAGCAATTTATCATGCAGACATCCAAGAAAACAATTTTTACAGCTGAGGATCATTTAGATTTTCAAAAGACATGATTTTCAAAAGTAGCTCATAGAAAAAAATTGGGTGGCAGATATGAAGTGGTAAAGATGTAAGCATTGAAATATTTAAGAAGGTCATGGGAAAAAGATGCTTGGAAATAATGACTGACAACTAAAATGGTTAACAAAAACAATTCTACTGGCCATTGAACATGGATTGTTGATTTCAGGCCAAGAAAGAACAACTAATGATCTTTAAACAGATTAGGCAATGTTTACTTTGCTGAAGCTCATTCATTCATGAAACATTTGAAGTCTACAAAGTGAGGCGGTTGAGGACATGATCTGAGGCACAACTGCAGAGGAGATGTGGGGCCTGATATAATCATCAGAAAGATTGATCAATGGAGTTAAAGTTGACAAAATATCTTTTTGAAAGATTATAATGATATAATCTTATATAAGATTATATGATATATAATCATATATATATAAGATTATAAATGATATATATAATTATATATATATAATGTTTTCTTAGGCTTTCACAGGTACTTACATGTGTGCTGTTTAGCTTCCTTCAGGTATTATCCCACGTCATTGTAGTTCTGTTAAAGTTGTAGCAACGTTTCAGCAGAATCTCATCTGCCATCCTCAGGCTTCTGTATAGAGTTAGTTCCTGGTTTCAAATTTGAGGCTGGTCCATTCTGATTGGCTGGGAGCCTGGATCTGTGTTCATTGGACTTGGAGTTTGATTGATTGGTGTTTCTGGTTTCTTCTGTCTGTTTTGTGGCTTTGATTGTCTGGCAACACTCTGTTCTTGTGTTGGAGGCTTTCAGTGCAGCTTGGCTCCGTGAAGGGACAGCTGCTCTTCATTAGTAAGCTGCTATTCATTAGCAAGCTGGGTTTCACCTGGCTGCCTGGTGGAGGGGTGTTTGGGTTGGAGCTATCAGAGGGAGTCTGCCCTACATAAGAGGTACTACAGATAAAATCAGTAAGATACTACACAGGCATCACATCAAGACTGCCTTCAAAACAGACAAAAAAATAGCAGCCATCCTGAGGAACCCCAAAGACAAAATTGACCTGGAAAACCAAGGCATATACGAAATTCCCTGTACATCATGCCCGGCCACATACATTGGACAGACCAATAGAAGAATAAGTACCCGCCTAGAGGAACACAAAAATGCAGTAAAAAAGCTGGAACACACCTCCTCACTAGTCCAACACATGAAAACCACAGGTCACAACATCAACTTCAATGGCACTAAAACCCTGGCCACTATAGAAAACCCCAGCCACAGAATCATCAGAGAAGCCATAGAGATTGAAAAAAGACCTGACAGCATGAATAGAAGAGATGATTCCACCAGACTGTCAATCATTTGGAAGCCTGCACTCTCAAATAGAAAGATCTCCATGCCACAAGCCAGGCAAACACCTGGGCAAAAACAGACTCTCTCTGAAAGCTCCAACCTAACCCCCCCACCATGCACCCAGGTGAAACCCAGCTTGCTAATAAAGAGCAGCCGTCCCTTCACACGCAGCCAAGCTGCACTGAAAGCCTCCAACACAAGAACAGACTGTTGCCAGCCAATCAAAGCCACAAAACAGACAGAAGAAACCAGGAACACCAATCAATCAAACTCCAAGTCCAATGAAATAGGTCCAGGCTCCCAGCCAATCAGAATGAACCAGCCTCAAATTTAAAAACCAGGAGCTGTAAGACCCACATCCATACAGAAGCCTGATGATGGCAGATGAGATTCTGCTGAAACGTTGCTACAACTTTAACAGAACTACAATGACGTGGGATAATACCCGAAGGAAGCTGAACAGCACACATGTAAGTACCCGCGATAACTTAAAAAAACAAATATCTGACCTCTACGGGGAGGAAATAAACAGCCAGATCAAAAGCTATGAGAAGCTGGAAGTTAAAAGAGCAGGAATACTATGTGACCTAAAATTCCTATGCAGCTGCAGAGACAACAATGTAACACCAACCTGCTTCAAATTAACATTTCATAAAAACACAGCAGCTACCAAACGTATCCTGAAAAGGACAGAGATATCTCTACTCAGAAATGAAGTTCACAGTAAAAGATTCCAATTAGATCAGTTAAACAAAGATTTGCTAGCACTACACCTGGAATTGAGCAGCAAAATCCACCCTCTACTTTGGGATAAGATCAAACAACTTACAACTTGGAGAGCTGAAACTGAAAATACTTATAAAAATGATAAACTCTCAAAAAAACTGAAAAAATTAGAAAATGACAAGAAAATTCCCAATAACCCACCACAACACCTGAAACAACTAGTATACAACGTTTCCAACAGAGAACTCAACAAAACAGAAACAGATGTCCTATCCAAAGGATTCAATTATGCCATAGCACCCAAAAAAATCCCAACAGAATCCATCATATGTGCAGTAGAATCCAGCCTAACCAAATTAAATACAGATGAAGCTGACAGAATAAGACACCAGGTTACTCACATCTTATGCACAACGAAACCACCCAAAAATAATTTGCAAAAAGATGAATTCAGAGCGTTACAAACCCTGAAAAATGATAATAATATCATAATACTCCCAGCAGACAAAGGAAATGCCACAGTAGTAATGGACAGAAAAGACTATGAAACAAAACTGACAGACCTACTCCAAGACTCCACATACAAACCTATAAATACAGACCCAACCACATATCTAGAAAAATCAACCAAGAAGAAAATTATAACCAGCCACATAAGCAAAGAAATCCAACAGACGATCATCCCAAGAGAAAAATCTTCTAGATGCCCCAAATTATACGGCCTCCCAAAAATACACAAAGAAGGCATACCTCTCAGACCCATAGTCAGCTCCATAGGAGCACCATTACAAAACCTAGCTAAATACTTAGCAAAACAACTACAGCCCCATGCTGAAACCGCAGCTTCATATGTAAAAAACTCATACCACTTCTTAGAAATGATCAAAGATCTACACGTAGAACAAGAAGATCTGCTTGTAAGTTTCGACGTGGTTTCACTATTCACCCAAGTCCCAATAAAAGAAACTCTTGAAATCATCAAAAATAAATACCAACCAGCCAAAGACCTCATGGAACTAACAGAACACTGCCTAACCAACACATATTTCATATACAAAGGACAAAGATACAAGCAAATTGAAGGAGCCCCTATGGGATCACCACTGTCACCCGTCATTGCAAACCTGTTCATGGAAGAATTCGAATCCAGAGCCCTGGCTAATGCCACCCACAAACCCAAACTATGGCTAAGATACATTGATGACACATTTGTGATTTGGCCCCATGGAAAAGAAAACCTAAACAATTTCCTAACACACCTAAACAACACACACCCCAAAATCAAGTTCACCATGGAAACGGAAATAAACAAACAACTACCATTCCTAGATGTACTAATCTACAAAAGAACAGATGGCACACTGGGACACACCATATACCAAAAGAAAACACACACCAACCGCTACCTCAACGCCCAATCCCACCACCACCCAGCACAGATAAATTCCGTAGCGAAAACACTAATTACCAGAACCAAATGCCTGGCAGACAAGACACATATAAAGACTGAACTATGCACCCTGACTGAAGTATTGACAGCCAATGGCTTCCACAAAAACAAAATCACCAACTTGATCCACAAAAACACACCAAGACATAACAGAGACCTAGAAGACCAACAGATCTATGGAACAGCTGTCTTGCCCTACATAAGAGGTACCACAGATAAAATCAGTAAGATACTACACAGGCATCACATCAAGACTGC
>BLBF01000026.1:8280782-8302516 GCA_015471245.1 Laticauda colubrina | reverse complement strand
CATTGATACACAGTTGCAAACACATAAATGATACATAGTTACAACAAATATGAACTAAAAAAATGAGGGGTGTGACTGTATGAAGTCCAAAGCACTTCTGCCACATCATTTTTTGAAAGTTTTTTGAAAGCCCTACAATAGATGAAGTTTAAATTTGTAAATAAAGCTTTGGGATGTGAGATATCTTTTAGCATATACTTTTCTTCTGAGAATGTATGTTTTGACTATCTATGTAACGTATGTAAACATTTTCATTTTTATATTCATACACAGAATAATATAAAGGAAATCTTTATTTATGTATGATGAACAATTTGATCTAGTGGTTAAGGGTCCAGCTCGAAATCAGGAAATTGA
Organism: Laticauda colubrina; assembly: GCA_015471245.1. Lineage (NCBI taxonomy): Eukaryota > Metazoa > Chordata > Lepidosauria > Squamata > Elapidae > Laticauda > Laticauda colubrina. Next base: position 8,302,159 of record BLBF01000026.1, on the reverse strand, counting down.
GAGATCTAGTCCCATCTAGGACATGCAAGTCAACTGGATGATTTGGAATCAGTCACTTTCTCTCAGCCCATGACCTAGGCATAGAGGACAAGTCAGCTGGTCAATTTTGCCATAACCAATGAATCACACTCATTTGGACAAATCTTGGTCCTGTTATAAATAAACAGCGACAAATATATTGATGGGGAAGAAATTCATGCAAATCTAACAAAAGATTTCTTGAAAGACTATATAAAAGAGTAATCCTAATATTAGAGATAATCAGGAACAATTATTATAATTTTGTGAGCATAAAGTCTTTAGGTAATTTAGTCTAGAACATTTCTTTCCTGATCTTTTCAAAATATTGAATACTGAGTTTTAAATACATGCAAATGGGTGGAGGAGGGTAAATATCAAAAAATAAATAACTTCTAACTAATGCCCTTTGATTTAAAATGTTGTGCTCTTTTTGAAATATAAAAAGGAAAAGTCCCTACAGGCACAATTATTTCCAAGTACCTTTTAAAGGAAACTAAAAAGAACATTTTGTGAGAAAAAAATTAATTTCATTATAATATGATAATTTTTTCATGTCTAATATTAAACATGCAAAAACAATATTAGAGATGCAGGAGGCAAAATGAGATTCATTAATAAGCATCATAATACTAATTAAAAGCAAATCTAGTCCCTCTATGACCTTTTGAGACTGTGTTTATCTTGGCTTAGTTCACACAATATGCTAAACTCTATATAGCTTTTGTTTGGTTCACATAGTGTGCTGTGCTAAAGCAAATACATTTTTATTATAGCTGCATTCCAAATGTTAGGATGATCACTAAGTGTATGTGCTATACTGAATTACAAATTATCCAAACTCCATTTTGGCATACTGTACTATGCCATGCTGTGCAACATGAACCAAAGCTCATCCATGCCTGACAGAACATAGTTTTTAGTACATATTGCATAAAACACTATCAACAAACTGGGTCTAAAAATATATGGCCAAACAACCTGCAAACATTAAGTTAATATACAATTGCTGTGGGATTTTTATAATAAACTGAAGATAAACAGAGTCATCATCTGAATATTGAATATTGAGTGGTCAAGGTCTGGAACTCACTACCTGATTCTGTTGTCACCTGCTCAAACTAACCTCTATTGACCTCACCCCCATTCCTAAGAGGTCTGTAAGGGGTGTATATAAGCGCACAATCGTGCCTACTGTTTGCACCTCCAATTGCCCCCAATTATTAGTTCCTATTTCTTGTATTTAAACTTATGTTTACTCTTGTTTCTGTTATATTATAAGCTTTTGAAAAATAAATAAATAAAATAAAATAAATATGTTCACTGATTTGCTTCATCTATTTTTCTTGTTGTTTCTTATTGTAAAAGTGTCATCCTGATAGATACTGCTGGGACATATTAGTTCTGTAAGATACTATGCTAAGTGCTGTATCAGACATTACCAGCATTGTTTCTCGAAGAAGCTTGGCAAACTATCTGAAGCATGCTCTGTAATCTCTTCTGAGAGGAATCTCTTTGAATTCTGTGTCTTATCCCTAGGACTGCTGTCTGGTTGAAAGCCAAACATATGGTGCTTGCTTTGTGGGCAGAAATCCTCAAACTGGCACGCACAAACATTGCTCACTCTGCTAGCTCCTCTGCCATTTCTGTGTTAAATTTCAGGGACTGATTTTTTGTTCAGACTCCTTCTATTCTGAACATTCTCCCTTTCTATTTCTTAGTTAATACCTACTAGATGAAAGTCTTTTCTTCAATTCTAATTTTCGAGTGCTTGCAATTAGGTGAAAAGAAGACTGTTAAGCCTGGGTTCCCCAACCAGGGTTAGGTAAACAAGCTAAACAGAATGTGCAGCGTTAGTCAGATAGGCACACAGATAAATGAGTGAGCTAAGCTTGTATGTTTATTAACATACAGTAAAAATAACAGATACGCTTGTGCTATCAAGAATATATTTTATTCCAGTATAAGTTTATAGCATAGTCAAAAACAGTCCAATATTCATTTACCATGTAGTCAGTCCATTCAGGGATATTCAGTTAGCAAAGTCCTTGTAGAATATCCAATTGTCAGTTCACATAAATCAGTCCGTTGTTGTCTCTCCCGTTCGAGCAATGCAGTCTTGCTTCCAAGCAGTAATCAGGGATCATCAAAGCCAGAGAGAGAGAGAGCAAGCTGTAGCCTTGCTACTTTTATATGGTTTTCATAACCACACCCACAATAGCTATTTTACAGTTAAAGCTGCATACATTAACTATGATTCATAGTTAGTATTTCACCTAAAACAGTTAGGGTGAACAATGTTATCCCTAACAAAGACACATAATTTGAACATAGTCGAAGGGCTCTATGCTGTACAATTTTCTTCCAATAAATTATTTTTTCTTCAAGTGAAAGAAATACAGTATATTATCAATTATCCATACATGCAATGTAAGCCTGATGGATTTTAGAAACAATTTCTGTTGCTTTGGAATTTGGAATGTTCAACTGCACTTTGTATCTCCTCAGTGTTGAAACCTGATCCAATGAAACATCTGTGCAAACACAAAATGTGGTCCAACCTGGCTTTTAAAAGCAGTAGAAACAAGTATCAATGCAAGTTGTCTGATAGGTTTTGTCAGATTTAAATCTGTAATAAGAGAGGAATATCCCTCTGATAAATTACATATGGAAACATTCCTCTTTAGAGAACCTGTCACAAAATGTTTGAATGTGATTTTTTTCTCCTTCAAAGATTTACTTGTGGTGCATAAGCTACAGTCAATAATAAATGATTGTCAGTGTTCAAGCTACTTGGGGTTAAAGAGATTTCTATTTTAAGAAATAGATGTAAAACAGAGTAGAGAACTCAGTCCCTTTTCTGAAAATATGATTCATAATTTGAGATAAACTTCTGTATTTTGGAATTATTGATGGGCAATAAAGAATATTGTCCACATTGTTACAGTATAATAAGAATGCACAGTCTTATGACCCCAGTCAAATGGCAAATGGAGATTTTGGACTGTGCACAAACCAGTTTGTGAACACCTATACTCATGTATACATGTCATTTCTTCAATACAAAACATGATGTACAGTACTGTCTTGAGAAAACTAGAGGAGGAAATTTTCAAAACTATGATAAATTTCCTTAGGCAAAAGTGGACAAACTACAAAGTCACATGTGTCTTAAAGCATACTTTCATATGTTCTTCAACCTTGCTTCAAAAAGTCTTTTGCTTTTATCAAAATGGATTGTTCTGCCTCCTATTTGTAGAAGAAAAATGGGATTGATGGAAGTGGTATAAACACACAGACCAACGTGCACACACATATATACTTACACAAAAATATGCATATCCTTTCATTAAGGGAAATATTTATAAGGCAACATATATTTGAATTCTAAAGAGGATTTGCTAACAAGTAAAGCAAGCAAAAGCCATGCTTAGATATGTTTCTTTTTTTAATTTACTCCTTACCAGTTGTCTCATTATTTTGTTGTTCAAAAATTTATCCTATTTATCATGATTTTATATTTCTTTGCTCACATTTGTTTTGGTGTCCTTTCCAAACTTTCCCCCATAACTGTAGATTCTTTCCCTGTCATCATGGTCTTATTTAAAAAAAAAAAACATGCATAGTATAAATCAAAGGTTAAGTGCATTCATGCATTATCTAAAATGCAGGCTACTATAAACTACGAAATGGAATTCTTGCTGTATAACACCAGTTCTGAATATAACAAAGGATTATATTATTAGGTGTGAGACTTTTCAAAAGTATGCAGAACTTAGTCTTTAAAGGCAATGATAGGAGACTGTTGTAATATGGGACCTCAATAACCAACCATAATATTACCACCGTTAGACAAAGGATTCTGCCTTCTCTGATTGCCAAGTTTGTGAAGCCAAAAGGACAAATTAAATAGTTTGTTGTAGTTGATATGGTTGATACTGCAAAGGCATTTCATATGCTTGTTTTGTATCCCACCAGAGTTTTTTGCCATTTGATAGTAAAAAGGTAAGATATTGTTAATAGATCTTGGGAGGGGTGTTATTAAACAGCTAATGGAGTTCCAATCTTTTATATGATAAACTGTAATTTTGCTAGGATGGTTTCAGAAGTTTATAATTCTTTGAAACCCTGCAACAAAGACCTTTCTAACAACTTTCTTACTAGAATATTTATTACACTGAAAATTCTTCAGATAAAACACATAAATAAGAAAGGACTGATACAAATTGTTTCTGAAGGGAGGAGTACTGCTGTTTTCAGCAAACCTGGAAGCAAAATGGTCTTGTTTGCTTTTTTTATATTTAAAGCAACTAGTCCCAAGAAGGTGAAATACCGAAAATAATAGTAGAATGCATATGATGGATAATAAAATGACTATAAAGTGAAATTTGGACACCAGCTGTTTGAACTTAAAGTCCAGTGCTAAAAATACAAACAAATTTATAAATAAAATTGAAACCTGTAAAATGTAAGATAAAAACTGTTTTTACTAGGAGAGAAATTACTTAGTTCAGATTTCCAAGAAGAGTTTACAAAGAAAACACATTTATTATCTAATGATAGAGGAGGATATTTGTGTCATTTTTGAAAGTGCTGATCATGGTTTATTTCAAGATGGTGAGATCTCTATCTAACATTCTCCTCATATGAAACCTTTATGTGGAGCATTTGTGGGCAATCCTGCCTCCACACTTGCTCCAGAGCCAATCCATTCATGCACTCCTGTTTCTGCCTTAGCCTTTGATTTCAGTCTCTTCAGACACATCTTCAGCCCACCATTACTTCCCCAGAAGTCCACAAACCCTCTACGTAAGTATTTTTCAACTTCAGTAGCTTTAAAATGTATGTATTTAAACTCCCAGAATCCTCAGCCAGCCAATTCCAGGAATTAAAGTCCATTCAACTTAAAGTTGCCAAAGTTGAAAATCAGTGTGCCAAAATAAAAGCTTCCATAACCACTGGCAACTAACTACTGTAACTGTACTGGTGCCAGAAAGATGCTCAGGGAGTTGTCAGGCAAACCATTGTAGGAGAAGATTGCATAAAATGATTGAAAAATGACCAGTCCGTCCCTGACAGTCACTTGTGGGTGAAATCAATGTTGTTTTTTTTTCTCTTCTCATATTCAAATGAAACTGTCTTTTCAGTATTTTGAAGCACTTCAACAACTGCTTAATCAGAAGTGGAAGAAGGATGAGCGTGTGGCAAAAGTATCAGTATTATAGTTTAAAATTTCTTGAATAAATTATTGCCTAATACTATTGCATATTTGGAACCATTTGCTAATATGTACTTAGTATGATTAATTGGAATCACAGAGTTAGGAAATGCATTTATTCATGTAATCCAATGCCACAGAATACATCTATCTTATTCACTATTATTTAAAGTAAATTAGAGTTTTCTATCCTGTTAGCATCAAGGTTTTAATACATAGCTAGTATCTAATGAATTTTGAAATATTTTAATATTTTAGGAATTAGATTTTGAATACAGATATTCTGGTATCACTATCAAATTTGTCAGTTGTGGAGACATATTTTAAAAATAAGCTAGTCTTTCTAAACGTGTAAATAACTAATGTAGGTCCACCAGTTATCAAGAACAAAATGTGTATTATTTGCACTGTTTAGTGAACCTTAAGACAAGCTTTTCATAAACAAAGATTTAACTCTTATTTCATGCTGTAATCCTTTGAAGAAACAGTTCTTATATTGGGTATTATCACTTGAGTGGTTTCCAAGTACAGTTACAATAAGAGATTTGTTATCAGATTGAATTTTGCATAATTCAGCAGCATTTCTTTGGTGATATTTCTAAATATCAAGCTGTTTTTCATATATTGAACATTCATTAAAGCAATGAGATTGAACACTTCAAAGTCATCAATTGACCTGAGATGTGAAATAATATTTTTATACATTTACACTGGCAAATATTTTAATAACATCTAAAAGCTTGGTTAGCTATCAAAATACAGATTACTTTAAAATTTGCACACAACCCAAAATTGGACTTTTTATATACAGCATATTGAATTAAATGAGAGTCAATGCAGAAAAAACTGATGTTTTACAATTTTTGCATCAAGTGCCAATCTGAAGTTTTTCAGAGTATTCATGAGAATGAACAAAAAAAAGAGAGAAAGAGCAAAGAAGCCCAATTATTTAATTATACAAAACAGGGTGGTAGCATTGTGTTGCTCAAACCTGTTAAGTTTAAATATGTGGATTTAATTCCCAGATTTTCCCATGCAGGCAGGGAAATTCTGGGAACTGAAGTCCATGCATCTTAAACTTGCCAGGTAGGAGAAACACTGTTATAGCATATACTTACAGTATTTATATTTGTTATGATTATTAATACAAAACTTATAGTCTTTTTCCTTCTCCTCTTCTACTTTCACCATCATACGTTGGGTCAACCTGACAATATGTCCTCACTATCAAGACTATATGACCTTATTGTGTCTCTGGATAATACAATATATTTAATTAAAAAAATATTATTTTCTTTATCCTCCTTATATGTGCACTCCTATCACAGGAAATCATATATTTTTATTCATTTGACAAAACTTCTGGAAGGGGAGGGCACATGTATGTAAAGAAGCATAATGATGCAAAAAACTTTTGAAAATTACATGTAAACTAATTAGAAAACCTTCTTGAAATTACCTCATTCCAGTTAGAGCTACCAGTTTTAAAATTATATTTTGATGCCTGCATTTCATGTGGATGAAGAATAAAGTGACCTTGAAGAATAAGAGGCTATTAGGTTTGAAGGGCCATAATTTGAAATTTGGGTGGCATGCCTACTTGTGGCAGATAAAGTCTAGGTGAATGCAGATTTTAAGAATAATTTTGTTGTATGTGCCATCCTGAATTCGGATTAAATATAAAACAAGGCTTCATCTTAAGATTCTTTTTTAATTGTCACTTCCCAAAAGCTTTTTAAAAGAAAAGCAAAAGTAGTAGGGTCAATATGGTGGACCTATGGTGAGCTACTATGGTTTACTTAAGATGAATCCAATTTGAAACTGAAAAAAGAATTAGATTTAGAAGGCAAATTTGTCATTGCTTCACATATTTCTAATGAACAGAAAGATTTAAAAGATATGAAAAGCCATGATTTTGAATATACAAAACCTAAATTTGAAACTAAATTGTGGGTCAGTGATAAACATGTTATTGATAATTATATTAACTGTTGTTGAAACTTAATTGAAATATGGAATATGAATGAATTTGGAAAATGAATATGCTACAATTGCATGATCCAATGACAAATAATTTTGGTTATAAAAACATTGATTATTTGGTAGGAAAATATGTTGACTAATGGATTAAAATTTACATCAAATTCTAATGTGAAAGAAAAATAAATAAATGATGTATCATTGGTTTTTAACCATCTGAGAAATCATCAAAAATATATAAAGGAGTTGCAAATGCATGTGGCAACTGCAATTGCCAAGAGATTACTTTTTATCTCCTCTGGTGGATTTCTGACAAATCAAATAAATACTGGAAGCAGATATTTTTTCCCCTTTAATTCAAAAGACTGAAATAAATATAACTTTAAACAGAACTTGAACTGTTAGGTTTCCTGGACCAAAAATATGAAAGAGAATTTGGAATGTTATTATATATGTTGACAGTGACAAGATTATTATGTGCATAACAATGAAAAAACAGTAATTCCCACAAAGAATGAAGGATAAAAGTGATGGAGTTTGCAAAGATGGTGAAACTGACTCTTTTAATCAAAGAAAAGAATTTATCTAGTTTTTTTTCTACTTGAAAATTACTTCTGAAAATTTTGTCAAAACTGAAAAAAACTTGAATTGCAGGTTTTGTTGTTTAAAATAGTTTTATTATTCTAAAGGAAATAGTTTGAAATATTGTGAAATGTAAAGCAAAAGTTTGAGATTGTACTTTTGTATTTTACTGCAGGGTTCCCAACCCTGAGCTGCCACTGACTAGCAGGCCTTGAGCATTTCAGAACTGGGCTGCAGAAATGCACATGTGCCTTATTCATGTATAAAACCATCCCTTTTTCTCTTCCCCACTAGGCCGCAAAGCTGAAAAGGTTGGGGAGGTTTACTGCACTGAAGAAAGAGAATTTACTACTTATTTTCTTTCTCTGCATTTATTTTCTTTTTTCTCTCTTAGTTCTCTAACTATTTTCTGTATTTTTATTTTATAATGAAATTTGTAATAAAATATGATAAAAAAACAAATCATTTTACTCAAGAGTCAAGAATTTAATTGGTACAAGTGAAAAAGGTAAATGTTTCTTTATGCTTCTATTTAGAACACGGGTGTCAAACTCAATCATGTCATGTGATGACACATGATGTTTTGTGATTTTTTTTTTTGCCTTTGCACAGCCGGGTGGGTGTGGCCTACAGGTGATGCATCTGGCCCATGTTCTCCTCAGTTTGATACCCCTGATTTATAGCATGGTATAACAAATATGAGACAGTTTAATATAACGGTTATGGTGTCAAGCTATAAACTGGCCAATTCTAGACCTTAGGTATCAAACCAGCTGGGTGATCTTTGACCAGTCATTTTCAGCTTTAGGAAAGAGGCAATAGCAAATCACTCCTGAAATTTTCCAATAAAAATGCAGGGACTAGTCCAGACAATTGTCAACATTCAACACCAATTCAAAGACACAGACACAAATTAATATGGGTATTGAATTCATGATAATCATTTTTTTTCATGTATTTATAGCCAATTTTTCTTCTGATTTAGAATTCAGAACACCTTACATGGGAGTAAGTAGTCTCCATTCAAGAGTGGTGAAATTTTAGTCTTTACTAGCTTCAGGAAATTTATTACCTCATATTCCTCATTTTAAATCCCATCTGTACATCTGTTGTGCTGCATAGCTGATATGTATGAATGCCTCCAAAGTAGACAACTTACGAATAATTTTTACCAACCAGAATGATTTAGCTGCCTCTGTGTTCTAAAGAAATAAAGAAAAGCTAGACAAACTTATCACAGTCATTTTCATCCTTTCCGATAATAAGTCTGCTGGCAACTGCTGACAGTAACACATAGATTGCTACAGTTAATTGGAGAAAGTAGCACACAGATTGCCAAAGTTTAATGGTAGGACACAGAATGTGATGTTCTCAAGACCTGAGCAAGCAGATGGTGACAATAGAAAGCCTGTGATTGTTATACATAAAAAGGCACAAAGGAATAGAAAAGAAGAGAGAAATGTAGTTGCTGCTATTTTCTTAACTGAATTGAAGTTTTTGTATTTAATGGGTTTGCCTTTGAAAACACCAACTTCAGATCATGATCCAACAGATTGAAAATAATGGCACTGAACTCCTTTTACCTCTTAAGTATTTTGCATAGAATGCTTAAGACATTTACTTGGAAATTACTTGGAAAACTTGTTTCAGTAGAATTCAAATCAGTGGTTTTGTAAATCATGTACGGGCATAATTTTTACTCTCAATACACACATTGCCTCATTATAAGCTGGGGAGAGGGGGTAAATGCCAATAGATAGATGGGCAGAAATTATCTGAGATGCAATCAGAAACTTTATGATCCCATCTTTACTTTTTCTTCTACTATTTTTTATTCTTCTCTTGCTCACTCCTATTTTCTCAAAGGAATATATTAATAGAGAATTTTAGGTGTTTTCTTAAAGAGGCATTTGAAATTAGGTGGGTGCCTGGTTGCTACAGCTGTGAATGAAATTGTACTGTACAGATTTCACATGAAAAACATTTTGTGTATGTGGAAAAAGAAAAAAGGCAAAGAAGAAATGATAAAAACATAGGTGAATCGTAAGTAGAAAAATGATATTACCCAGAATTTCCTATAAATGAATAAAGGGGATTACATTATACAAGTTTGCATTATACAATCAAAAAATATTAATTAGGATTGATACTGTATACTTTTGAATATTGATGGGAAGTACTCTAAAAATATCACTCATCCATTTCTTAGAACTTTACATTTGCAAAATAGTTATGTAGCTATAACAAAATTAAGTTTAAGATATAGTTTTCATTTTGTGAATGGAATGGAATGGAATTTTTTGTGAAGATTCATAGAATTTATAGAATAACCCTTCCCAAACATTTCTCTGCTTCTTTTACAATTCTCAAAGCTGTGCATGTGAGATTTGAAAATGAAACAGGAATGGTATTGGATATAGTCCACAGGGAGAAGAATAAAGAGAAAATAGAAGGAATTGATGGAAATTTGCTCCAATTGTGCAGATAGTAGAGAAAATAAGGATCCATGTTAATAAGTTTTTTTTATTCTTGACTTTTCTAAAAAAAAATGACATGTTATGGAATAAAAAGATTTTCATGATAAAAAGATTTTCATGTGTATTTGCTTTACACATACATTATGGGATGAAAATAAATTAAAGTCAACACATGCATGACTTCACATCCCACTTTATTTATTCATTCAATTTACATATCCGAGCAGCTCGCAGACAAAGAATGTATGTATGTATGTATGTATGTATGTATGTATGTATGTATGTATATGTATGTATGGTATTCAGCTCTGTTCTGATATTTTACCACGTCATGATAGTTGTGCTTTTAAAGTTGTAGCGACGTTTCGGCATAATCTCATCTGCCATCACCAGGCTTCTGTATTGTGTTTGTCTGTAAGTCAGGCTTTCACAGCCATTTCTGTTTTAAATTTAGTGCTAACCTATTGCTGTGTTAGAATGTTTTTTTTCTTCATCCTGATTGGCTGGAAGTCTTGGTCTGTGTTTATTGGTCTTGGAGTGTTCTGCTAGTTCCATGAGGTGTTTGGTATATATTTTTGATGATTTCTAGGTTTTCTATTATTGGACTTGAGTGAATAGTGAAACCACTTCAAAACTTACAAGCAGCAGCTTCACATCCACAATACTCATACCACCTTTTCGAAATGATCAAAGATCTGCACATGGAAGATCTGCTTGGAAGTTTCAACCCTAACCACCCAAAAACCTCATGGAACTAGCAGAACACTGCTTAACCAACACATATTTCATGAACAAAGGACAATGATACAAGCAAATTGAATAGCCCCTATGGGATCACCATTGTCACCCATCATTGCAAATCTGTTCATGGAAGAATTCGAATCCAGAGCCCTGGCTAATGCCACCCACAAAAACAAACTATGGTTAAGATACAACAATGAGACATTTGTTATTTGGCCCCATGGAAAAGAAAACCTAAACAATTTCCTAACACACCTAAACAGCACACATCCCAAAATCAAATTCATCATGGAAACGGAAACAAGCAAACAACTACCATACCTAGATGTACTAATCTCCAAAAAAACAGATGGCACACTGGGACACACCATATACCAGAAGAAAACACACATAAACCTCAATGCCCAATCCCACCACCACCCAGCACAGATTAACTCCATGGCCAAAACACTAATTGCCAGAACCACACGCCTGGCAGACAAGATACACATAAAGACTGAACTATGCACCTTGACTAAAGTACTGACTGCCAACGGCTTCCACAAAAGCAAAATCACAGGCCTGATCCACAAAAACACACTGAGACATAATGGAAACCTAGATGATGAACAGACTGATGGAACAGCTGTCCTGCCCTATATAAGAAGCACAATAGACAAAATCAGTAAGATACTACACAGGCATCATATTAAGACTGACTTTAAAACAGACAGAAAAATAGCCATCCTAAGAAACCAAAAAGATAAAATTATCACCCCTGGTGGGGGGGTGTTTGAGCTGGAGGTATCAGAGGGAGTCTGTTTGTGCCCAGGTGTTTGCCTGGTTTTTGGTGTGGAGATCTTTCTATTTGAGAGTGCAGGCTTCCAAATGATTGACAGTCTGGTGGAATCATCTCTTCTATTCATGCTTTCAGGTCTTTTTTCAATCTCTATGGCTTCTCTGATGATTCTGTGGCTGGGGTTTTCTATAGTGACTAGGGTTTTAGTGCCATTGAAGTTGATGTTGTGACCTGTGGTTTTCATGTGTTGGACTAGTGAGGAGGTGTCTTCCAGTTTTTTTACTGCATTTTTGTGTTCATACAGGCGGGTACTTATTCTTCTATTGGTCTGTCCAATGTATGTGGCCAGGCATGATGCACAGGGAACTTCGTATATGCCTTGGTTTTCCAGGACAATTTGTCTTTGGGGTTATTAAGGATGGCTGCAATTTTTTTGTCTGTTTTGAAGGCAGTCTTGATGTGATGCCTGTGTAGTATCTTACTGATTTTTTCTGTAGTACCTCTTATGTAGGGCAGGATGGCTGTTCCATAGGTCTGTTGATCTTCTAGGTCTCTATGATGTCTTAGTGTGTTTTTGTGGATCAAGCTAGAGATTTTGTTTTTGTGGAAGCCGTTGGCTGTCAATACTTTAGTCAGGGTGCATAGTTCAGTCTTTATATGTGTCTTGTCTGCCAGACGTTTGGTTCTGGTGATTAGTGTTTTGGCCACAGAATTTATCTGTGCTTGGTGGGGGTGGGATTGGGCATTGAGGTAGCGGTTGGTGTGTGTTTTCTTCTGGTATATGGTGTGTCCTAGTGTGCCATCTGTTCTTTTGTAGATTAGTACATCTAGGTATGGTAGTTGTTTGTTTATTTCCATTTCCATGGTGAACTTGATTTTGGGGTGTGCTGTTTAGGTGTGTTAGGAAATTGTTTAGGTTTTCTTTTCCATGGGACCAAATCACAAATGTGTCATCGATGTATCTTAGCCATAGTTTGGGTTTGTGGGTGGCATTAGCCAGGGCTCTGGAATCAAATTCTTCCATGAACAGGTTTGCAATGATGGGTGACAGTGGTGATCCCATAGGGGATCCTTCAATTTGCTTGTATCTTTGTCCTTTGTATGTGAAATATGTGTTGGTTAAGCAGTTTTCTGTTAGTTCCATGAGGTGTTTTGCTGGTTGCTATTTATTTTTGATGATTTCGAGAGTTCCTTTTATTGGGACTTGAGTGAATAGTGAAACCACGTCGAAACTTACAAGCAGATCTTCTTGTTCCACGTGTAGATCTTTGATCATTTCTAAGAAGTGGTATGAATTTTGTACATATCAAGCTGCGGTTTCAGCATGGGGCTGTAGTTGTTCTGCTAAGTGTTTAGCTAGGTTTTGTAGTGGTGCTCCTTTGGAGCTGACTATGGATCTGAGAGATATGCCTTCTTTGTGTATTTTTGGAAGGCTGTATAGTTTGGGGCATCTGGAAGATTTTTCTCTTGGGATGATCGTCTGTTGGATTTCTTTGCTTCTGTGGCTGGTTATAATTTCCTTCTTGGTTAATTTTTCCAGATATGTGGTTGGGTCGGTGTTTATGGGTTTGTATGTGGAGTCTTGGAGTAGGTCTGTCAATTTTGTTTCGTAGTCTTTTCTGTCCATTACTACTGTGGCATTCCCTTTATCTGCTATGAGTATGATTATGGTGTTATCATTTTTCAGGGTTTGTAGCGCTTTGAATTCATCTTTGTGCAAGTTGCTTTTCAGTGGTTTGCTTGTGCATAAGATGTTTGTAACCTGGTGTCTTATTCTGTCAGCTTCATCTGTATTTAATTTAATTATTTAATGTTTCAGCAGAATCTCATCTGCCATCATCAGGCTTCTGTATTGAGCTTGTATGTGGGCCAGGCTATCACAGCTGTTAGTTTTAAATTTGAGGCTAGCCTACTGCTGTGCCAGAATGGTTTTTTCTACATCCTGATTGGTTGGGAGTCTTGGTCTGTGTTTTTTGGTCCTGGAGTTTGTTTGATTGGTATTTCTGGTTTCTTCTGTCTGTTTTGTGGCTTTGATTGGCTGGCAACACTGTGTTCCTGTGTTGGAGGCTTTCAGTGCAGCTTGGCTTCATGTAAAAGGACCAATAAACACAGACCAAGACTCCCAACCAATCAGGATGTAGAAAAAACCATCCTGGGACAACAGTAGGTTAGCCTCAAATTTAAAACTAAGGCTCGAGCCCCCACCTGAACAGAACACACCCCCAGCGAATCAGAACACAGCCAACCCCCCAACCAATCAGAACACAGCCAAACTCCCAACCAATGAGAACACCCCCCCCAACCAATCAGAACACAACCAAGCCCCAACCCAATCAAGTCACACCCCCACTAGCAGTTAAAGGAAAAAGCAGCTGCAAGCTCACATTACTCTGAGACGCACAGAGCTGAAGAAACAAGCCTGAAGATGATGAATGAGACTTCATCAAAACGTTGCCTAGATACTTCCAACTTTACGCTGGAGAAAACCCGAATAACCAAAGATCCACATACAAATACCCATGAAAACCTCAGAAAATAGATAGATATAGATAGATAGATAGATAGATAGATAGATAGATAGATAGATAGATAGAGATACAGAGAGAGAGAGAGAGAGAAACATATCTCCACAAGTGTTCTGCAGCTGGTGAATCTTAAAAACTCCACAAAATAGCCAAGAAATGGGTCACATCCCATTAGCCTGGCACAAAATCAAGTTTTCAAAGCCTTATGGAAGGTCATCAAGATAGAGGCCAATCTAATCTCAGGAGAGTTGATGTTTCAGAGGGTAGGTGCCGGAGAAGAAAGGACTCTTTCTTTGAGCCTTGACAATTAACATTTTTGTTGGCTGATGTTATCTACAGTATCCTCCACAACCAGATCATAGAAGATGGATAGAAATAACAGGGAAGAGACAGTCCTATAAGTAACCTGCTCTAATCAATGTGGGGCTTTAAAAGTGATTTCCAGAAACTTGAATCATACCAGGATGAAATCTTGTTGCTAATGCATCTTGCATTAGTGGTGTCATATATGCACCAAATAACCAACTTCATTAATTTCCTGAGCCACTGCATACTGCACCGCCAAACCCTCCAAATGCTCTTTAAGGCCCTGTCACACTGGCCGACAGATGCAAAACGTTTGTAAAAAGGACACAGAAGATGAGAAAAATGTTCCATCTGTTGTTGTCCGCTCTCAAAAGGGGCAAAAATTTGCATAACCAGAGTGGACAACACGGAAAGGAAGGGACGGGGGGAGGACGCAGGGCTGATGGAAAGCAGATGCTCCATGGAAGCCTAGTGGATGGAAGCAGATGGGAGCAGATGGCACATCCGCAAGGCTTCCGGGAGATCGCAGCAAAGCGGACGCAGAATGGATAAAGAGGATGCAGACCAGACGCCGAGCGGTTGAAGTGGATGCACAGTGGAAGCCGAGCGGATGAAGTGGATGCAGAGCAGAAGCCGAGCGGATGCCTAGCAGATGGCTAGCGGATGGCTAGCGGATGGCTAGCAGATGGCTAGCGGATGACTAGCAGATGCCTAGCGTTCACTGCGCATGCATGCATTGGATGCATTGCGTCAGCCCTGCGGATATAAAGGGAAGCAGCTCCCAAGCAGGTCAACATTCAGAGGAAAGACCTGCTTCCAGACACATTGGCTGCTTGCCAGCCTGCCTGCCTGCCTGCCTGCCTGCCAGCCAGCAACCCCACAACCATGGGGAAGAAGAGAAAGCCTCAGCCATCTGCTGCCAGCCCTGGCAAGAGGGACAGAACCACCCACCCACACGCTGGCCCTCATTCTGCTTCTGCTGGGGCTTGTGCAGCCCGGGCTCACTCTTCTGGGGCTGGGGCTTCTGCTGCTTCTGCTTTTGGAGGAGCTGATGATGCTTATGGTGGTGGTTCTTCTGCTCGTGCTTACTCTGCTGATGCTGCTTCTGGCGGTGGTGCTTCTGCTGGTGCTTACTCTGCTGAAGCTGCTCCTCGTCCTGCTGGTCCTGCTGGTGCTCCTGGTCCTGCTGGTGCTCCTGGTCCTGCTGGTGCTCCTGGTCCTGTTGGTGCTCCTGGTCCTGCTGGTGCTCCTGGTCCTGCTGGTGCTCCTGGTCCTGCTGGTACTGCTGGCGCTGCTGGTGCTTATTCTGCTGCTGATGATCCTGGTCCTGCTGCTGCTGCTGCTGGTCCTGCTGGTGCTGCTGCTGCTGGAACTGTGGAGGAGCAGCTCCTACAACCTGGAAGCCCCTCTGATGAGGGTCCATGTGGTACTGCCAAAGGGAGGAAGAGGCAGACATGAGGACAGGAGAGGAGGCAATACAGGAGAATGGGAGAGGAGGAACATGAGGATGAGGTGCTGGAGTGGCTGAGAGAGAATGAGTATCTATGGCGGAAGGGACACAGGCTCTATAGGGATACCAAGAGGAAGCAGGCTGCTTGGAGAGAGAAGGCGGAGAGCCTGGGCTACACTTTGGAGGTGCTCCCCAGCTGGTGGAAGCACATGCACACCTGGTACGGGAAGCTGCACCTCAAGAAATCTGGCCAGGCTGCGGTCAAGCTGATGGACAGAGAGACCTATATCATGGCCAAGTGCAGCTTCATGGAGGGTGAGATTTGCCACCGAGCAGCAGCCCCTCTCACAAGCCAATCTCTCAGGCAGCCTGCTGAGAGCCAGTCCTCTTCCGGCCGATAGTCAGCTCCTGTCTCCAAGCAGGTGTTTGTGTAGCGTGCCACGATGGAGAACCCACGGACAGCTGTTCTAACTGTGGCGGAGCGCGTGGAGGACTCCTTGGCACAGTGGGAGAAAGGAGATGGCACTTCCACCATAGTCCAACCTGCATCCACCCCCAGCTCCACCTCCACAGAAAGGCAGAGAGCCATACAGGAGGGGCAGAGCCACACTGTCCCGCTGGAGATAAGAGACACCATTAGGAGCAGCATAGAAATCCTCTCTCAGCTGGTACACACCGACTCCTCATCCTCCAACCGCAAGCCCTTCCTCACCTATGTGAACCAGACCCTCATGGACATGACGGAACCCCAATACCAGGTGGTGAAGGACAGGATCACTGATCTCCTTCACAACCATCCAGATCCAAATGAACCTGCTCTCACCCAGTCCAGGTTTGCTCCTCCACCCCAGGTGATGTCCCTCCCATTCCAAGGCTTTCCACAGGCCCTCACCTACCAGGGCTACGGCTACCAGGAGGTTCAGCAGCACAGGGAGCAGCTCTTTCCAGTCCAGGAACAGGTTCATCAGATGACACTGTTGCCACCAGTTCCACTGATGCCACCAATGCCACCCACGCCACCGATGCCACCCATGCCAGTCCTCCACCAGCTGCAGATCAGACAGCCCCACTACACTGCTCCTTCCTCCACCCCACAGCCAAGCCCGGCCTCAGTACATCTGTCATTGGTACTGGGGCTGACACCCCATGACATGGAGGAAGGAGCTCTCAACATCACGGGGCTGAGCCAGGTGTCTGAGAGATTCCTCAATACACCATCCCCTTTTGTCCTCTCGGGGCCAGGCACCCCAGTAGCGCTTCAGACCAGAACTCCAGCAGCAGCCACCTCCACAGCACCTGGACCCTTCACCCCTGAGACTGGGCACACCTCCGAGTGACTGATAAGAGTGCCAGAGACTGGGTGGATACCTGTAGACTTTATTTGGACACTTGACTTGGGTCATTTTTCTTTTACAGCTTGTTATTAATAAAGATTATCTTTGCTTCACACACTTGTTTCATTAATTTTTTTCAATAAAGTCTTGGTGGAAACTTTTAGAAATTGTTTAAGCCTTTGCATGCTTGTGGGATGGGTTGAGATAGCAGTGGGATGGGCAGGGATATCTTTGGGATGGGTTAAAATAGCTGTGGGATGGGCAGGGATACCTTTGGGGTGGGTTAAGATAGCTGTGGGATAGATAAACCTCCAGTGCAAGCATAGTGGGACTGTATGGTCCACCCTCTCAGGTGCCACACCTATGGCCCTTTATTATCAATAACAATGTTATCATTGATCCACACATTTCAACATAAACACAATATTAAATGCCCTGTTCATTTTAGGCCCACCCAACATACATGGCCCAATCTCATCAGCATGATGAGACAGGCTGAAGGAAGCATCCATTAATCATCTATCATCCTGTCTTGCCACTCCACTGCTCCAGCTGGGGAGTTGCACCAGTGTTTCAGGAGGTTGTGCTGCTTCTTCCCTTCATGTGAGGCTCTGTTGGGGCCTTGCACATCCTCAGCGTCTATCAGGTTTCGGTCTTGCCTCCATTCATCAGGCTCCATGTCCCCATTGCCTTGTTGGAGGTCCACGAGCCTGTTCTGCAAGATTGGGTAGCGGGTGCACATGAGATTGTGCAGGATGCAGCAAGCTTCCATGATCCCCCTCATGGTCTGTGGGCGATGCTGCATGGTGGTGAGAAGTACCTGGAACCTGTTGGCCAGGATGCCAAAGGCGTTCTCCACCACCTACCTTGCCCTGGACAGCCTGTAGTTGAAGATCCTCTCTTCATGGGTGAGGCATATGGAAGTATAGGGCTTCATGAGGTAGGTTCTGAGGGAGAAGGCGTCATCCCCCACGATGAAGTAGGGCAAATCTTGTATGTCATTGGGCAGGGGGTCTGGATCTGGGAAGCCCATGATGAGGTTGCGTTACAGGCCCTCCTTGAGGTCACTGGCGTTGTATACCTGGGCATCTGAACATGACCCGTTGCCTGAAGCATCGATGTACATGAACTTGTAGTCAGCATCGACCATGGCGAAGAGGACGATGCTGAAGAAGTCCTTGGAGTTGAAATAAGTGGACTCCGACTTGGCTGGAGCTTTGCAGGCCACGTGCTTCCCATCTTTGGCTCCAACGGTGTGGGGGAAGTTCCACTTCTGATACCACTGCTCTGCAACTTTCTTCCAGCCTTCTTCATTGGAGGGGCAATGGAGGAGTTCCTCCAGGTATTCTTCAATGATGGCCTGCACCACTTCTCTGACCACAATGCTGATGGTGTTGTGTGGCACCCTCCAGCAGTACTGCATGCTCCTGTAGGTGGTCCCTGAGGCCAGGTGGCGCAGAGTCAGTGCCACCTTGAGCCCAGGGTCCAGGCTGGGCCAGAAATTGGTGCTCTGCTTGGTCAACCTGGGTGTCAGCCGCTCCACAACTTCGTCAAACATGGCTGGAGGCATCCTCATGAAGTTCTGGAATGCACAAGTGTCTTAGTTCCTGAGCTCCACCATCAGCTTGTTGTTCAGTCCGTACTCTGCTCTTCTCCCGATCCATCTTCAGACCCAGACGCTTCTTGGACGCCTCCTTTTCTTCCCGTAGAACAGTTGAAAGAACCTGTAGATGGCTTCGCACTGTTGCAGAACGATGGTGGCTACCAAAAGGAGTTTGTTATGATCCAAGGTGGACATGACTGGATGCTTTGGAAGAGCAAGAGTCAGATGAAGGCTGCAGAGGTCTGCACAGCAGGGCTGCTGGACTGAAAGTGAGATCCAGGTGAGTTGCTCCCCCTTTTTATAGTCAATATAGTGGTTTTCCACTAGGTGTCCTTTTGCATCCTCTAGGCATCCTCTAGACATCCTTAATATCCAAGATATGTCCCCTCTGCGAACATTTTTTCCATTTTAAATGTTTTGTATGCGAGCTGTATCCGCTTTCATCCTTTCTCCGTCTGTGCTACTAACGCTGCGCGTCCGTTCCACTTCCTCCCTGTGTCCGCTTTCTGCTGGAGCGAATGTGAGTTGCACGGATGCGCAGCGGATGCCTAGCGGATGTAGCGGATGCATAACAGATGATGACGGATGCAGAACGGATGTTCTCCGTATGCGTTGTGGATGCAGAACGGATGCGTTGGATAACTTTTTGAACTAATGGAACCTCAGTCGACGGATGCTGAATGGATAGAGAGGAAGAAAAACGGACGCAGTTAGTACAGAACGGATGCATCGCGTTAACCAACGGATGGCAAGTGTTTCTCTCCGTTTTACATCCTCTTTCCATCCATTGGTGCAGTGTGACATGGGCTTAAAGAACAGCTCCATGTAGAGTAAATATGAACAGGACTTCTGATCTTGAAGAAACATATAGAAATTGAACCACTGGAGCAGAAACCATATCCAGTATGATTAATTCACTGAGCCACCATGCCTCTCAAATATCTATTTTATTAGATTGCTTATTTTATTTTATTTTTGGCCTGAAAAATAGTATTTGGAAGAGTGAATGTATCACTGAGTGGAAGACTTAGAAAGAAAACCAGACTTCATTTACATGTGACTTGTACATAAAAAAAAATTACCAAGGTTAAGATGCTTGATAGCAATTTGGATGTATACCAAAACAATTAATATAATCTAAATATTTGATTGTATTATAGAAAAATAGTCTGAACGTGCGAAAAGAGGAAAAAAGAAAAAGGAAAATGTATCTAAAGGCCTTCTTTTCAGGTTAAAAATATATCTTTTTAAAAGAAAAAGAAAAACATTTTTTTCTTCAGTGTAATTTGTTTTTATTTTTTTAAAACCACATTCTTTTTAGCCACTAGACCCAGAGCAGGTCACATGGAGAATAAAATAAAAGCTGAGTGTTTTTTTTTTAAGGCCTTAAAACTTTAAATGTAGAAATAGAATTGGAAGAGAAGGTTCCACAGAGCACACTTGGAATGACTTTTGTGGGTTGGCAAAATGTTTCAGAAATCATCAGTTTTTTAAAAGCAAAAACTTTGTTCCATAAAATCTGTCTTTCCCTTCTTTCATTCTTTGTTATAAGGGTTTGCCAAAGTTCCACTGTATTTTTAAAAAACCCAGCATACTGTGGTTTAAAGCATCTGGAGCTGTACATTTATGATCTCACTTGCAACCTTGGAATAAAGTAAGAAGCAAGTCCATACCATTAAGAAAGAGTGAACTGTTCTGAAGAAAAAAAACCTTTTTTGGTCTAAAATAAACTATCTATATTTTCAAGCCATTAATAAGCCTGTGTCTGAAGTACACTCTACAAACTGACAGCATGAAATGAAAAAAGATAGAATCAAACATTTTTGTTGCAAAAGAATTCTTTTTTTTAAATATAAATTTTATTTGGGTTTTCACAAAAACATAACACAAATAAAACATCTTTTTGGGGAATAGCATGATCCCAGGTTATCACTTCTTCATGCAGACACAAACTCAATTTCATATTCATCTTTGTGTTCTATTCCATATCTTATTACTATTTTAACATTTTCTCCATAATTTTTCCCTCCCTTAGTTTTCTCAACTTTATTTTTAATTATCTCATATCTACATTTAATTATATATCTTTTTCTAAGTTTCAATGTCTTTCCAATCATTATATTTATACTTTGTCTGTGTTGTTTCAATTTTATATTATCTTTTCTCATGAAAAAATTTTTCCCCTGTAGTTACTAATTGGAGTATGACACCTTTATATCTTTCAATTTTATCCATTCAGCTGTTATTTAAACTTCAATTTATGCCCTTAAAATTATAACATTCAATATAGTATATAACTTCCCATAGAACTTTGCTTGGCACATTCTTAAAATACACACTATGTCCATATTTTTATATATATATA
>BLBF01000026.1:8252502-8270782 GCA_015471245.1 Laticauda colubrina | reverse complement strand
ATGAATGCAGTTCATCTTCCTTCGGGTATTATCCCACGTCATTGTAGTACTTTCAAATTTGTAGCAACGTTTCAGCATAATCTCATCTGCCATCATCAGGCTTCTGTATTGAGTTTGTATTGAGTTTGTATGTGGGTCAGGGTCTCACAGCTGTTGGTTTTAAATTTGAGGCTAGCCTATTATTGTGGCAGGATATTTTTTTCTACATCCTGATTGGTTGGGAGTCTTGGTCTGTGTTTATTGGACTTGGAGTCTGTTAGATTGGTGTTTCTGGTTCCTTCTGTCTGTTTTGTGGCTTTGATTGGCTGGCAACACTCTGTTCCTATGTTGGAGGCTTTCAGTGCAGCTTGGCTTCACGTGAAAGGATGGCTATTATCTATTAGGAAGCTTGGTTTCATCTGGGTGCCTGGTGGGGGTGTGTTTGAGCTGGAGGTATCAGAGGGAGTCTGTTTGTGCCCAGGTGTTTGCCTGGCTTGTGGTGTGGAGATCTTTCTATTTGAGAGTGCAGGCTTCCAAATGATTGACAGTCTGGTGGAATCAGCACCCAGATGAAACCAAGCTTTCTAATAGATAATAGCCATCCTTTCATGCGAAGCCAAGCTGCACATACAAACTCAATACAGAAGCCTGATGATGGCAGGTGAGATTCTGCTGAAACGTTACTACAACTTTAAAAGCACTACAATGATGTGGGATAATACCCGAAGGAAGATGAACTGCATTCATGTAAGTACCCGTGAAAACTTAAACACACACACACACACACACACATATATATATATATATATATATACACACACACACACACACACACACACACACACACACATACATTGTGTCAGTTGGTTTACAAATTGTTTTGTGCTTCCATTTCATAGTCTTCAATTACAATTACATTGGATATATTTTCATATTTTCAATCAAATATTAAATACATTAATATCATTGTTAATCAACCATTTGACTATACTTTTATTCATTCATGTTTTATGAAATAATCCATATTTTACTTAATTTGTTTCATGACAGTTCATATTATCATCTCAAATCTATCCTACAATCATTTTGTAGATATAATAATAAAAGAATACATCTTTATACATTTATTAATTTCTAAGAATCTACATATTTTATTCCCATGTTTTACTGTCTAACCATTGATAGAGTAGATCCCAAATTTTATAAAATTGTTTATCATCTTGTTCTCTGATTTCAAATGTCAGTCTACTCATTTCAGTAAATTCCAACATTTTTTTAATGATTTCCTCCTGTAATGGTATTTTCTCATTTTTCCAGTTTTTGGCAAGTACAATCCTAGCCGCTGTTAATACATTTACAATCAGGTATTTCAATTTTTTACGATATATTTCAGGCAAAATTCCCCAAAAAATATCTCTGGTTTCAAATCTATATGTTTTTTTGTCATTTTTTCCAACCATGTGTGGATTTTAATCCAATATTTTTCAGCATCCGCACAAGTCCACCACATATGGTAATACGATCCAGGTGTCTGATGACATTTCCAACATTTTTCAGATTTGTTCTTGAATATTCTTGCTATTCTTGTTGGGGGAAAATGCCACCTGTAAAACTTATTACACAAATTTTCTTTTTTTGTGTATTTGCTATTGACATTGTCATTTTATAATTTTGAGACCACAATTTTTGCCATTTCTCTAGATCAATCCCATATCCAAAATTCTCCCCCCAAGCAATCATTGTTTCTTTAACTTGTTCTTCTTCTAGTTTAATTTCTAATAAATATTCATAAAAATTTTTAATCACCTTTTCATCAGCCCCTGTCAAAATCTTATCTCAATCAGTCAGTTTATCATAGAAACCTTCTGTTTTAGAATTTATCGTACCTTGAATGTATTTGCACATAATGAAAACCATTTCATCTTTTTATCTTGTTCCTCTAATTTTTGCAAAGATTCAAGTTCACCCTTTTCATTCAATATTTCACCGTATCTAACTGTTTGTTCCTTTTTATATATTATAGGATAAGAAAATGCTTCAATAGCTGATAGCCAGACTGGAAGTTTCAAAAAACTTTGTCTTTTAGTCTTCTCACAGTTTAACCACAAAGATTCCCGTATATAATGTCTTCTAAAATACCCCTGTGTTTTAGTTCCTTTATACCATAGAAAAGCATACCACCCCAACAACAGATCATGTCCTTCTAATCTCTACAATCTAGTATTTCTTAATGTTATCCGTTCCTTAACCCACATCAAATTTGTAGCTTGGTAATATAACTCCCAGTTAGGCAAACCAAATCCTCCTCTTATTCAGGCATCTTGCAAAAGTTTTAACTTTATTCTCGCTTTCTTACCTTGCCATATATATTTCAACACAATTTTATTTAAATCTTCAAAATAATCTTTTCCAAGCCTAATTGGAATTGTTTGGAACAAACATAAAATTCTGTCTAATATATTCATCTTGATTGTTGATATTCTTCCTATTAATGACAGTTGTAAATTTTTCCATTTTGTCAGATCTAGCTCTATCTACTGCTTAAGTTTAACATAATTATTCTCTTTTAGTGTACTGCATCTTGTTGTAAAATATATCCCCAAGAATTTTATCTTATCCGTGACCTGGATTTTCAATAGGTCTTCTAATTCTTCCTTTTGTCTTGATAACATGTTCTTTATCAGAATCTTTGTCTTATCTTTATTTATTTTCAAGCCAGCCACCTCTCCATATGTCTCTAACTTTTCTATCAATTTTGATGCTGTTTCTAGTGGGTCTTCTAAAATGAAAACCAGATCATCTGCGAATGTTTGCAACTTAAATTCTTCCTTTTGAATTTTCATCCCTTTTATATCCTTTTCTTCTCTAATATTTTTGTTTAGCACTTCCAAGATTAACACAAACAACAGAGGTAATAGTGGTCACCCTTGTCTTGTTCCTTTTCTTATATCAAGAATATCAGTTCTCCCTCTCTCATTACCTTACCATTTGTTTATGATATATTGCTTCTCTTGCTTGAATAATTTTTTGAACAAAGCCCATCTGTTCCAGCTGAAATAACATGAATCGCCAATTCACATTATCAAATGCCTTTTGTGCATCTAGAAATATCAAAGCCATTTGTTTTTCAGGGTGTGCCTCATAATATTCCAAAGTGTCCAAGATGACTCTCATATTGTTTTTAATTTGTCTCTTTGGCTGAAATCCATTTTGATCAGGATGGATAAAATTGTTGAAGTATTTTTAAGTCTTTCTGCCAATATTAAAGCAAAGATTTTATAATATGCGTTTAGTAAGGAAATGGGTCTATAAGTTCTTGATTTGTAATGGATCGGCCTCCTCTTTTGGGATAAGTGTCATATAAGCTTCTGACCATGATTTGGGTATATTTTTCTTCAACATAACTTCATTCATAACTTCTAGCAATAGAAAGTTCAATGATTCTTGTAATGTTTTGTAAAATTCTGCTGGAAGTCCATCTGGGCCTGGTGCATTTCCATTATTTTGCTTCTTGAGTGCTTCAGTTAACTCCATCATCATTATATTGCTTTCTAACATTGTTTCAATCTCTTTAGGTATCTGGAGTAGATTAGCATTCTGTAAATACTGTTTAACTCTTTCCTTATCAATATTCTCTTGTGTGTATAGTTTCCCATAATAGTCTCGAATGATTTTCTTCTTCTCTTTACTAACATAGCAAACCTAGCCTTGGTCATCTATTAATTGCAATATTTTCCTTGATTTTTTCTCCTTTCTCAATTTATATGCTAACCATCTACCTGGTTTATTTGCATCTTCAAAGTAATTCTTTTTCATACCACTGATTTTCTGTGCTAATTCTTCTTTTTCTATTAGATTCATTTTATGTTTGATTATATCCACTTTTAACTTAATGTCCTTTTTCTTGGCATTTCTGTAGCTCTTTTTCAAGTCCTTTATACTCATCCTCTCATGCCTTAGAGGCTAGTCTTTTCATGGTATTTCTTTTCCTTGTTTAGTTTATTATCAAGCCTCTGGCATATGCCTTAATTGTATCCCATACATTCTGCATTGATGTATCTTCTTTTTTGTTTTCTCTAAAGAAGAAAGCCAGTTCTTTCTCCATCCACTGTGTGAAGTCTTTTTCCTTTAATATAGTATTATTTAATGTCCATCTAGATCCTCTTCTTTGTCCTTTCCATTTAATTGTCATTGGATTATGATCTTCCCAAGTAGTTGTTTCAATATTTATTTCTTGAACATTAGCTAACAATTCTGTTGACATCCATATCATATTTATTCTAGACCATGATAAATGTCTATTTGAATAGAAGGTATATTGTTCAGTTTTAGCATTTCTTTCTCTCCGTGTATCTTTTAAATTTATTTCATCTATCATTTAAAAAAAAGATTTAGGGAGAGTCTTTCTGTTTTACTTTGTTATTTTCTGTGCTGTGTAGTCCAGTTTATTATCTACATTCCATTAAAATCTCCCATCATAACTATATTAGCATAATCCAGTTCAATTATTTTCATATGTAATTTTTTATAAAATTCTTCTTGATTGTCATTTTGGGTATAGATTGCAATCAGGAGTGTTTTCATATTATTGTCCATTATTTCCCCCTTTAGCATTCTTCCATTGTCATCAGTATAGATCAAATTCTCTGGGATAATATCTTTAATGTATAAAACCACTCCTCTTTTCTTGCATTGTGTCAAAGAAGTAAATATTTTCCCTAGTTTTGGCTGGATCAACAATTGTTCATATTGCTTTTTGATATGTACTTCTTGTAGGCAGATTATATCAAATTTTAATTTCTGTAATTTATGGAAAGTTTTCTTTCTTTTTACAGTGAGTTTAGTCCATTTATGTTAATTGTAATCAGTTTTTTTTTCTTCCATGGTTATATTTTGTAGTTAGGTTTAGCTGCTCTCTTAGATCTTGGTTCATGTTGTTCTTTGACTTCCACCTTTTCACCTACTGCGCCTTCTTCTTCTTCAGTCTCCATTTGGCAGTCCTCTTGGAATTCAATTAGTGTCATTTCTTATTCTGTCTCCTCCTCTTTCCCTCCAAAATATTCTGTGCAAAATAATTCAGCTTTCTCAATTGCATCAATTCTATATCTCTGTTCTTGCCATGTGAACATTAAACCTTCTGGAATCAGCCATCTATAATTCACCTCTTTTTTTAAGTAGCATTTTGTCAGGAATCGGTATTCTCTTCTCATCTCTCTCACTCTTCTGGGTACTTGTTTCAGGACCACAATCTCCTTGTCTTTGTATTTCAATGTTTTCTCTCTTGCCACTTGCAATATTTGCATTTTAATGGCTTTCTTTGTCAATCTGATGTGAACTTCTCTTGGTAAGCTATTATTCATTGGATATCTTGTGAAGACTTGATAAACCTCATCTATTCCATCCATCATCTTCTCTTCAGTTATTTCCAAAGCTTTAGTCAAAATTTCTATCATTGTCTCAGCTAGGTTTTGTCTCTTTTCTTCCTCTATGTTTTGGAATCTAAGATAAAATTCTGATCTGTCCATCTCCCATCTCAACATCCCACTTTTATCTTGTTCAACCACAGTTAATCCATTATCAATATCTCCAATCTTCTTATCTCTTTGTTTATCTTCTTCTTCAATTTTTTGGAATCTCTCATCATACTTCATCATCATTTGTTGAAAGTTCTCCACCTTTTCATCAGTTTTTCCTGTTCTTTGTTCTCTGTCCTCTGTTCTCTTTTCAATATTCTCTGTTTTTATTTGAATATTTTGAATTTCTTGCATAATCATCTGCAGGGTCACTTTTTCCTGTTCTTTTTCTTGCTGTAAGATCATCTGTATTGAATGTTGTCCTCCAGATGGTGAAGAGGAAGAAGTAGAAGTTGAGGAACCAGGGGCTGCTAGTTTCCTACTCATTTTGGATAATTCAAAATCTTCAGATTCTTCTAGACCTTAATCCACTTATGAAATAACCAATTGTAATTCCAAGTAAAAATAGTGGGCAAAAAGAAACCAAATAGTAACAATAACAACAAAATAATAAATTTCTTCAGGTTCTTGTATACCTTAATCCAATCGATTGGTTAAATAGCAGAAAAAATCAAAAATGGAAGAAAAGACCATAAACACACACAAAAGAAGAAAAAATTTGTTAAATCCTGAAAAATGCAGAAAAGTAAAAAATAAAAAACTAAAGAAAAAAAAAAGAAAAGTTCTTCAGGTTGTTCAACACCTTAATCCAATTAAAAGTTCTTGGGTATAAAAGGATGCATAAGGAAAAAAAAAGCCACAAAGATTAAAAAAAAACCCAATATGGAAGGTAAATAGAAAAAAAAATACAAGGGAGGGAGAGAGAAAAAAGAAAAGAGTCTACTCCCTTAAAAAGAAAAAAAAGGAAGGAAATCATTAATACTAAAGCTTTTCCTTCAAAATAAAATGCAAACGTAAAAATTAGACTTCAAAAGACAAAAAGAAAGAGAAAAACAAGTTCCAAAAGGCCAACAATCCAAATAGCTGTTACAAAAAGTAAGCTAATAAGGAGGGGGTTTGTTGAAGTAAGAAATAGTCCAGATTAAAAAAAAATAAAAAGATCACACTGCACCTTATTTGGTTATCCAAGGCTTTTGTTAAAATTTATAACTCTCTTCTCCAGAGTCTTATTACCTTTTTTTTCAATAAACTTCAACACCAGACTCCAGCTATTTATAGAACCCAGAAGAGCACCTGCAATAATACTTTCCAATGCTCTTCCCTCTATCTTATCAAAGAGCAATGTCCTTGAAAAGAAGTCTCAGTTCTTTTTCAGCTTTGTCTGGTCAAGAAAAAAGAGATTGACTATTTCCAAGCCTCTAGTTGGTAGTGTTACAAAGTTTCTTCTGCTTTCACTTTCCCCCTCCTTTTCCAAACAAGATATAATAAAAATTAATTAAAAAGGAAAAAAGATGAATAAAAAGGAGTCTCTAGCCTCGAATATTATAAAGTCAAAAAGGAGAAAAATAATAAAAATTCAGCAATGTGAAAAAAAAAACATATTACTTTGATTTCCTAAAACCACTGCTTAATCACTTCTGTCAAAACTTTTACAGATTCTTTCTTTTCCTTAGGGTGTCCTTTCAAATCTTAAAGTAAAGAAAAAATTTTCACCAAACCGGCACACTTTCTCTTTCCGTTCTCTTTCATTTCGGAGCTGTCCCAACTTCAGCAGCTTTAATGGCTGCCTCTTTGCCACTGGCAAAAAGAGCTTCTCCTGGATCTACCAGGGACTTTGCGGTATCCCTGGGATTGACAGGATGCGCTCTTTACATTCACTGTCTCTTTTGGACAGTTTAGATCTGATTGGACTGTCCAGGAGCAAAGATATTGGCAGCGATCTCAGTCCTCCAAGATTGCATGCCATATCGTCACGATGCCAGCTCCGCCCTCCTAAGTCTTATAGAAGATTAAGAACTTTTTAAAAATAAACAGCAAAAAGGTGATTAGAACATTGATTTTGTAAATATATAAATGGATTTAAGGTCCAGATGTACAGTTTTTAAAAAAGTTTTTGAAACTAATGATAAAAATTCTTACCATGGCCAAATTATGTTGTTTTGAATTCTTAAAAAAATGAATGAAATGAATTTTGAAGATTGGTCACTAAAAGAACCTAAATATTAAAATTAAAGAAAAAGAGTACTTAAATTTGACTAATATGGAATAAAGATATTTTAATATTGGATGTATTGAAGTTTATTTGTGAACAATGGAACCAGAAGTTCATTTTTAAAAATATCAGCCATAATAGATAGACTGTGTTTTAAAGATGATAAGGAAGCGAACCAAGCTTTACTGGATATGTCTAGGACTGAACTGAAAGTGGATCTAAAAATAACAAGCAAAGAAAATGTCTTACGAAACGAAAAAGTAATTTAGGTAATGTTCTTATATTGGATTTATAAAAAAAGTTCTTAATCACAGGTGGTGTTAAAGGGAGGATTTGTTGCTTTGAGTTCTGAGAGCAAGGCAGCAGGAGATAGTGAAGAAAAAGGCAAAAACAGGGAAAAAGGGATTACTTGGAGATAAGAATATAGCTGGACAAAGATGAATTCCAAGTGAAGCAATCCAAGGTGAAGACAAAGATTTATGATGCTAACTCAAGGGAGAAATGAAGTCTTAGTCAGTTAACAAACTCGGGTCATAAATAACTGGATTCAAGGCAAGAGTTACAGAATGTGAAGCCAAATGTTCAAGTTGCTTCTCGAAACAGAAAAATGTTACTGTAAGATTTTAATTCTCTCTGTACTAAATGTGCATAAGTGTTACCAATATTTCCCTAAGCTTTGCTGGTCACTTTAGCACCTGGATGCTTGTTCTCTATAATATACTTTGGTTGGATATAGAAATCTTAGATGGAATAGCAGTGGGAGAAGAGTAAATAGAAAACTGAATACTTGACGCCATCTGAGTTGAAACTGAATCTGACTCCAAAGGCATAACAAAGGAAAGAATATACAGTTGGTTTATTTGATCAAGGTAAAAATACATATGTTCTAACTCTGGTGATCCTTAATGAACTATTGCTGATCATGTCTGAACAAGGAAGCTTTAAATATTTATTTATAGACAATAGACGTGATATAGGAAGAAGAGATCACTTGTTATATTTTAAGAATGGGTGATTACATAAATAAAATATTTAAAAAAATAAAATATATACTTGTTTTGAAGGGGGAAGTTTTTCTTTTATATCTTTCTTTGATTTTTTCTTTCCATTCTTTTGTTTTTTCAGTTTGTATCACTTCTTATCTTTTTAATTACAATATTCAATAATGTTACCATGAGAATGAAAGTGCAAGCAAGAGAAAATTAATTTTGCTACCCTGACTTTTTTTCAGGCTATTAACTGCCCATATATATGTACATACAAATGTATTTCTGGTGAAGTGGACAGTTAGTGTAACTACTAGCTATTTTTATTTTTCAAGTATAACTGAAATTAAAACTCAGTTACTTTAAAAATGTATTAAAAGTTTAAATAATTTTAAAAATAGAGTTGCTTGATGATGCTAAATGAAATATCCATTGACAAAATAATCCTCATAATTAAATTTATTCAAATAACTTTTCTAGTACACATAGCTGTACAACGGTTTTGTATTTTGGTTGAGTATTTTGGTTTTAAAGAAATGTGTCCAAAAATGTATGCCTGCTAAAAAAATTAAACACTGAATTAGCACTGAGTGTCAGTGTTTGGATGTCATTAGACACAAGAAAGCTTTTAAGTCATAAGTAAAATTTGACTTTATGGCTCACTGTCTCACTTAGGAATGAAATCATATTATGAATTATGTCTTTCTCCTATCAATAATTATTAATGATGAGACCACTGTTTTTATAAGAGCTGGAATAGTTCAAGCACATATTATAAGTAATTAAAATTTATAGTCAAATGAAATGCAGCATCTTTATAAAGCTTTGTTTAATGTTATGTTAATTAAACCATACGTATGACCTAGTGAGTTTAGGACAAAGATTTGAGCCTACTGAGGTTGCAAATGCAAATTTTATGTTCGGGAATCAAATATTGAATACATGCCAAAAAACATGAATTTCTCATATAGATGGATTATAGAAATCAAGCAGTTTCATATTTCATATTATAGAAAGTCTTTGCTAATAGAACATTGCATTAATTTTAAACTTGAAAGGATTTCAAAATCTTTACAAATGTTAGTCACTTATTCCAATTTTCAAGGATCAGATACACCTGGACATAAATGCCCCTGGCAGACTTGCAAATTAAAATTGCTTTACAATAGCAAGCACCATACATTTCTTCTGAAAACTACCTACCTTGTAAATTCGCAATACATCTCTTTTATATATATTTTTGGTGTTTGGTATTACATAAGGTTGACATGTAAAAGAGATACCTGGGAACTTTGCCTCATTAAATACATACCAGAATCTGATGAAGTGATGGGAGCAATGCCCTGAAAGTGATTTGGTATGCTTTTGAGTTTATGGAAGTTGTGGAAGTGAATAAGCTTCTCCAGAGTATAGTTGCTATCTGTGGTTTAGCCAGGGGCTGGATGCATCACATCCTAGCCCCACCCTGGCCAGTTTAGTGAACGGGAATAAAAGTCCCAATATGTCACATGATGCTGCCGTGACAACGCAAGTTTGACACCCCTGGTTTAGGCCATATTCAGCAAGACTGATTTGGGCAGCTGGGCAGGTAGTATCCAAGGATATTCATGAATATTTGAGAGAACAAGAAGTTCCATTTGCCTTAAAGAAAGTCCTTTTTCATAAGTCCCTCTTTTGGTCCAGATTCTTTTAAAAACTGCTGCCCAATTTTCCTTTACTCTCAGGAAGATTTCTGACACAAACTGTCCTTGTGTCTAGTTGTTCTGGTATGCATTGCCCTATAGTGTAATTTTGAGGATAGAAATTGAAACAATTTATGTCCAGGATATAAGGGGGTCTGTAGATATTTTGGCAGCCCTCTTTTTGACTTGTGCAATATACAAGTCCTCAATGGAAGGCAGATTGGTAGCAATTGTTTTTTTCTGCAGTTCTAATTATCTGATGAACTCTGTGTCTGTCTTGTTTGGTTGCAGAACCAAACTGGACGGTTATAGAAGTGCAGATGACAGACTCAATAATTCCTTTGTAGAAATGAATCAGCAGCTCCTTGGGCAGTTTGAGCTTTCTGAGTTGGTGCAGAAAGAACATTCTTGGTTGTGCTTTTTTTATTATATTTTTGATGTTAGGTGTCCATTGAGAGAGTCCAGAGATATTTCATGAGAAAAACCTTCCACTCCTCTACTTGTAACAGATGTTATGCCACCAGACTTGAAATTTTAGGCTTAGACAACTTAGAACTTTGCTGCCTTTGGTCCAATCTAAGCATCATGCATAAAATTATCTATTGCAATGTCCTACCTGTCAATGACTACCACAACTTCAACCAGAACAATATACGAGCACACAATAGATGCAAATTTAAGATAAACTGAACCAAACTCAATTGTAGGAAATGACTTCAGCAATAGAGTGGTCATTGTCTGGAATACTCTACCTGACTCTGTGGTTTCTTCCCCAAAACCCAAAAACTTTAACCTTAGATTGTCTACTGTTGACATTACCCCATTCCTAAGAGGTCTTTAAGGGGCATGCACAAGTGCACAAACATGCCTACTGTCCCCGTCCTAATGTTCCCTTTTGTTTGTATCCATTTTATGTATTAATAATCATGTTTATATTTATACCTGTTATCTAATATATGCTCAACAAAATAAACAAACAAACAAATAAATAAATAAATAAATAAATAAATTTTAAGTCTCCAGATCAGAAACTTGAAGGTTGATACTGTGTTGTCCAGATGTGGCAGTATAGGAGAGTTTCTCCTAAAATCTACCACCATTTCTAGGGTTTTGAGTGCATTAGTTCATGATTATTCTGGTTGCATCACAGGGCTAGTTGTTCAACCTCCTGTCTGTATGCAGATTTGTCATTGTCTCAAATGAGACCAATCACTGTTGTATCATCTGCAAACTTCAGTACTTTAAGGCCCTGTCCACTGGCCGATGGATGCAAAACGTTTGTAAAAAGGACACAGCGGACGAGAAAAATGTTCCATCCGTTGTTATCCGCTCTCAAAAATGGCAAAAATTTGCATAACGAGAGAGGACAACACGGAAAGGAACGGACGGGGGAGGACGTAGGGCAGATGGAAAGCAGATGCTCCACGGAAGCCTAGCGGATGGAAGCAGATGAGAGTGGATGGCACATCTGCAAGGCTTCCAGGGGAGCGCAGCAAAGCGGACGTGGAACGGATACAGCGGATGCAGAGCGGATGCCAAGCAGATGAAGCGGATGCAGAGCGGAAGCCTAGAGGATGCCTAGCGGATGCCTAGTGGAAGCCTAGCAGATGCCTAGCATTCACTGTGCACATGGGGAGGATGCATTGCGTCAGCCCCGCGGATATAAAGGGAAGCAGCTCCCAAGCAGGTCAATATTCAGAGGAAAGACCTGCCTGCCAGCCAGCCAGCCAGCCAGCCAGCCAGCCAACCAGCAACCCCACAACCATGGGGAAGAAGAGAAAGCCTCAGCCATCTGCTGCCAGCCCTGGCAAGAGGGACAGGGCCACCATCCTACCCCATGGCCCTCACTCTGCTTCTGCTGGGGCTTCTGCAGCCCGGGCTCCCTCTTCTGGGGCTGGGGCTTCTGCTGATGCTACTTCTGGAGGAGCTGATGATGCTGCTTATGGTGCTGGGGCTTTTGCTGGTGCTTACTCTGCTGAAGCTGCTTCTGGCGGTGGTGCTTCTGCTGGTCCTTACTCTGCTGAAGCTGCTTCTGGTGGTGGTGCTTCTGCTGGTGCTTACTCTGCTGATGCTGCTTCTGGCAGTGGTGCTTCTGCTGGTGCTTACTCTGCTGCAGCTGCTTCTGGTGGTGGTGCTTCTGCTGGTGCTTACTCTGCTGGCGCTGCTCCTGGTGCTGGTGCTTCTGCTGGTGCTTACTCTGCTGGCGCTGCTCCTCGTTCTGCTGGTTCTGCTGGTGCTCCTGGTCCTGCTGGTGCTCCTGGTCCTGCTGGTGCTGCTGGCGCTGCTGGTGCTTACTCTGCTGCTGCTGATCCTGGTCCTGCTGGTCCTGCTGGTGCTGCTGTGCTGCTGCTGCTGTGGTGGTGGTGTGGAGGAGCAGCCCCTATAACCTGGAAGCCCCTCTGATGAGGTCCCATGTGGTACTGCCAAAGGGAGGAAGAGGCAGACGCGAGAACAGGAGAAGAGGCAATACAACATTGAAGAGGAACGTGAGGATGAGGTGCTGGACTGGCTGAGAGAGAATGAGTATCTATGGCGGAAGGGACACAGGCTCTATAGGGACACCAAAAGGAAGCAGGCTGCTTGGAGAGAGAAGGTGGAGAGCCTGGGCTACACTTCGGAGGTGCTCCTCGGCTAGTGGAAGCACATGCACACCTGGTACGGGAAGCTGCACCTCAAGAAATCTGGCCAGGCTGCGGTCAAGCTGATGGACAGAGAGACCTATGTGATGGCCAAGTGCAGCTTCCTGGAGGGTAAGATCCGCCACCGAGGAGCAGCCCTTCTCACAACCCTCTCTCTCAGGCAGCCTGCTGAGAGCCAGTCCTCTTCTGGCAGAGAGTCAGCTCCTGTCTCCAGGCAGGTATCTGTGGAGCGTGCCATGACGGAGACCCCCGCTCTGCCAGCTTTACTACCCATGGTGGAGCACGTGGAGGACCCCCTGACGCAGTGGGAGAAAGGAGACGGCACTTCCACCACAGCCCAACCACATCCACCCCCAGCTCCACCTCCACAGAAAGGCAGAGAGGCAAACCGGATGGACAGAGCCACACTGTTCTGCTTGAGATAAGAGATACCATCAGGAGCAACGTAGATCTCCTCTCTCAGCTGGTACACACCGACTCCTCATCCTCCAACCGCAAGCCCTTCCTCACCAAGTGAACCAGACCCTCATGGACATGGCGGAACCCCAGGTGGTAAAGGACAGGATCACCAATCTGCTTCACAACCCTCCAGACCCAGATGAACCTGCTCCCACCCAGTACAGGTCTGCTCCTCCACCCCAGGTGATGTCACTCCCTTTCCAAGGCTTAACACAGGCCCTCACCTCCCAAGGCTACAGCTACCAGCAGGTCCAGCAGCACAGGCAGCAGCCCTTCCTAGTCCAGGGAATTGTTCATTGGATGCCACCGGTGCCAATGATGCCACCGATGCCACCCACGCCACCGATGCCACCCACACCACAGATGCCACCCACGCCAGTCCTCACCCAGCTGCAGACCAGATAGCCCCCTACACTGTTCCTTCCTCCACCCCACAGCCAAGCCCGGCCTTAGTACATCTGTCATCGGTCATGGGACTGACACCCCACATCATGGAGGAAGGGATTTCAACATCACGGGGCTGAGCCAGCTGTCTGAGAGCTTCCTCAACACACCGTTCCCTGTTGTCCTCTCGGGGCCAGGCACCCCAGTGGCGCTTCAGACCAGCACTCCAGCAGCAGCCACCTCCACAGCACCTGGACCCTTCACCCCTGAGACTGGGCACACCTCCAAGTGACGAAGAAGAGTGCAAGAGACTGGGTGGCTACCTGTTGAATTTATTTGGACACTTGACTTGGGTCATTTTTCTTTTACAGCTTGTTATTAATAAAGATTATCTTTTCTTCACAGACTTGCTTCATTTATTTTATTAAATAAAGTCTTGGTGGAAACTTTTAGAAATGGTTTAAGCCTTTGCATGCTTGTGGGATGGGTTAAGATAGCAGTGGGATGGGCAGGGATACCTTTGGGATGGGTAATAGCTGTGGAATAGATAAACCTCCTTTGCCTTGTTGGAGGTCCATGAGCCTGTTTTGCAAGACTGGGTAGTGGGTGCGCATGAGATTGTGCAGGATGCAGCAAGCTTCCACGATGTTTCTCACGGTCTCTGGGTGATGCTGCATGGTGATGAGAAGTATCTGGAACCTGTTGGCCAGGATGCCAAAGGCATTCTCCACCACCCACCTTGCCCTGGACAGCCTGTAGTTGAAGATCCTCTCTTCACGGGTGAGGAGTCTGGAGGTCTAGGGCTTCATGAGGTAGGTTCTGAGGGAGAAGGCGTCATCCCCCATGATGAAGTAGGGCATATCTTGTGTGTCGTTGGGCAGCGGGTCTGGATCTGGGAAGCCCACCATGAGGTTGCCTTCCAGCCCCACCTTGAGGTCACTGGCGTTGTATACTTGGGCATCTGAAGATCTGAAGATGCCTGAAGCATCGATGTACATTAACTTGTAGTCAGCATCGACCATGGCGAAGAGGATGATGCTGAAGAAGCCCTTTAGTTGAAATAAGTGGACCCCGACTTGGCTGGAGCTTTGCAGGCCACGTGCTTCCCATCTATGGCTCCAACGGTGTGGGGGAAGTTCCACTTCTGATACCACTGCTCTGCAACTTTCTTCCAGCCTTCTTCATTGGAGGGGCAATGGAGGAGTTCCTCCAGGTATTCTTCGATGATGGCCTGCACCACTTCTCTGACCACAATGCTGATGGTGTTGTGTGGCACCCTCCAGCCGTACTGCACGCTCCTGTAGGTGGTCCCTGAGGCCAGGTGACACAGAGTCAGTGCCACCTTGAGCCCAGGGTCCAGGCTGGGCTGGAAGTTGGTGTTTGCCTTGGTCAACCTGGGACTCAGCCGCTCCACAACTTCATCAAACATGGCTGGAGGCATCCTCATGAAGTTCTGGAATTCACGAGGATCTTCGTTCCTCAGCTCCACCATCAGTTTGTTGTACAGTCTGTACTCTGCTCTTCTCCCGATCCATCTTCGGACCCAGACGCTTCTTGGCCACCTCTTTTTCTTCCCGTAGAACAGTTGAAATAGCCTGTAGATGGCTTCGCACTGTTGCAGAACGATGGTGGCTACCAAAAGGACTTTGTTACGATCCATGGTGGACATCAATGGATGCTGTGGAAGAGCAAGAGCGAGATGAAGGCTGCAGAGGTCTGCACAGCAGGGCTGCTGGACTGAAAGTGAGATCCAGGTGAGTTGCTCTCCCTTTTAATAGGCAATATAGGTTTTCCACTATGTGTCCTTTTGCATCCTCTAGGCATCCTCTAGACATCCTTAATATCTGAGATAGGTCCCCTCTGCAAACGTTTTTTCCATTTAAAATGCTTTGTATGCGAGCTGCATCCGCTTTCATTCTTTTTCCATCCGTGCTACTAATGCTGCGCATCCGTACCACGTCCGTTTCACTTCCTCCCTGTGTCCGCTTTCTGCTGGAGTGTATTTGAGTTGCACGGATGTGCAGCGAATGCCTAGCGGATGTAGCGGATGCGTAACGGATGACGACGGATGCAGAACGGATGTTCACCATATGCGTAGTGGATGCAGAACAGATGTTTTGGATACATTTTCCGCT
Source organism: Laticauda colubrina (assembly GCA_015471245.1). Classification (NCBI taxonomy): domain Eukaryota; kingdom Metazoa; phylum Chordata; class Lepidosauria; order Squamata; family Elapidae; genus Laticauda; species Laticauda colubrina. The sequence goes on along the minus strand of BLBF01000026.1, from coordinate 8,254,892 downwards.
CAAAAAGTTTTGAGCAGCTCAAAACTGTTTGAGCAGATGGATCCTCAGTCGACGGATGCTGGATGGATAGAGAGGAAGAAAAACAGACGCAGTGAGTACAGAACAGATGCATTGCATTAACCAATGGATGGCAAGTGTTTCTCTCCGTTTTATATCCTCTTTCCATCCATTGGTGCAGTGTGACATGGGCTTTAACAGAAGGATCTTTTGAGATGCAGTCATTGGTATATAGAGAGAGCAGAATTCGAGATAGTACACAGCCGTGATATTTGATGTGATTTTACCTAGTTTCACCTGCTGCTTCCTGTCTGTTAGAAAGCTTATGATCCATTTACAAGTGTGGTCAGGTACAGCTGGATGATTTAGTTTAATTAGAAGAATATCTGGAATGATGGTATTGAATGCTGACCTGAAGTCTACAAACAGGATCCTTGCATAGGTCTTTGGAGATTCAAGATGTTGTAGGATGCAGTTCAGAGTCATATTAACAGCATCATCTGTCAATCTATTTGTTCAGTAGGCAAATTGGGGTCTAACAGTGGATCTGTGATAGTTTTCTGTTGGGCCAGCACTAGCCTTTGAAAGGTTTTCATAACTACAGATGTTAGAGCAACCAGTCTGAAGTTATTCAGTGCTTTGATGTAGAGTTTCTTTGGCACTGGGATGATAGTAGAGCATTTGAAGCAAGAAGGAACATAGCACATCTCTAGTTATTTATTAAAGAATATATTTAGAATGAAGTATCTATGACAAAATGGAGCAAGTAAACACAGTCTGCCACACCATCCAGTCACCTGTGCCCTCAGACATACTGTAAAAGCTAAATGGGAAAGAAGAATTCAACAATACATGAGGCCAGAAAATAAACTTCCTAAAAACTAGAACTATTATATTAAGATTGGCTATAATAACAAAATTTTGCAAATCAGATAGTGATTTATCTCCCTACTTCTCATATCCCATTGAATCAAGGAAGTATCATCTTTAGTTTCTTCCAAATGTCATTTTATTGAGTGGCATAGTGGCCTAGAGGTGAAGATGTTTATCAGGATGCAAAAAGAAAATATCTGCTGCAAACTCTGTATGTGTGTCAGAATGACATCTAGCCAGTAAAAGCTCAGTTACATTCAGTTGCCCCCAGCTTCACCCTGAATAAAGGGATTAAAGGGTTCTAAAAAGAAAAAAGTCTTGTTTCTCAGAGCTTAAAAAATACTTTTACTCCCTTTGCCTAATGACTCTTGCATATTTTCATCAATATCATATTCCTTATTTTGTAAAATAAAAAAGGGAAATAATAAAATTGTGCTATTCATGAGAAATTGCCAGGTAAAATTTTATCCGAAACTCTTGATTAAATTTAAACTAGCTACAAACATCAAATAATTTAGATGGATTTTATGAGAAGCATTAATCTTCAGGCAGGTAATAGTTAACATCTTGATGACAATATAGTTAGAGCCGTAGACTAAAAACTTAAAATGACTTTTAAAGTCATTTTAAAGCTTTCTGAACTTTTTATGACAGGAAAGGAAGGGACAACTAAAATCTGTTAAATCTGTTTTAATTGAAGACCATTTATCCAACTATAAAACATAAAGTCTGCCATGTTGGTAATAAAATGATTTTTAGAATGGTTCATAAGGTTTTGCACTCTCTGCTTTTATCTGTTTAGTTTTAAGAATACCTACATTCTTGAAACAGAAACATAATATACTGGCAATGCTTAACTATATGTTGTTACCCAAGATCAGGCTTGAAATGCCATGGAAGTGATGAACCAGTGCCTGGAAGCTTTAAATGAGACAAAGTACACTGAAATTGTATCAGGGCAGGAGGAATTATGACTTTTTCAGAAATATTCTGATGCCCTAACTATTGGTTTATAAATGGTCTGGATGAAATAGTATCTCCCTTGAAAAAAGTGGTTACAGTATGCCTTTCAATTTTAAGCATATGAAGGCTGTGGCAATGCTATGCAGTTGCTCAGCTTAACTATAAACACCAGTTGTAGTCATTCTTGGATCATGACATATGGTATTAAACTGCTGTCGCACACAGTATAAGATTGTATAGAAACCACAGTTTATATTGAAAGCAGAGACAAAGTCAGTTATAGGGTAAAGCCTTATAGCACTATAATTCCAACTGTTCGGTTAGTGCAAATAGGTTTCTAAGTATGGAGTCTTTGGGGCTTTCTAAGCTTGGTTGTTTTTTTATATTACATTACATTTCATTACCAAACTAGGTAACGTTATCAGGACTAGCAGGGAATGGAGTTTATTCAGTGATGGGCTGCAAATTTTTAACAACTGGTTCTCAGCCCTGATGACTGGCTGGGTGGGCATATCACTGGGTGGGCGTGACCAACTCACTTCTTTGCATATATATAT
>BLBF01000026.1:8163241-8242502 GCA_015471245.1 Laticauda colubrina | reverse complement strand
GTGCTTTTAAAGTTGAAGCAACGTTTCAGCAGAATCTCATCTGCTACAACTTTAAAAGCACTACAATGACGTGGGATAATACTCGAAGGAAGCTGAACAGCATATATATATATGCTGTTCAGCTTTGTTCAGGTATTTTCCCATGTCATTGTAGTTGTGTTTTTAAAGTTGTAGCAACGTTTCAGCAGAATCTCATCTGCCAACATCAGGCTGGGAACAGGACCTGTATTTTTATAATACTATAGAAAATATTACATGTAAAGCTTTATTTTGTAACAGTAGAGTGTATAACAAATAATCTTAATCAATGTGTTGAGGAAATTCAGCTGAATCATTCAAACTAGTTTCAAAGATGAAAATTAATAAAAGTGGCTGAACACTCTTGCCCTTTAAATGGAAGGAAAAATTTGACTTCTTATCATGAACAGTTAATTCAATCATGCATGAGATTTTTTCCTCAAACATTGTAACTTGACAAGTATCTACAGCTCTTCTCAACAGTGCATTTCTTATTTGTGCCTTTATTCTTATGCAAGGAAATTAAACTAGCTCACAATATTCTTTGATATTCTTTCCTACTCAATTAAAAAATTGAAGATAATCTCAGCTTATTTTTTGTTGCCATAATCGGTACCATAAGGAATCTTGCTGATATAATGAAGCATGAAAATATTCAAGATGAGAGGCATTATATTTTCTTAAAACAACAAATATGTGAAGCCATTTGTTGAAATTGATCCCTACACTTTCCCACATGATTACAAATAAAAAATCATAAAAAACTTATAAGAATATTAGAATTGTCAAAACAGTAAAAGGTGGCACTATCCATTGCAGAAATAACTATAAAGAAATTTCATACCATACTAATACAAGGGGTAGGTGTCACCTAGAGCAAGTTGTATGACTAACAAATGTCATCTATCCTTTTACAGCTTGTCTTGAAAAAATACTTCACAAATACACTGGGCAAAAGATGGAATAAAAATCAATGACACCTATTTAAATTTCTTAATATTTGCAGATGAAGTGGTCCTCTTCTTGCTCAGAAGAGTTACAAAGACACATACAACATCTGCACAAAGTTGGAGAAACACTTGGCTTAAAAATAAACCTGAAAAAAGCCACATTATATTTAATAAATTCACCCGCAAAAGATTTTTTTTTGTTTATGGAAAAGAACTAGATGTAGTAGATCACTGTATAGACCTTTGGCTAATGGATCCCAAGGGAAGATAATACAATAAAGGAAACTGAATGATGGTTAAATGTGGTTGGCATGCGTTTGGCAAGCTAAGTGTAATTTTCAAGAACAATGTCTTTCAATTAGTGTGTGCTGCCTGTTTTAACATATACTAGTGAAAAATAGACAATAATTTCACAATTCATACAAAAGCTGTGAGTGGTGCAAAGAGCCATGGAAAGATGCATGTTGAGCACCACAAGAGAAAATAGAAAAACCTGCACATGAATTAGAGAACAAACAGAATATACTATATCATCAAGAGAGTAGAAGAATTGAAAATGGGCTGATCACATAGGAAGGAGAACTGATAGCAGGTGAACAAAAACAGTTATGGAATGGATTCTACAAAAGAGACCTAAAACAAGATGTATCAATGATATTAGCAAGTATTATGGGCCCAATTGGCAAAGGAACGCTTAAGACCATATGGATTGGAAACATGCAGAAAAGGCCTTTATCCTGCAGTGGATAGACAATGGGTAGAATGATGATGATGATGATGATGATGATGTTGATGATGATGATGATGAATTCCCCAGATTACACGATTCAAATGCAGCTTCAAAGTAGTTAATTTTATGTCAAAATTTGTGAACTTTTTTTTTTTTATCAAAAATACAGATGAAAATAAATATATTTACTTTTTGTAAGAAAAAAAAATTATCTTAAAATCTACCATTCTCCACTCCTCCCCCCAAAAATATGATTTGTTTTTCAAGTTTTCCCTTAGAAATAACCAGATGCCTGCTGCTCTTATTCTGCTCAAATTTTGTTTCTTGGATTAAATCCTATTAAATAGGAATATTTTTTGTTAAAAAATGTTTCGTGAGTAACCTTCTGGAACAGGAGATAAATCTTTGGTATATTTGATATGTCTTATACAGAAATGCACTCAGATTACTGACAGCTAATATGACTTCCTAGACCTTTTAACCCCAATGATTGCTTGGAATGACATGAACTGAACCTGAAATCTCCTACATGTAAATTACATGCTCTTGTGCTGACCGAAGCTAAATTTCTGGATGTAATTCAAGCTTAATTTGAAGCATATAAAGAGTAGATTTTTTTAGAATAAGCAGATTCAGTCAACCATGAAAGTCATCATATTGCAAACTTCCCCTGAAAGGGAAGAAATATTAAAGTTTGTCAAAAGTCTATTATTTACAGTTATTCAGAAGTATTTGAAAATGTCAAGAATGTAAGCTTTCTATTGATTCTGAAAAGATATTTTACATCTGATTTCAGGCATAAAACCATGCTGAAGTAACCTGCATATTTGAAGCTTTACTTGATTAAATGATAATGCAGCATTGCTACAGGGTAATAGAACCCATTCACTCTGGGATTAATTCAAAGGAAAAATCCATATAAAGATGGAATAGGATCTCCAATTACTAACCATACTTATGTCTGGTACAATATTCCTATAAAAAAACCCAGAGCAAATGGGACCATTATTGCAATTCTTGTCCATTATAATTTGTTTTCCAAAGAAAAAAAAAGATAGAATTGTTCAAATTAAATCCTTGCAAAAATCAGTGCATTTTCCATTGCAATGGAATACACAATTGATATGAAAAAGGTAGTGAAATAAATACTTATAAACTAAAGAAATGAAAAATAGCATCATTATATATTTATTATCACAGCTGAAAATAAAGTATTTAATAAAGCATAAATACCTGGGGCTAATAAATTTAAAAAGCAAGAGAAACATTTCTAGCTATTATAGTTGCTAATATGGCATTTCCACAAGGGAATAAAACATTTTAAATGACTCTCTCCTGCTAGAAAATTATCACATTGCCACTGAATGAAGATTTCTTTCTGAAAGCGATGCCATTTAGACATTTTGCTATGATTACCCTTCCAGTAAGTTTTTTTTTAAAGGGAGGATAATTCTAAACTGATATTAGAGTAATTGTAGCTCTGCCAGCATGAAGGAAGCATAACATACCCATCCTGTATGGGATCAAAGATGATAGCAAATTATTTCTGTATTGACATAAAAATGATTTTTCCACCCAATAAGAAGTCAGTCCTTTATTATTTTACTTGAAGTGATGATTTGTCCTCTTCAAAAAAAGCTTCAATAAAACTACAAGATAGTCTGATTTAAAGCACAGGAAATGTGTAGCATTAATGAAGAAAAATACTTTACTTTAGTATGAAATTATGCTTTCTCATTAGCCGTACCTGAAGGACAAAACAGGAAGACATCCTTGGTAGATGGCAAAGCTCAAATTAGAAACCATAGAAACTGTCTTCCTTTAATTTTCATATTACAGAGATATCACATCCTCCTAATCCTACCATCACTATACAATTGTCCAGAGCGTACAAGACAAATTTTACTTGGCCACAACATACAGCATTATCAAGCTCTATGCTCTCAAAGCTTTCCGGAAGAAGACTTAAAGCATGTGTGTAGTGCCCAGTCTTATAGTTTGGTCTCAGCTTGGCCCTTGCCTGACACTATAAAGTGCCTAGCACTTTATACTTTCTTATCTTATTACACTTACCTTCATATATTTTATATAGCTTTTAATGTTTCTGAAGCTTTTTTATATCTTTTATGTCCCAATGCTTTCCATTCTTGGCTGCATTCCTTCCCTGGGTTGTAAGAAAGATATAAGAACTTGGATTTGTGGAAGTGGAAATGAAATTTACTAAACAGTAAATATTAGGAATAATAAATGTAAAGCAAATGAATTAACATACTATGGTACTAACTGGAGGACTGCATCCTTACATCAACTGTAAGCATCATTTTGCATGGTCCCATTTTTATCTGTCATAAAGATTCTTATATGAGTGAGTCATGTCTGTAAGTTTCTGAGAAATCTTGCACTAGGAACTGAGTTAAATCAGGACATCTGTAATTTTCTACAGAATCCTGTTCAAAGAAGACTGACAATAGAATGATTGGAATGCATATATTGGAGGAAGAGAGAAGATGGAATTTATAGAAAGGTTTGACTTACAGGAAATAATATAGTTTTGCAGAGAGAATAATTTGGCATTGCTAGTACCTGCTTCAAGCAAGATGAATATAATTTATACACCTGGATATTAGCAGATGTTCCATGTCAGTCAAATTGTCTATATAGCAAAAGATAGAAAAGTATAATCCAGTGAGACAGTAGAAATCCAGATTGTTAAATAGAATAAAAATTACATCACATTTAGAAAATTAAATTAAATTTAATTTGGGTGAAAGACCACCTGAAGAGCAATTGTAAGAAGTAAAATCAAATTGTGCATGCACACACTCACAAACACACACACATCAGTTATTTTAAAAAGAAGCTAGCACCCCAAAAGGAGAACTAAAGTATTTGGCAAAGAGGGGATATAAAATTAAGGTAGGAATACTCAGCACATTTGTACATTGATTTTAAATATGATTATACAGTGATAGACACATTTTTAGGGAGGATATATTCACAAAAATAAAAATTAGAAATATGATAGGTAATGGACTTGCTGTCAAACAGGAAAACACAAAAATATTTGAAATACCCATTGACTTGTTTAAAATATAAAAAGAAGAAACAGTTAAACCATTAACAGCTTTATACAACAAAATGGAAGAAGACAGTAGTCGGGGTAGTGGAGCATATCACATATAAGTGAAGAAGGAAGAAGCAAGTAAATTTTCAAATATTATTGTTGAAATAAACAACTCAATATTCAATATTCAGACAAGGTTTTGGTTAAGTTCTTACAAATGAGTATGTAGCCATAAGTGAAAAAGAAAAGACAAATAAATAAGCACGATTCTAAATAAGGCTGACGAACATGTAATCCCACCTTTTATTTAAGTTGGATAATGGAGAAAATAGAAGAATATCAGAAGGATATTTACTATTAACTATATATTTACTATATTGGGTTGGAATGTGGAATATATTAAAGCTGATGAGTATGTCAATACTGGCTATAAATATTCCTTAGAAGAGCAACGAATAAGAAATTAATATAAGTGAGGGAAAGATTAGCAGCCATGCCTGTTTCAAACATTTACAATAATGGCAAGACTGGAAAAGATGATAAATCAAACATTTTACAAATTGAGATTATGCATACAATACCACTTGGTTAGCTAAAAGTTAGAAGAATTCTGCATGAAAATGGAAAAAAAAACTTGCATTGAATGTTTAATGTTCAGAAAATTGATAGCAGTGTGCTAAATGAACTAAAATGGGTAGTGAAGAGATGTAAGTTGTACACACTGACTGCACAGCTGTCACTGTATTGGTTAATCAAACCAATCTCTTTTAACTACAGGCAATCCATAACTTATGACCATAATGTTGTCTGCCCCTTATAGTCATAAGTCATGAGAATTGTAAAACGAGTCAGTCATGTGACTGATTTGATTTCATAACCCTTTTTTCAGTGACCATTAAGCAAATTGTAGGTCATAAAATAAACTAATGTTTCATGATGGAGCAGTTTTGCCAAAACAGAAGTAAATGTTGGTTTTCAGCAAAACTGTTGTAAAGTGTGGTCACTTAGCTATGGGACACTGCAAATGGCCATTAATGCAGTTATGCTGATAAATGACCAAAGTCTGGTTTCATGACTGAAAGCAGGAGAGAATTTAAAATCCAGGTTGTAAGTAACCCCAGGGTAGGTCCACCGTAAAATCAAACAGTTGTTAAGTGCATGGTCACAAATCGAGTACTACCTTTCGACCTTTCTTATTTCCAATAAAGTTATAGCAGAAGGAAAAATTGACATCTTTATTGGATTATCATTTTCAATTCAGTTTTAGTTGTGTTTCATGGAGACAAAAAATCCCTATTATGCTGTCCTGTTTTAGTTTTAGTTTTATTTATTTTAAATAATGTATTTATTCAACATTTATGAAATTAAAAGCATATATTTACATTTTACACTATTGTTTAAGCAGTAGATACACTTGTACTTTTCTTCTGGTAGCGTGCTATACATTGTCATAATAACTCCTTTGTCATTTTAAACTCTATATATGCTTACATATAGTTTATTTACATTTATTTACATGTCACCCTTATTTTTCCAAAATGTTACCAGATCATCAGATATCATCTTTTCTTTATCCAGTCGTATCAGATATCCTATGTTTTGTAATATTCCCTGTCTTGGTTATCTTTTAACAACTTAGTTATTCTATTATTTTCTGAAGGGGTGATAGCCAATTTCCAATTTTAAGCAAAACTTTTTCTAGCTGCCGTTATAATATGCAGAATCAAGTCTTGGTGCTTCCTATTCATACTTGGTTCTAACATGTCTAAAAAGAAAATTTCCGGTTTGAATTTTACTCTCTATTTTGTTATTTCCTCTATTATTTTTATTTCCTCTATTTTTTTGCCAATATTTTCATGCATGGGGGGTATCTCCACCACATGTGGAAATATGTTCCCTGATTATAATTAAATTTCCAAGACCTGAGTGTCATGTTAGGGAACATTTTGGCTAATCTCACTGGTGGTAAGTGCCAGCGATGAAACATTTTATATAAATTCTCTTTGTAAGAGACTGAAATTGTTAATCTAATTTATCTGCCAAATATATTCCTACTGGTCTAAGTTGATAGTATGGCCCACAATTTTAGCCCAAATTATCATGCATTCTTTGATGGTTTCCTCCTTCATTTTATAATCTAATAGATATTTGTAAATTTTACTGATCATTTTTTTCCCCCTTGCCATATTTTATCTAACTCTTGCTGGGTTGTGTAAAAGCCAAATTGTTCTTTATCCTTATTATAATGTGCTTCCACTTTCAGATAGGGCCACCATCCTATTTCAATTCCTTGAAGTTGTAATTGGTTCCTAGTTTTTAATTTTCCTTTTTCTTTAAGCAAATCTCTATAATTTATCATTTTGGTACAATCCAGAACATTGGGATGCTTCTATTGTTGATAAACATAATGGCACCTTTACATCATGATTCCTTTTTATTTTTTTCCCATGTGTTTAGCAAGGCATCTCTCACCCAATGTATTTAAAACTATGAGTAGTATTTATTCTTCCTGTCCCAGATAAATGCATGTCAGCCAAGTTGTAGGTCAAAACCCTCTAACGTTAGTATCTGTCAAATTGATCCAATCTTTAAACCATGTCGCTATTGATGCCTGATAATACAATTCAAACTCTGGAAGACCAAAACAGCCTTTATTTCTAGTATCTTGTAATAATTTGTATGTTATCCTGGCTTTTTTCTTCTGCCAAATGAAATTTGAAATTTGTTTGTTTAAATCTTCAAAGAATTTTTCCCACAACTGGACTGGCACTGTCTGGAACAGGAGTAGCAACTTTGGTAAGACATTCATCTTTATTATTGCAATCCACCGTAACAAGTCCAGCTGTCTTGTTTTAATAGTGAAGTGCTAACCCTGCTAATAGATTTTAAAAAGAGAGATTAAAAGAAATCCTTGACTTCCAGTAGTAGTATCCTAGTAAAACCAAGGACTCCAAAAGTGTACATGAGCATGAATTCATATCAAGTCAGCACAATTTATTTTTGATGTTACCTCATATCTCCAATGCTAATTATTTGGTTGTGTGGGTGTATGTTTTCTTAAAAATAAGTTTTCTTATTATCTACATAAATTCAAAAAGAAATTAAAGCATGCTTGAAACATGATAGTGATGCAGAGTAAGTAGTACTAGAAACAAGGAAATGATTGTAAATTTAGGGAACAAGCTTTCATGAATACACATCTACAAAGAGAGCACAATTTAACATTGATTGCTATGAAGACTCAGGAGTATGCAGCAGTGTTGAATTATTATTACACTGTGGAATTTTTATTTGACTTGCCAAACTCTATAGAACACAGCTGAGCTCTTCAATATGAAACTGTCTGGCAGGCATATTTTTCTTCTTACCAAACTTTTACTACTCATATTAACATTTTTCATTTGTTCCAAATACTTACTGATTACTGGGGAGATGAGTGAAAAAAAATGTTTTCTTTGCATTTGAAAAGAAAAATACATCTCTCAAAAAAGAGGTGAATCATAATGCATTTGCTAGCCAATGTTTGAGTTTTCTTGTGCTCTGCAGAGCCATTCTACCCAATATCATTAGGTTTAACAAACAATAAATTAAAATGTGTATAGCTTGGGACCATGTACATGTAAAATATATATTCAAGTATAAATAATGCATACTGGAGGATTTCTTCTTGGTTAATACTTGATACTAGGATTTCTTCTTGGTTAAAATGTGTACATTTAGATAAAGTTTCAGAAAATGACTACATATTTTTAAGACAAACTTTTGATGCAGAAATGCATCTGAAAAAAATAATTACTAATGTAAGTAATGCAAGTGAATCACAAATCCTTTAAAAAATCATACACTTTCAATTATTTGAATTAGCAGGGCTTTCTACCTTGACCAGTTGAACAACCAATTAAAAACTTTGCAGTAAAATTGCAGCCCAAAAAGAATTGGGACTGAACAAAAAATAATAGAGATCACATTAAATGTGATGGTTCCACATAAAACGGGCAAAACTAACTGGAGCTGTAAGTTTGCCAGCATAGAGCACATAATTTTAGGATCATCTATCTAATGCAGACCACAGTTCCCTACATTGCCTGCACACATAATCTTGAGGCAGGATCTGTAATTTGAATGAATGAAAATATATGTGTTCTAGGATAATGTGGTAGGATCCAATCTGGATCAGTCACTGGGACCAAAGGTTTAATTTTCTGAGCTTTTGAATTTCTGCTGGAGCCATCCTCAGGAAATTTCTTTCTCACCATAATGTATATTTACGCAAGTCATGAGTCCATGCTCCAATATCTGAAAGCTTATGATGTATCTCAACTTTGTAAAGTGTGATGGCAAAATAATCCTTCAAAACACATTCTAGTTTGAAGGGATAATATCAATATAAATTAGTTTTAAAAGAATGACAGAAACTTGACTGTCCAAGCTTTTGACTCCATTATCAAAATCTAATGCATGGTTAAAATGCATATTTGAAATTAATCAAATTACAGTTCTGTTCATGCTAATAGACGCATTGCTATAGATAAGTTAGAATAATAGATTTCTGCTTTCCATCAAATGTTGGTAAGTGAATGTCTGAATAGGATTATTTATTTAGTTATTTATTTATTTTACTATGACTCTCTTTACAAGGTAAAACTGTATATTTGGTTTTAACTACAATTTGGCTGCAAGATCTGAAATTCTTGTTAAAATACACCTTTCCAGAACTGTAACTGGTTTATTATGACATTGCATACATTTTGGCTTCAGTTACTTAAACAGTATTATTTTAATATCAGAATAACAGCATTAGGAAACTTCATATTTTAAGATAACATTGAAGGAAGATTTTCTTAATTTAACTTGGAAAGCAAATATAAATGGAAAATAATTTGTTACTGCTATAATCAATCATATTTAGTGGTTTAATATTTCATATTAATATTGAAATAATTTATCAAATAACTATAGCATGTGTAGTATACTATAGAGCAGGGTTGCCAAAATGGCGGCCCACAGGCCAGATATGTCACACATAGTCACACATAGTCACACATCACAAAAAGTCCCTTGATGGCAATGTGACACGGTGAATTTGACACCTGTGCTGTAGAGGGAGAAGGGAATGAAAAGAGGAGGTTTTTACAAGAAATGAGAAAGAGCAAGGGAAAGAGAGATGATAGGGATAGGAGTCTCTTTAGGGGGACAGTTCTGACAGAAAAGAGAAGGGAAGCAGGGCCAAACCCAGTAAATGAAGGGGAAATGAAATGGAGGAGGTTTTGGCAGAAAGGGGAGGAGAGCAAAAGTTAGAGAGAGAAGGCAAGACGGAGAGGCGAGTCTCTTTGTGGGACGGCCTGAAGGAAAAGGGACAAAAGGAAAGCATGATCTACCAGCTAACTTGGCCTCCACCCCACTGAATGAAGGAGAGGAGAAGCATTACTTGAGGATAAGTTGAGAAGAAGGTAGAGAGGAAGCCTAAAGGAAAAACATAGAGGAAGAAAACTGTGAGGAAGGACAGAGAAAGAAGCCTCCTTTTTCTAGGAAGGGGAAAAAGAAAGATCAAGAGAAAGGTGGTGCAAGGATCAGAGGCAGCAGAAGGAGAGACTATCAAGAAGCAGGAGAAGATGGAGAGAGAGGAAGAAGGGCCAACCAGCCATCTGATCACCACCCCACTATGGGACCTACCTCCTGAGAACAGACTGACGACCACCACTGCATGACCTGCCTACTGGGAGGAGGCTGTACAAGGATCAGCTGGAATGACAAAACAGCACAGTCCGGTTAACTGAGGCAAGTACAGATACCTGAGCAAGAGATCAGAGTGGACTGACACCTATAACAATGGACTGTGGCAGGAAAAGGCACCTGAATGGTTGGAAAAGAGGGCCAGAAGAACTCCAGAGACTCTTTCAGGAGTAACACTTCAATTGAGGACACACAGCTTCAAAAACAGTTTCTATTTGCTTATAAAACAACGGTATCTTTTACCTTGCTTCTTAAAGAAAATACACTTTAAAGAAGAGTTGGGACAATACTTAGGTTCCATCATACTAATACTTAGGTTCCATCATACTCCTAATAGTCCCAGGCAAAAGAATTCAGTGTTTTCTGCTTGATTGGATAGTTAAGTCTTCACTATATAGAATTAATAATGCCACTATATCACTCCAAAGCAAGCCCCACTGAATTAACTCAAGATTATTGTCATATCACCTTCAGCAAGTACATATGATTACAAGTAATAATAGCCCAGTTACTATAAATAAATTGCCACCTTAGCTTCTTCTTTTTCTTTCTTTATTGAAACACATTCATTTAAAAATCCAGTTGCAAAGTTTGATAAAATGGATTCCAGATTTTATAAGGCTGATATCAGTACGGTTGAACAGTTTGAGCACAGTCTTGAATAATTCATTCACAGAGGTTTGAAGTTTCATCAGATTGTAGATTGAGCAAAGAATCTTGTCGCTGTTCCTCAGCTGGCTAGCATTACATTTTGCAGCTTTTTATTCCAAAAGTATGTTTCTAATTAAGCTTTCTAATAACATTTTTCTCATGCAGATCAGACAAAAGGGGGATTTTCTTTTAAGAATTCCTTTGTGGGTCTATTAAAGGCAAGTTCCTTTCCAACTAAAATCTATGCAAGGTTTTGAGAAAGACAGTTTAAAATATGCCATTATTAAATAATGAGTTGCTGTTTTAGTACTGGGAACAGATAGAGCCCAACATTTTGATGTTGTGGTAAATTCTTGCCAATGCATTTTATATCATTGCAGGGAAAGCTGGGAAAAAGAAACTTATAAAATAACAGAAATATCTTTATAAGGGAAAGGAATGCTGCCATAAAAATGCTGGAATTTTCAGAATATTGATTCTTAATGCCAATAAAGTTACAGAGATACTATAGGGAATCTATAATTATTTTATATTGTTGCCCCCAACTTATATTGATCATGCTGATGGGGATTATGAAACTTAACATATTGGAGGGAGTTTGATTTCAAAGTGCCAGAAGATAGAAGGACAAAGGTAGAAGGAGAAAGAAGAGGAAAAGAATTGGGAATTGCAGCTGGCAGTGTGTATGTACATGTGTACTTCTCAGGGCTACTAAAGAAGTCTTCTGTAGCAGAGAAGAGGGAGAAAAAAAGCCTTGGCAGCTGCAGAAAAAAATCCAAGTGAATTTAGTTGTAGAAGTCTGGGGAATAGGAAAGTAGGAGACAGATGGACAACAGTCCTGTTTTGTAGTGTCAAACTAAGTCCAAGTGAAATGTGTTCAACAGAAAGTTTGGTTCTTTCCACAGAGGGGGAAACCAAAAAATGAGGAAGGGAAAGAAAAGTGATTAGTCTTTCTTTCTGTGAACTTCCCAATGGTTAAAATCACCATACCATTGCTAAAGTTTAAAAAATAGAAGTGAAGCAATAGTTTTAATACTAAAAATATTATGTACTAATATTTACATATTAAATCAGAAAAAAAATGAGGAAAAAGAAAGGATAGAAGAATTTGGGAACAAAGAGGAAAATAGCTTTTAAGTAGCAGACAAGATTGAAAAAGAAGAGAAGTTTAAACTAAAAAAAAATGAACAAGGGGATGATAGGAAAATGACAATCGATATAATGAATTAACTCACCTACATTTAAATTAGATTCATATTGATCACATCAACCAGAGTTTCAGGTTGTTTTTTTTAGTTTTGAATCACAAGTTCTGGACTAAGGAATGTGAGATGAAAGAAATTTGTTGAAATAGTGTTTCGAGAATTGGATATGATATAATGTAATAACTTTTATGAGTTTTTATTATGTGTAAACAAACTTTGGCATACATAATATGAATCTTACTGCCACAAAGCCTAGTAATAGTACTTGTAATGTTTACAAAAATAATAATAGGAATCCATGCACTTTAGAGTGATCTAAATATAAAGCTGCATTTACTGAATAATTATGAACCAACTTATACAGTAAGATATGCTTATGCTTTGTGTTTATTTTTTTAAATTCTAGATTCAATCACCAGTGCCACCTTTCAATTTGTCTAAATATGTAGTTATTCATTAGATATTGTATGAATTTATTTAGAAGTTCTCAGACAGAAAATCCAATCTCAAGGTATATCTTTGGATTGTTATAACATTTTGGTAAGCATCACATGTACATTTGCACACAGGACCATGGATTCTAACAAAAATTGTTGACTTAGACAACCTTAATAACTGCATTTAACTAAATTCAGTGGGGTTTAATTAAGGAACATGAATTATTGAATATGTACTGTTGCTTTCCTTAGCCTTTACTAAGGGAAAATGACATATAAAGTATAATTTTTCTCTAGAATTCTTTTACTTCTTTCAACTACACCTTTTTAGCACTAATTTCTAAGCATATCCTTAATATCCTTCATAATCATCCTTATTATGTATGGGATTATGTCTGGGAATTTGGCATGTAAGTGGGAAGGATCAAAAAGGTAAAAATATTATTGTTTTTTTAAATACCACTTTCTGACACTTGGAACATATTTAAAAACCTTGGTGGGAAAAAGTGGGAGTGAGAGTATTTCATTTAGTTACTGACAGGTCTACCCTCAAATATAGTAACCCTTGCATTCAGACTAATATTAGATGTTCTAATCATAGCATCTTAGGAATGGTAAAGATGAGAACTTTAAATAATTCTTACCTTTATATTTTGCTTTCCTCTTTGATACAGTTGTTGATTGTAGATGTTATGTAAAGTTTATGGCTGTATTATCGAAATGCCTGCTTTAATTTATTTTCTTCAGTGGAAAAAGGATGGATTACATTAATGCCTCATGCTTCCCTATTCTTAATAGACTTCTATGATCCATTAATAAAGGAACATTGCAAAGAAGAATTGCAAAAGAATAATACCACCAAAAGAAGAAGGTAGCATTATTCTTTGCTTCCATGATTCCTTTTTCACTTTACCAATTTAGCAGTATTGTTCCCTTGATTGTCTCTTAAGTAAAAATGTTATGGATTGATATAAAATAAGAACTTAATGCATCAACTTGGAAATATTTTTATGTTTTTCATGGTATGCTTTTTTCCCTAAAGCCATCTAACTGTGAATATTTTCTTCCTGAATGTTATTTTGCTGAAAAGAAACACATATGCACATATATACATATTATAGGCATAAGAAATTATAGGCTTGAAGATGAAAATGTGCCTGCTTAAAATTCTTTACCATCTTAGCATGCTTATTTCATGTAAACTATTCTATTTTCCCCAAAAACTATAATCCTGTTCTTAAACAACAAAAGCATTGTAGCTGCTTAGTGATGCTTCTCCCATTCTAAATTTTGGAAAGGAAGTTTTTCTTGATGTTACTGAGAATCAGGAACCCACAAGACAATAATAATAATTAAGCTACAAAACATTCCATTCATTTTGGTAAGTTATAAAAGGCTTGAGGAGCATCAAGGCTAATAGCTGGATAGTAGAAGATTGATGCACATTATGCGATGACTATTTTAGCAGCAAACCTAAAATAGGACCAAAATAGTACTGCTACAACTTTTATTAAATGTATGATAACAAAATAAAGGGGTATTTGATAGCCTCAAAATCCCTGTTTCAAAATCTTCATGCTATTATCTCTTCTTCCAGTTGCTACTATTGTCTGACACAAAGTTACAACGATAGCACAGGAATAGACAGTGATAGCAACAAAAACTTATTTTGTTACTCTTTACAGCTATTTATTTCCATCTCCATTGCAATAAGTAGAATATACTCACATACAAATTATACCATGTTTAAAGATAATATTCTTCATTTATTGGGATAAATGTTCTTAAAATATTATATGCAACAAGATTTTCAACTGTAAGAGTCTCCTAATTTCATTTAGAAAAAGACATTCAGAAGTTTTGTACTGGGTCAGCGCCAGTTGTTTTATATTCATATCCTTCAGAATCTATATTTATAAATAGGACTTATATTGGCATGATATCATTATCTCTGTTTTAAGCTCCTGAAAGATAAAAACATTTTCTCATCCCTTGTTTCATTTTTTTGTTAAAGAAACCATCTGAAGAAGTTTGAATTTACAGATAAGCATATGTTCCTTAAACAAGTTTATATAGAAACTATTTGGGATCAAAAAGTTAGTACATTTTACTTGTTTAGTTCAATGTTCTATATGTATTACCTACAAGACAATTTTTATTCAAACTCTAATAATGTTCTATTAATAATACATTATAGAGTAGAGCTGCTTGAAAATAATTCTGCAAAGCAGAAAAAAATAGGCTGCTGTGCTAATTAAATAGGTGAATATAGCTCTACTTTAGGCTAGGTCACACTGGCCAACAGATGCAAAATGTATGTAAAAAGGACACAGCGGATGAGCAAAATTTCGGGGATGGCTCCATCTGTTGTTATCCGCTCTCAAAAGTGGCAAAAATTTGCATAAACAGAATGGAAAACAACGGAAAGGAATGGACGGGGGTAGTACGTAGCGAGGATGATAAGCAGATGTTTGTAGGAAGCCTAGTGGATGGAAGCGGATGGAAGCGGATGACACATCCCCAGGGCTTCCAGGGGAGAATAGCAAAGCGGACACATAGTGGAAGGAGCAGATGCGTAGCGGATGATGCGGATGAATCACGGACACCTATAGAATGTGTAGCGGATGCGTAGCAGATGCAAAGCGGTCACTGTGCATGCGGGGAGGATGAATTGCGTCAGCTCCGCAGATATAAAAGGATGCAGCTCGCAAGCAGTCACCATTCAGGGGAAAGACCTGCTGCCAGAGACATCTTGAAAGAACACCATGGTTCGTCAGTCAGGGAAGAAGAGAAAGCCTGTGCCTACTCCTGCCAGCCCTGGCAAGAAGGACAGAACCACCATCCCACCCCCTGGTGCTGACTCTGAAGCTGCTGGTGCTTCTGTTGCTGCTGCTGCTGGTGTTCCTGGTGTTGCTGCTGCTGTTGCTTCTCCTGCTGGTGCTGCTGGTGCTTCTCCTGCTGGTGTTGCTGGTGCTGCTGGTGTTTCTCCTGCTGCTGCTTCTGGTGGTGCTTCTGGTGGTGCTTCTCCTGCTGGTGCTTCTGGTGCTGCTGGTGCTTCTCCTGCTGGTGCTGCTGGTGCTGCTGTGATGGACAAGCCCCAAGGCCCTCCAAGCCCTGCTGCTGAAGGCCCTGAAGCCCCTGCCAAAGGAAGAAAGAGGCAAGGCAAGGAGAAGGGAGAGAGGAAACAGTACTCCATTTCCAAGGAGGAGGAGCTGGAATGTCTAAGGGAGAACGAGTACCTGTGGAGAAAGGGGCACAGGCTCTATCGCGACACCAAGAGGAAGCAGGCAGCATGGAGAGAAAAGGCAGAGATCCTGGGCTACACTTCAGATGTACTCCTGGGATGGTGGAAGCACATGCACACCTGGTATGGCAATCTGCACCTGAAGAAATCTGGCCAGGCCGCTATCAAGCTCACTGACCGGAAGATGTATGTCATGGCCAAGTGCAGCTTCCTGGAGGGTGAGATCCACCACCGAGGAGCAGCCCCTCTGTCAACCTCGCCCTCAGATAGCCCACAAAGAGCCACTCCTCTTCCAGCCAGGAGACAGCTACCGTGTCCAGGCAGGTGTCTTTGGAGGGCCCCATGGCAGAGACCCCCCCGACAGCTGCACTCCCCATGCCAGAGGACGTGGAGGATCCCTGTCTCAAATGGAGCAAGAAGAAGCAGCAGCCAGAGACCAACCCACACCCACACCCAGCTCCACCTCCATAGAAAGCAGGCAGAGAGGCAGACTGGACGGCCAGAGCCACACTGTCCTGCTGGAGATCAGGGACACCATCAAGACCAGCAGAGATTTTCTCTCTCAGCTAGTCCACAGTGATATGTCATCCTCTAACCGCAAGCCCTTCATCACGTACCTGAGCCAGACCCTCATGGACCTGCCCGAGGCCCAGTACCAGGTGATGAAGGAGAAAATCACAGCACTGCTGCACCACCCTCCAGACCCAGCTGAACCTGCTCCAACCCACTCCAGGGGTTGCTCCTCCACCACACCATCTGCTCCTCCACCACAGACGATGACACAGCCCTTCCACGGCTTTCAACAGCCCCTCACCTACCAAGGCTACGAGTACCAGGACTTCCCACAGCAGAGGCATCCCTTCCCAGTCCAGGCCCAGGTACATCGCACGCCACAGATGCCTCACCTCGCCCAGCTGCAGACCAGACAGCCCCACTACACTCCTCCTTCCTCCAACCCACAGCCAAGCCCCTCAAGAGAAAATCTGTCTTCAGTCCTGTGCTTGACATCCCAGGTCCTTGAGGAAGGGCCTCTCAACCTCACGGGACTGAGTCAGCTCTCTGAGAGCTTCCTGAACACACCATCTCCTGTTGTACTCTTGGGGTCAGGCACCCCAATGGCGCCTCAGACCAGCACTCCAGCAACAGCCACCTCCACAGTCCCTGGCCGCTCGACAGCTGAGACCATGGACATGCCTCAGAGTGACTGAGAATAGTGCCAGAGACTGAGTTGTTACCTGTTCACCTTATCTTTGCTTAAAGACACTTTACTTGGTTCATTTTGCTTTTTTAATAAAGTCATACAGTTTACTTAAGACAGTTGTTAATAAAGGTTATCTTTGCTTCACACACTTGGTTCATTTTATTTACTTAATAAAGTGTTGGTGAAAACTTTGAAAAAAGGGTTAAGCCTTTGCATGCTTGTGGGATAGGTAAGGATAGTTGTGGGATGGGTAAGGATAGCTGTGGGATGGGTAAGGATAGCTGTGGTATAGGTAAATCTCCAGTGCAAGCATAGTGGGACTGTATGGTCCACCCTCCCAGCTGCCACACATATGGCCCTTTATTATCAGTAACAATTTATTCATTGATCAACACATTTCAAAATAAACAAACCTCTTTATTAATGCCCTATTCATTGTAAGGCCACTCAACATACATGGCACAATCTCATCAGTGTGATGAGACAGGCTGAAGGAAGCATCCATTAAGCATCTACCATCCTGTCTTGCCACTCCACTGCTCCAGCTGGGGAGTTGCACCACTGTTTCAGGAGGTTGTGCTGCTTCTTCCCTTCACGTGAAGCTCTGTTGGGGCCTTGTATATCCACAGTGTCTATCAGGTTTCGTTCTTGTCTCCATTCACCAGGCTCCATGTTCCCATTGCCTTGTTGATGGTCCACAAGCCTGTTCTGCAACACTGGGTAGCCGGTGCGCATGAGATTGTGCAGGATGCAGCAAGCTTCCACGATGCTCCTCACAGTCCCTGGGTGATGCTGCATGGTGGTGATAAGTACCTGGAACCTGTTGGCCAGGATGCCAAAAGTGTTCTTCACCACCCGTCTTGCCCTGGACAGCCTGTAGCTGAAGATCCTCTCTTCATGGGTGAGGTATCTGGAACTGTAGGGCTTCGTGAGGTAGGTTCTGAGGGAGAAGGCGTCACCACCCACGATGAAGTAGGGCACATCTTGTGTGTCATTGGGTAGGGGGTCTGGATCTGGAAAACCCATGATGAGGTTGCGTTCCAGCCCATCCTTGAGGTCACTGGCATTGTATACCTGGCTATCTGAAGCTGACTCGTCGCCTGAATCATCGATGTAGATGAACTTGTAGTCAGCATCAACCATGGCAAAGAGGATGATACTGAAGAAGCCCTTGTAGTTGTGATAAGAGGACCTTGAGTTGGCTGGAGCTTTGCAGGCCAAGTGCTTCCCATCTATGGCTCCAACGGTGTGGGGAAAGTTACACCTCTGATACCACTGTTCTGCAAGTTTCCTCCAGCCTTCTTTAGTGGTGGGGCACTGGAGAAACTCCTCCACGTATTCTTCGATGATGGCCTGCACCACCTCTCTGACCATTTTGCTGATGGTGTTGTGTGGCACCCTCCAGGCATACTGCATGTTTCTGTACATGGTCCCAGAGCCCAGGTGGCGCAGAGTCAGTGCCACCTTCAGTCCAGGGTCCAGGCTGGGAAGGAAGTTGGTGCATGGCTTGGTCAACCTGGGTCTCAGACGCTCCACAATTTCGTCAAACATGGCTGGTCGCATCCTCATGAAGTTCTGGAATGCATGAGTTCTTCATTCCTCAGCTCCACCATCAGCTTGTCATAGAGTCCAAACTCCACTCTTCTCCCGATCCATCTTCGGACCCAGACAGCTTTTGGACATCTCCTTCTCCTTGCGTAAAATAGGTGAAACAGTCTGAAGAGGGCTTGGTTCTGGTGTTGAATGATGGCAGCTACCATAAGGAGTTTGTGATCATCCATTGTGGAGATCAATGTATGATGTGGAAGAGCAAGAGCAAGGGTGAAGAGGTCTGTACACCATGGCTGCTGGACTGATAGTGAGATCCAGGTGATTTCCTCCCCCTTTTTATAGGAAATATCGGTTTTCTGCTTGGTGTCCTTCTACATACTCTAAGCATACTCCAGACATCCTAAATATCTGAGATATGTCCCATATACGAGCATTTTGTCCGTTTTAATGCTTTATATACGAGATGCATCTGCTTACATCCTTTCTATTTCCGTGCTACTAATGCTGTGTGGACGTTCCGTGTACCTTTCGCTTCCTCCCTCTTTCCGCTTTCAGTTGTAGTGGATGTGAGTTGCAGGGATGCCCTGAAGATGCCAAGAGGATACAGCAGACATGTAACGGATGACAACGGATGTAGAATGTTTGTTGCCCGTATGTGTCGCAGATGTAGATTGTAATGCGGCAGAAAGTTCATCCGCTCAAAAAGTTTTGTGCAGCTCAAAACTTTTTGAGCGGATGAAATAGCAGTAGACGGATATTTGATGGATAGAGCATATGAAACATGTACGCAGTGAGTACACAACGGATGCATCATGTTTTCCAACAGATGGCAAGCTTTTTTGTCTGTTTTACATCCTCTTTGCATCTGTTGGTGCAGTGGGACATGGGCTTTTGGCACAGATTACTATAGCTTTGGTGGGGATGGGCATTCCTTGATATGTCCATGTAACATTGCTGTTTGGTGAGCTGCACAGGTTATCAGTTTGTGTGTCTGCAATTCAATATGATAGTTGCTATTTACAAAGCCTGGTATAGCATTGAATCAGGTTAGTTTAGGGATTACCTGTTTCTTATTGTATCTGCCTGGCTGATCCAAACTGGCAGGCTTTGCATGTTCTTGGTTTCTTTGATTGGATCTGCTTAGTGCTTCAAGGAAAGACGAGCAGGATATCCAGAGTTCAATTTAAAGAAATAATCTGAAAAAAATCAGTTCCAAACAACTTTTGAATTGTCACCAGTTGGCTACATGCAGGAGTCAAGCTCAACTTTAGATTTCCCCCCTCCTCTTTAATAGAAAAATGCTAAAAAAAAATCATAGAATCATAGATTTGGGACAGACTGTGGAGATCTTATAGTTCAATTCCATACAAGATTTCTTTTCACCTCAGACAAATGGTTGTACAATCTTTTATTGAAAATACATCGTGATGGAGTTACTGCAATCCTGGGAGATAATCTGTTCTACTGCTTAATAGTTAAAATTTCTCCTTATTTCCACGTTGGATCTCCTCCTGACAAGCTTCCATTTATTTGTTCTGCTCTCAGATGCTATAGAAAATAAACAGACACCATCTTCCCATAGCAGTGCTTCAAATATTGGAAGGCTGTTCTCATGTACCTCTTAGTCTTCTCTTCATTTCATCTTCATCAAGCTAAATATACCTGGTTCCTATAGTGACTCTTTACAGATTTTGGCCCCCATACTTCCTCTCATCTTTATTGCTCTTCTTTGCATTGTTTCTGGGGCCTTAGTATTTCATGTGTGTGTGTGTGTGTGCACTCATGTACTGTTACTTCCCTTGATTTTGATGCTATTCCTCAGCACAGGACTGTGTTGACTTTTTTTGGAGGTGCAACAAATAGTTGACTTATAAGTAGTGGTCCAATAGATCCTTACTCAAATAAAGCAAGGATAGATGCACTACCCCAATCCCAGTCTCACCAGAGATCATCCCAAAGTGTGAACAATGCCATTTTTGTCCCAAATATAGGCCTGAATTCTGACTGGTAGGGTTCGAGATAATCAGTTTCATCCAGAAACCTCTGGAGCTGCCATGCAACCATCTTCTCACCCACTTTTCCCAAAATAGGAAGATTGGAGACAGGTCTGAAATTATTCAATTCAGCAATGGCTTCTTAAGAAGAGGGCAAACAACAGCCTCCTTAAAGTGCCCCTCCCATAAGGAAATATTAATCACCACCATAGTCTACCTGCCGAGGAAGCTTTCACAAGCCAGGAGGGACATGGGCCTAAAACACAAATACTTGTATGCATATTCCCTAGGATCTTGTTCATTTCCTTAGGAGCAACAGGGTCAAACTGTTCCCAGATAACAGGGCAAGAACCTGCCTCAGGGGCTTCCACTGGACCCACAACCACACCAGCATCTAACTGGGAACAACGTTGAGCAAATTCTTCAGCGCATCCCTTCAGGTGGACCTCAAATGCCTCCTTCCCCAGAAGGAGGTAGCTCCCCTTAAAGAGGGTCTCTGGACAATTATCTGCTGACGTGATTAGTGTGAAGAAGTATTTACACTTCACTGCATGAATTGCTACGAGGTAGACCTTAATAAAAGCTCTTACACATATTCCATCAGGTTCATCCCTTGTCTTCTGCAAGCAGTGCTCTAGATGTCTCCTCATCCATTTCATCCCTCTCAGTTCCTCTATATACATCAGGGCACTGAGAGGTTTACAGGCAAGGAGAAGTCACATGGATGTAATCCTATCCAGAGCCTCATTCATTTTCCTATTCCAAACAGTGACTAAGAGCTCAGCTGGACTGCACAGTAGATCTGCAGTTATAACCCCCAGCTCCTTCCGGAACCCAGCTAGGTCCATTAGTTGATGGGGGTAGATCAATCTAATAGGTCCTGCCACCCTGTGTGTGTGTATGGGTGTGTGTGTACAGCTCTAGAGAATCTCATTACCACCAGGCTATGATCTGACCATAACAATGGGACCAATTCCAGGTCACATAGGCACTGCTCTAACAAAAACACCAAATTGGGTGGGTGACCACTATTCCAAGTCAAGCCCTGGATGAGCTGGGACAGGCCCATGGAAGTTATGGTTTCCATGAAGTCTCCGAATACCTCCAACCCCACCCCCAGGGATGGCAGAAATCCCCCAGAACTATAAGCCTGGTGAATTCCATGGCCACCCTGCGGTGAGGTCTCGGAGCCCAAGTAGGGAACATGTCATGAAGCAGGGAGGCTGGTACAGCAGCAACAATCCCACCTGATCCCTTGAGTCCAATATAAGAAACAGGGCCTTACAGCCAGGCACTTGTGGAACAGTGCCACTGGAGGCTATTAGATATTTTCTGATAATAACAGCAACACCCCTTCCCTGGCCCTACATCTAGACTGGTGTCATGCTCAATAACCCACTGGGCACATTTCTATGAGGAGAATGCCTCCCACTCAGGCCAGCCAGGTCTTGATTTTACAAGCCACATCAGCCTTCTCTTTGAGGATCAGATTAGCAATAAGACTAGCCTTATTGCAGACTGACATGACATTTAAAAGCAGCACCCCAAGACCAGGGCTTCTTCTGACCAGGTAAACGAAGTGAGTGCAATGGGATAGAACATGAGATTAGTATTAAACACTGAGGTCATATTCTCCCTGCCAGGCCCTCCCTTGCTTTCTGTATCTTTCATTACCCAACACCACTGAAATAGTGTGATGACCCAAAGGGGTATGGCACAAAAGCAACAAAGTCACAAAAGTAGGTAAAGTCCTTTAATACCTCCAACTTGACCTCCAATGTCCAGTTATCTTCAGCTGGAATAAAAAAATAAAAAGCTTTCTCAAGAACAGTCTTTAAAGGAAAGAAATTCAGTCCAAACCCAAAGTACATATAAATTATAAATAAAAACCAACACAAACCACGCTGCTGCAATTAACAAGACAGGGCAGGGTAAAGAATTGCAGACTTCCAAAAGATAATGAAACACATATAGTTGGGATGATGCCAGAACCCAGATATGCCTCAACAAACAAAGATAATACATGCTTTGCTTCCAGCAACTTTGCTGTGCATAGTTTGCCTTTTTAAACAGTTTTCCCAGGTGCAGGTAATGAAGGGGATCAGGGCCCTTTCCTCCCCTGTAAACCACGTAACTCACGTTGTTCCTTTCTCCATTTCTCCCTGCATGCCCTAGGATGAAGAGTGGGTGGCCCTGGGTCTTCCTCTGAATGCCCCACTGGACTGTGCCCTTCCCCAGTTTTTTGCCCAGCGACTGGAGCCACACTCTCACTCTCTATCAGCTGCTTGACCTCCCCCTCAGAATCATATTCCAATAGGAGCATGACAAATAGGTTGCCCTCTCTGCCTTCCCTGAGAACCATTCCATCCCCCATCCCTAACACTCTTCCTTAAAAAGGGGAAAACCTCCTTCCACTGACAAACTGTCGGGGGCAAGGTGAGCCTTACAGGAACTATAGTACTTGCTCTCAGCACCCTCAACTCACATTACCCTTTCCTCATTGTCTCAAAGGGTTCAAATCCAGTACCCCTTTCTCTACAACACCTCAGAATATATCCACTCAATGCACAAACAGCATCCTGCCCAATCACTCTCACTACCAAACAGGGAGCCACTCTTCTCCCCCTCCAGCTCTCACCTGGGGAAAGGGGCCAACACATTCGCCTCTCACTCAACTATCCCTTCGGGGCCTAGGATTCCCCAAACATCCTTCCCAGGCCCAATTCCAGAACATTCAGAAGATCGCAGAAGCAAGATTGCAGAAAGTAGTCAGAAAAGTAGCCAGAAGGCCTTCACTGGAAGGCCTTCTTCACTGGAAGAAGAAGGTTGACTACTTCTTCACTATTCTTCACTGGAAATTTACCAACTGTATAGTCCTACAATGTCTCATGAAGTTCATAGTTCCAAGCTCCCACTCACCAGTTAACCTCAGGAAATTGCAACAGCAGCCTGCCACTCTCCACAGTGTTATTAACCACATGAGTAGGCCCAGCTGCCAACAAAGGCCAGTGAAGCTTTTCTCTCCTGTCTGCTCTGCCTCCATCAGATGACCCACACCATCACACAGAGCTGCAGCTGCTGACTCTTGGGTTCTCTGACCAGGGTTTAGTTTCAGCCAGAATCCAGGGGGAGTCCAGTGGAAGATAGGAAAGCTACACAATCATAAATCAGCCACCTCCTCTGCTCTTTCCCTCTCACCTTCCAACTCTTCCTGCTTTCAGCCTTTCTGTTTCTTCTCTTCTCTATTTCTTCAAAAAATTCCATCCTCTCAATTAGCTTATCATGCTTGTCTCCCTGTTGCATTTCTGTCTACACACTCCTCCACTTCCACATACCAATCTCTCCATTCCAAAACCCTCTATGCACGACACTTCAGAGCACCATCTACAAACACATGAGGCCACTGTTGCCATCCTCATTATAATGAATCCTAATAAGATCTCCCCCCTCTCTCAAAGTTCCTACAACTTTCACTATTGAATCAAAATAAATTATATGAATCAAAACAAGACTCCACCTTATCCCTGTTTCTATTTCCAACAGATGCTGCTGAAACACTTTTGGAGCTCAACCATCAACAGTTTGTTTTCTGATTTTTGTGTTTCATATCACTGGTCTTAAGAAGTGCTAAACATACATTTCTAAACAAACATTTTCATATCTTTTCATTATACACTGCTCAAAAAAATAAAGGGAACACTTAAACAACACAATGTAACTCCAAGTCAATCACACTTCTGTGAAATCAAACTGTCCACTTCGGTAGCAACACTGATTGACAATCAATTTCACATGCTGTTGTGCAAATGGAACAGGTGGAAAGCATAGACAGTTAGCAAGACATTCCAAATAAAGGAGTGGTTCTGCAGGTGGTGACCACAGACCACTTCTCAGTTCCTATGCTTTCTGGCTGATGGTTGGTCACTTTTGAATGCTGATGGTACTTTCACTCTAGTGGTAGCATGAGACCGGAGACTACAACCCACACAAATGCTCAGATAGTGCAGCTCATCCAGGATGGCACATCAATGCGAACTGTGGCAAGAAGGTTTGCTGTGTCTGTCAGCATAGTGTCCAGAGCATGGAGGCACTACCAGGAGACAGGCCAGTACATCAGGAGACATGGAGGAGGCCGTAGGAGGGCAACAACCTAGCATCAGGACTGCTACCTCTACCTTTGTGCAAGGAGGGACAGGAGAAGCACTGCCAGAGCCCTGCAAAATGACCTTCAGCGGGCCACAAATGTGCATGTGGCTGCTCAAATGGTCAGAAACAGACTCCATGAGGGTGGTATGAAGGCCCAACGTCCACAGATGGGGGTTGTGCTTGCAGCTCAACACCATGCAGGACATTTGGCGCTTGCCAGAGAACATCAAGGTTGGCAAATTTGCCATTGGTGCCCTGTGCTTTTAACAGATGAAAGCAGGTTCACACTGAGCACATGTGACAGATGTGACAGGGTCTGGAGATGCCGTGGAGAATGTTCTGCTGCCTGCAACATCCTCCAGCATGACCACTTTGGCAGTGGGTCAGTAATGGTGTGGGATGGCATTTCTTTAGGTGGTCGTACAGCCCTCCATGTGCTCGCCAGAGGTAGCCTGACTGCCATTTGGTACCAAGATGAGATCCTCAGACCCCTTGTGAGACCATATGCTGGTGCAGTTGGCCCTGGGTTCCTTAATGCAAGACAATGCTAGACCTCATGTGGCTGGAATGTGTCAGCTGTTCCTGCAAGATGAAGGCATTAATGCTATGGACTGGCCTGCCTGTTCTCCAGACCTGAATCCAATTGAGCACATCTGGGACATCATGTCTTGCTCCATCCACCAACACCATGTTGCACCATAGACTGTCCAGAAGTTGGGGGATGCTTTAGTCCAGGTATGGGAAGAGTTCCCTCAGGAGACCATCCGCCACCTCATCAGGAGCATGCCCAGGCATTGTACGGAGGTCATATAGGCATATGGAGGCTACATATACTACTGAGCCTCATTTTGACTTGTTTTAAGGACATTCCATCAAAGTTGGATCAGTCTGTAGTGTTTTTTTCCACTTTAATTTTGAGTATAACTCTAAATCCATGGGTTGCTAACTTTGATTTTCATTGATAATTTTTGTGTGATTTTGTTGTCAGCACATTCAACTATGTAATGAACAAAGTATTTAATGAGAACATTTCATTCATTCAGATTTAGGATATCTTATTTTTGTGTTCCCCTTATTTTTTTTGAGCAGTATATATTTCATACCATAACATGCCTCTCAGTATCTTTACAGTACAGGTCATCACACTAAAGATTGCTGTGTAGTTTGAATTTCAGTATCAGTGCTTTTTCAGTATTGCCTTAATATTCAGAACTACTCAAAGCCTTTGGAAATGGAATGACATATAAGTTCAGTTAATCAATTGTCAAGCCAATATATACAATAACCCTTCTTGTTTCTGAAGGAGCTAACACATTCATTAGCACTGTTTTAATATTTGTCATTCTGTTAGTAATGTTTTGCTCCTTTGTTATTCTATCATATTCTTAAGCTGTTCTTTGTTCTTGTCTTGTGCAGAAAATAGTGAATCTTTATGGATAGTTTAAAAATGCTTGTTATGGTAATGATAGTAATGGAATGAACATTATAAAAATAATATTAGCAGTGATGATTTATTTTTAAAATGGTCAGCATATTTTAAAAAATAAAATCTATTAAATATACACCTCAACACCTATGTGTCCTTTCACACTTTCTCATATATGCTAGAACCCATATTGCAGAAACACCTTCTCTGCAAAGTTTGAGCTGTTCCTTTGTACTATTGATTTCAAAAAGACATGCTTAGAAACCCTACTTTTTTTAAAAAAAAATAGCTTATTGGCCAAGTTAATTATTCTTTTATTTTTGGCACACTTTATAGTAGTGCTATTATTATCTTACATATTGTGTACTAATTTTGAGCTTGATATGAATGTGGTTTTCTGTGTAATTCCTTGAAAGCATTCTTATTTAAGAGACAGAGACACACAGAGAGAGGCAGAAAGAGATGCAGAAAATGTGTTGGAAGAAATGTCTCTCTGGGATCAGTTCCAAGTGGGGAAAAAGACAATGGAAACATGGAGGCTGTTTGGAAAGATGGTTTAATGAAAGACAGGATCACATGCCTTGGAGTTCTTGGGCAAAGAAAAAAGGAAAGAGATGCTGAGAGTCTTATACTCTCTCTGGTTTTGAACTTCCTGGGGAACAGGAAGAGTATCCTGGTTGGTTGATGGGCTGGTTGATGGTCAGGGATCATAGCTAGCTTTGTAGGTTATCTGTGTGCTAAGTTTGGTTGAAACTTGGTGAGCGATGCAATTAAAGGCAATGAAATGGCTCTCTGCCTGAAGGAGGTAGACTGGCCCAGGCCTTAATGGCCCATTAACAAAAGTGTGTGTGGGGGGGTGAATTTCTGTCTCTCTGAGTTTCTACTTCTCTTTTCGGGGAAATATTCTGCCCTTTTAGTATATCCTAAAATATTTCATTTTTCTAGGACAGAGGTGGGTTTTAACTTCCAACAAAGGAAAGAAGGAAGGGAAAAAATAGATGATAGATTGATAGATGATAGATAGATAGACAGGCAGGCATACATACAGTCAGACAGATGGAGAATTTTTAGTCAACTAAAAAATAGATGTCAAATGTCAATGTTTTCAGATATGGAAAAGAGTACATTTATACTTTCCATCCAGCAGAGTTTTTCCTAAAGAATTTGAGCTCTAGATTGTACACTGAGAAATTCAACCCTGAGAAAACCATGAAACTCTCACTCAAGCAATTTGGTATAACTTCATAATTTAATGGTGATACTTTGGCCAATATAACTGAACTCTTAATTTCCAGATAAGTTGAATTTAACAAAACTTAGAGACAGAACAGAGCTGCAGAACAGGGATAGGGAAAAGGAGACCTTCAAACTTTGATGAATGATATACCAGCTCAAGGACCCAGAAACAGCAGATTCAGCCTCTCTTTGAGAAATAAATCAAAGCATTAATCAGGCTGTCAGTAAAGCAGGTGTTTTGATGCCTTTATGCTTCATTTTTATGCAAAATAATTGTGAGGTACAGAAATCATGAGGGATTGCAAATAAATGGCACTGACAGGGTTGATCCCACTAGATGAGGGGGCCAAAATATTATGAAATATATTTAACGACAGCCTCTTTAAGCCCCAGTTACACAATGTGCTGTCAGTGAGTCTAGGATTTTTCTTTCATTTTTATCCCTTTCTTTCTTGATATGCCGGAGGCTCTTTTCTATTCTTTCATGATAAACTGCTCCAGCAGCCATAGCAGGTTTAGAATGTAAGAGCCATTGCTCACATGATTTGACAAAAGGATTTGGTTTCAAAGGTTTTAAAGAACATTGAACACTATCTACAATCCCATTTCAGGATAACTTCTTTCCCTTTAGTTTTCATTATTCAACTGCAGCAGCAACAAATGCAACATAAAAATATGTCAGTGTAAATTTTCCAGGTTTGGAGGAGTAGAGAAGCATCAGAATAAAAGAGGAGAAAGTGGAGAGGTTGCCACTGCTGGTGGGGCTGAGTGCAGGCTTCTAATGCTTTACAATGGCAATGTTCAAGAATTCCTCTAATAAATTACATCAATCATATGCTATATAAACATAATTTGTTAGGGGTTACTGACAGTTTAGTACCCAAATTATAGTTCATATTAGAATACACAAAATTTCAGTGTGATTGATGAGTGTTATGTTAATGCAGCGTGACAAAAAGTACCCTGGACATCCACAGATATTGTTCCATAAAGAATGGCCGGACAGTACTAGTAAATTTTACTTATCATTTAGAAATCATTTAGCAAGAAACCTTTTCAAATGATTTATTTCAGTTTGCAAATAGTATATTTTCAGAAATAGGTGAATTTGGTCCAAAAACTCTATTCACCAATGATAATCTCCTTCAACTGTATTAAGAAATTGATTGGATTTTGTCCCTTTTTTATTTAATTAAAATATATTTTAAAAGTTGTACAGCTGGCACTTTCTTTGTACAGACAGCCGCGAGACTACTTTATTTAAATCTTTAATGAACCACTTGTGCCATAAAAGAGAAGAACAATGCACCAGAGGGCAATTGTAAAACTCCTTTTGCTGAATATTGAAAGGAAAACTTTGCACCAAAGTTAGAGGGTAAAAGAAGAGCTTTCAGTTTAACCTAACGGGACATAAGATCAAGGGTTCTTCATGAATGGATTTTAATTTATTAAATAAAAATGTGGGTGAATTAAGCTGCTCGTGTACAAATATTGCATCTCTCTCTCTCTCTCTCTCTCTCTCCCTCCCTCCCTCCTTCCCCCCTCTCTCCCCCCTTCTCTCTTCCTGTATGTGTGCATGTGAAAGAGGTTAAAACGATATATAGAATTTACTTGCACATGGTAACAGAATTGAAAGCTTAGCTCAAAATTAAACTAGAATGCTTAACAAATACTTTGTTGAAAGGGGTTTTGAGGCTTTGTTGATATTTAAATAATGAAGTGACCCCTATAATCTGCTGACAATAATGAACCCATATGCATACTTTAGTCATTGATCTTGGCCAATATATTTGTCTTCTAGCAACAGTGCAATACTTCCCATTTTTTTAATCTGTTCATGCTCAGGAACAATTTGTAAATATACTTTCATAATGAATATACTTTCATTCACCTTCCCACTCAAATTTTAATTGCATATAGCCCTTGCTACCAAAAAGGAACAATGACAGCAACAAAAATTGCCAAGGAACTTATTAATATATGGTCTGCTTTGAATAAAATTCAAAGAAAGAAATGTCATGATGGTATGATGAATTCTTGAAATTAGATTGGAGTACAAAACTCATTCAAATATGATATGCAGAATATGAATGTGTTATAATATGGAATCCCAGGATGGAAAAGGGGTATCCATTCTACTGGATTTGAGACATAAGGAAGGCCAACATAAACAATGCTGTGTTTCTATTTTACTTAAAATGCCAGAATTACACAAAGTATATGGTGAGCAAGTTATAGAATTGAGTGGCAAGAAGCAAGGACCCTTGAGGCTGAAGGAAGGAAGGAAGCAGAATAAAAAAATATCCCAGGAAGCTATCACAGAAGTAGAGTAGAAGAATGAGATACAGAAAAGGACAGGCTTGTGAAAAGATGCACACAAAATTTAAGACCAGGATCTTCTACATGGGGCTAGTACGGAATAAGGGAGGTGGGGAATAAGGAATTGCAAAATCTATTCACTATAAGCATTGCCCAGGACCAAGGAAATAATATTATTTTACAGTTCTTTGGTTCAGAGCATGTAAGATTGGCATATGACTTGCACTTCCCTGTTTATTATGTATTATAGTTTTAACCTGCTTTGATTTTGTTTTAATGGGGTTGTTTTTATTGATATCTATATTTTTATATCTTGACATGTGTTTGTTTTAATTATATGAACTGTCCAGAATCCCAGATCTGAGTCTTAGATCTGAAGTGGCCATATAAATCAAATTAATCAATTCATTGATCAATCAATGATATCTTTCTCCCCAGTAATTTGGGTAAGGAAGCCCTGGAAATATACAGCTGAAATGATGGCAATAATAAATAATTAGAATATTTAGTTCTTAAAGTAATTTGAAGAAGCTTTTTAAAGGAAAACACTTATGAATCTACAGCTTCAAGGGCACAAAGCCAGCAATGACAGGCTTGTGAACAATTTATTTCCTCTATGTGATGTTTTTCTATGAACCTGTCACGGGAAAGAGTTATTTGCTTATCACTTTTCAAATCTTCAGATATTCAAGGAGTTTAGGATCTTGGCCTTGATCCTAATGAGACAAGCAGTACACAGAAGATAGTTTGGACTAATTTCTTAACTGCATATCCAAAGGAGGACATGTGAAATGCTAGGCAATTTAAATTTATGCATTTATGCTTTGGGATTCTTAATTTACTTTAAAAACAATAGTTGTCTATTGGTACAACTTTATCAATTTTCAATAACATTTCATTCATGTTGCTTTCTGATTGACTGATTTCATCTTCAACCAACCATTTGTAACTGATGACAAGCAACTTCAAAACCACCCTTCACATTTTGTCCTGATTTATGAATTTTCCTTCTTCTCTCCCTCCCATTCTATGCAACATGCTTATTTTGCATATTGGATTTTTATCCAGTTAATAATTGGAAACCATTAATAATTATTCAATTATTAACATTGCCATGATATCTTGAGTCGTATTATAGATACCAATACCACCACTCATAAAATTGGGTTGGCATGTATTTATACATGACCTCATAAGATCATACACTTATGTGAAAACACTGTATCTAGGTAACGACAACATGATTTCATGAATTCATACTGTGTATGGCTACATATTTATTTTGTACATTAATCATGCAGACTTCTTATTTCAATGTTTAGCATGTTTGTCTCTGGGTAATTCCTACAGTTCAAAGTAAAATGCATCATGGTCCTCATGATCACGTGCAGTTGTAACAATTAAAAACTTATGTATTTAGGAATAGTATAAAGGGCCTTGAGTTCCTTCCTTAGTTTATCTTTCTATGTGAACCTATTTTCAATAGGTAAAATTATGCAAAGTAACATCAGGTCTCTGGATGAAGACTTTTCAAACATACATATGACTGTGATGCTATTTGTTAATATTTAGCCTTTCTATTTGACAAATCTGAATGTTTTGCAAACATAAAATATATTATAGGTCAGAAACCAACTAGTAAAATATATTAAATTCAGAAGATTAATTATGTTACTTTGATAAGCTGCTCAGATGAAGAAGTAAGCATTATGGGTAGGCTAAACAGAATAGTATAAAAGACTGGTACTTAAATCAGTAGATTTTGTATTTGTACATCTTCAAACCTATATCCCATTTTTTATGGATTGATATTAATACAGATTGCCATTCTCTTTTATTGTACCATTCTTATGATTATTAAACAAAGAAACACTTTGAACACTGAACACTTTGATGAACAAACTTAAACACTTTGATGCTGCAGGTTCATAGAAGCAAGGAAGTAGAATTCCCATATGTTTATGACTGTGAATCATCATCTTCTTTTAATGACCCCATAATCCTTTGTGGGACAGAGTCTAAGCAATTGAATGGAGTGGAATGTTTACTGGACGGATGCCCTTCCTGTCACCAATGTGGAGTTTTGTTCAGTAGATATATTTTCATTGTGTCCAAGAAAGAAATATTTGCCTCTACCTAGGACACACAGCCTCTTGATTGTGATGTGAGAGCTCCATCTCTAGGCCACCACACCACTCATATTTATGACTATGAATGCTTAGAAGGAAAAATGAATATGCTTCATGTAGCATGAGCAGAAAGAAAAAATAGCACCCACTAGAAGGAAATAAGAATGGAACAGAGATGTTCAGGTGGAAAAGTAGGAAAACATCATGACCAGAAGACTTTAATGGACTTCATGGTCTTTATTTGGCATTGTTGAATCAAACAGGAGAAAGAGGAAGAGGAAGAGGAGGAGGAAGAGGAGGAGGAGGAGAGACTAAGGAAACTATCAGAACCTAATAGCCAATGAATGTAAGAGGAAATGATCAAATACCAGAGAAGACATGTAGTCAATTGGAACTGAGAATGTCAATAGACTGGGATGAAATGCACTTGAAAAAATGCTCAGAAAGACTTAGGACAGGCCTGTTCAAATACAGAGGATCTTGGTAGAGTTGTCTCAAGTTATAGCAGACAGGCATAATGAAGAACGAGCTGGCCAACCATCAGGTCATGAGCAAAGCAACAAATTGCAATAGCTGGCAGGCTAACATCACCTCCCAGAGATAAGCTTTTCAGGCTGGGTTGGACACAGGAGGAAGTAAAAACATGAGATAAGCTTCCTTTGACCAACATGATGGAAGCAAAAAAAAAGCAGAGCTAATTACTGATGGGAGGCAGTTGAAAGGGCCTATCACGCATGCAAGTGTTAAATTAATTAATGATATATAAAGGCAGAGATCTCTGCAATGGTAGCTTAATCCTTGGACAATGTCAGCAGAGGCTGACGAAAGCTTGGTAAGTACATTAAATGTAATTTTAAGTTCTGGAGATCACAGGATGTCTGTTTCTTCTTTTACAAGTATACCTGAAAGTTGTATTTTTAGAATAGTTTATTGTTTTAATTATTTTATACAAATACTGTTTTGGTTATTAATAATTCATTATTAAAATGAATCATATAAAAATATTTTCACAATCTTAAAAACAAATCAATTAATTATCGGTCTTTTATTAAACAAACTTCTCCCTCTAGTTCTCAATTTTGACACAATAAATCACTTAATAGGACTGTAATTCCAAAATACACAAAAAAAATTGACAATTGCAGTTCAGTTACAGTGTTACAGAGTTTAGTATTATCCAGTTATGGATAATCCATCCATTGTCCAATATGTTATTTCAATATTTGGATTCATAGACTAATTGCATTCTATGCATTCATAAAATATACACTGCATTCTCCTGTAAAGTTTGCAATATTATACAGTAAGGTATACATGTTTATCAATATCTGTGTACAACATGTTTACTTACAAGAAATGTTTAAACTATGAAACATCTAAAAATATTGAACAAAAGTAAAAAATTGGAAAGGTTCAGCATTTTATTACTTTCTTTTAAATATAATGCATCCATTTTAAATTTGAAAAGATCATTTAAAAAAAAAAGTAAAGAGCATATAGTTGGGTAAGGTTTATTCACAAAAGAATATGTATTTAAAAAGTCAAAAAGATTTGTTTGCATCACTTAGTTCTAAAACTAGCTTGCTGCAGCTGGCTTATAATTATAAGACAAGCTGGACAGAACTTGATCCATCTCTAATAAACCATGTGTAGCAGGACAGCCTGAACTCAACTCTACAATGTAGTATTTCTCTTTGCAGTCGACATCTGCATAGTTATGTAGCCTTTAAGTAATGTTGGATTCCTTCCAGAATCCAAACAGTATTACAGCTGGTCTCAATTATTCTAACTATACTGACTACACAAAAAATAGCCAGCTTCTTGGCTTAATGCTATGGCTTAATGAATTAGTTATTTAATAATTTGACAGAAGTGCTTGTGTTGTGTTTTGCCATGTGTGTCTGTTTAATCTTATCTTCAAGCCCATGTCACACTGCCTAACGGATGCAAAAAGGACACAGCGGACGAGCAAAATGTTCCATCCGTTGTTATCCACTCTCAAAAGGGGCAAAAATTTGCATAACCGGAGCGGATGACACAGATGCATGGAGGACGCAGGGCGGATGCAAAGCGGATGCGGAATGAAAGCCTAGCGGATGGAAGTGGATGGGAGCAGATGGCACATCCGCAGGGCTTCTGGGGGGTCTCAGCAAAGCGGATGCGGAACGGAAAGAGCGGATGCAGAGCGGAAGGCTAGCGGATGAAGTGGATACACAGCGGATGCACAGCGGAAGCCTAATGGATGCCTGGCGTTAATTGCGCATGCGGGGAGGATGCATTGCGTCAGCCCCGTGGATATAACGGAAGCAGCTCGGAAGCAGGTTGCCATTCAGAAGAAAGACCTGCTGCCGGACGGATTGGCTGCCTGGCCTGCCCTGCCTGCATGTCTGCCTGCAAGCTTTGCTGCCAGCCTTGGTGCCAGCCTTGCTGCCAGCCTTGGTGCCAGCCTTGCTGCCAGCCTTGGTGCCTGCCTCCCTGCCAGCCTTCCTGCCAGCCTTGGTTCCTGCCAGCCTCCCTGCCAGCCAGAAACCCCACAACCATGCGGAAGCACAGCAAGCCTCAGCCATCTGCTGCCAGCCCTTGCAAGAGAGACAGGGTGACCATCCTGCCCCCTGGCCCTCACTCTGGTTCTCCTGGGGCTTCTACAGCATGGGCTCACTCTTCTGGGGCTGGCGCGTCTGCTGCTTCTGCTTCTGGAGGAGCTGATGATAAGCACTCCAGCACCAGCCACCTCCACAGCACCTGCACCCTTCACCCCTGAGACTGAGCGACCAAGAGGAGTGCCAGAGACTCATTTTTGTCTTATAGCTTGTTGTTAATAAAGTCTATTTATGATTCACACACTTGTTTTATTTCTTTTTTTTAATAAAGTCTTGGTGGAAACTTTTAGAAATGGTTTAAGCCTTTGCTTGCTTGTGGGATGGGTAAGGATAGCTTTGGGATGGGTTAGCATACCTGTGGTACGGGTAATAGCTGTGGGAAAGGTTAGGATAGCAGTGGGATATCTAAACCTCCAGTGCAAGCATAGTGGGACTGTATGGTCCACCCTCCCAGGTGCCACACCTATGGCCCTTTATTATCAATAACGATATAATCAATCATCCACACATGTCAACATAAACACAACTCTTTATTAAACGCCCTGTCCATTGTAGGCCCACCCAACATACATGGCCCAATCTCATCCGTGTGATGAGACAGGCTGAAGGAAGCATCCATTAAGCATTTACCATCCTGTGTTGCCACTCCACTGCTCCAGCTGGGGAGTTGCACCAGTGTTTCAGGAGATTGCGCTGCTTCTTCGCCTCACGTGAGGCTCTGTTGGGGCCTTGCACATCCTCAGTGTCGATCAGGTTTTGCCCTTGCCTCCATTCCCCAGGCTCTATGTCCCCATTGCCTTGTTGACAGTCCACAAGCCTGTTCTGCAAGACTGGGTAGTGGGTGCACATGAGATTGTGCAGGATGCAGCAAGCTTCCATGATCCTCCTCATGGTCTCTGGGCTATGCTGCATGTTGGTGAGAAGTACCTGGAACCTGTTGGCCAGGATGCCAAAGGCGTTCTCCACCACCTGCCTTGCCCTGAAGAGCCTGTAGTTGAAGATCCTCTCTTCACGGGTGAGGTATTTGGAGGTGTAGGGCTTCATGAGGTAGGTTGTGAGGGAGAAGGCGGCATCCCCCACGATGAAGTAGGGCACATCTTGCTTGTCATTGGGCAGCGGGTCTGGACCATGAGGTTGCCTTCCAGCCCCTCCTTGAGGTGACTGGCGTTGTATGCCTGGGCATCTGAAGATGAGCCATTGCCTGAAACATTGATGTACATGAACTTGTAGTCAGCATCAACCATGGCAAAGAGGATGATGCTGAAGAAGCCCTTTTAGTTGTGATAAGTGGACCCCGACTTGGCTGGAGCTTTGCAGACCACGTGCTTGCCATCTATGGCTCCAACGGTGTGTGGGAAGTTCCACTTCTGATACCACTGCTCTGCAACTTTCTTCCAGCCTTCTTCAGTGGAGGGGTACTGGAGGAGCTCCTCCTTGTATTCTTCAATGATGGCCTGCACCACTTCTCTG
Organism: Laticauda colubrina; assembly: GCA_015471245.1. Lineage (NCBI taxonomy): Eukaryota > Metazoa > Chordata > Lepidosauria > Squamata > Elapidae > Laticauda > Laticauda colubrina. The sequence continues at coordinate 8,206,398 of BLBF01000026.1, read as the reverse complement.
ACCACAATGCTGATGGTGTTGGGTGGCACCCTCCAGCCGTACTGCATGCTCCTGTAGGTGGTCCCTGAGGCCAGGTGGCGCAGAGTGAGTGCCACCTTGAGCCCAGGTTCCAGGCTGGGCAGGAAGTTGATGTTTGTCTTGGTCAACCTGGGTGTCAGCCGCTGCACAAGTTCGTCAAACATGGCTGGAGGCATCCTCATGAAGTTCTGGAACGCCCAAGTGTCTTCGCTCCTGAGCTCCACCATCATCTTGTTGTACAGTCCATCCTCTGCTCTTCTGGTGAACCATCTTTGGACCCAGACTTTTTTTGGGTGCCTCCTTTTCTTCCCATAGTACTGTTCACAGAGCCTGTAGATGGTTTCGCACTGTTGCAGAAGGATGGTGGCTGCCGAAAGGACTTTGTCACAATCCATGGTGGACATGACTGGATGCTGTGGAAGAGGAAGAGTCAGATGAAGGCTGCAGAGGTCTGCACAGCTTGGCTGCTGTTCTGAAAGTGAGATGCAGGCGAGTTGCTCCCCCTTTTTATAGGCAGTATAGGTTTCCCTTTGCATCCTCTAGGCATCCTCTAGGCATCCTGTAGACATCCTTAATATCCGAGATAGATCCCCTCTGCAAACGTTTTTTCCGCTTTGAACGCTTTGTTTCCATGCTGCATCCGTTCTGCATCCGTTCTGGATCCGTTCTGCGTCCATTCTGCGTCCGTTTATCTTCCTCCCTGTGTCCGAGTGGATGCGAGTTGCGCGGATGCGCAGCGGATACCTAGCGGATATAGCGGATGTGTAACGGATGCAGAACGGATGTGTAGCAGATGCGTAGCAGATGCAGAATGGGCGAACTGGATACATTTTCCGCGCAAAAGTTTTGGGCAGCCCAAAACTTTCAGAGCGGATGAAACATCAATAAATGGATGCTGGACGGATAGAGTGGAAGCAAAACAGAGGCAGTGAGTACATCGCGTTTTCAAATGGATGGCAAGTTTTTTTGTCTGTTTTACATCCTCTTTGCATCTGTTGGTTCAGTGTGACATGGGCTTTAGGACTGTGTTCATTCACTCCTGTGATGGTCATTGACTACCACTATAGTTTATTTACATGTGCTAGCAGGTATTGGCAGGATATAAAGGATTATCTTGATTGTTCAGAAGTTCTTATGTCTGCAAACTTAATCTTGGATGGATGACTCTATTTTGCTTAACAACCTAACATTCACGGCCCAGCATGTAAGATATACAATGTTTTTCAGGTGCTAGAAAGGCAATGCTTTTCTCTGTGAAAAAGACATTTTTAGAGTCATTAATTCATTATTCATAGACCAGAGCTTGCAAAAATTACACATTTCCAATAAATTTGTACCTGGTAGTAAAGCAATTTGAATAGCAGTGTTCACATTTACATATATCAATTTTAAACCAGCAAACTCTGAATATATTCAAGAAAATTTGGTTATTAAACTGCTATGCAAGGATGATCTTAGAATAATCCCTGCTTCTCTATCAGAGTTTTGTCTGTAACAAATCACTGAAAAGATTTTGTTACCAGGCAACCAAGGCACACACAGTGCAAAACTGTGAATTCTAGATGACCATATGAAAATGAAGTATAAAAATGAATGCCACAGTCCTGGGAAGGCATTCACTATAAACTTGAGGAACCTACCAAATAAATTAATTGATTTATGAAAATGTATGTGTTATCCCATCTTATAGATTCAGGATATCTTATAATTCTGCAAAAGTAGTTCAAGTTTCAACCATTCAACTATTCAATGTCATTATCATTGATGAAAATGAAAATATTAAAATCATAGCCACTTAAATTTGACCCTAGTTAATTGAAGAACTATTGGTATCCTCAATTTAGTTGACATCTAGCAGTCTAGATTATCCATCGTTAATTAGTTTCCTTGTCTGATTTTGTTGTAGATAGCAGCCTTACTGTTAACTAAACCAGCATGTAGACAGTGAAAGATCAAAAAAATGGAAAGAAAAAACCAAGGAAAGATAAAGAAAAATAATGTTTCTGCAGGTAAACAAGTGTATTAATAAATTTTCATTTGTAGTTTTTTTTATATATGCCTTCATTTCATGTATTGTAGTGTCTACAATACATCGGCCAGTCAGTATGTGAATACTTTAGCCAGTCATGAGTTTACTTGTTTATGAATATATAAATGTTAATTAAGGTCAGATTCTGAAAATGTGAGCATCTGGTCCTCCAACAGTGATCCAGGGGCTATTATTAAGAAGTTAAATTAAAAAATAAGATTTATCTTTATTCCTGTTAGTATACTTTACTTGGCTAAAAGGATTCAGTTCCACAACAATGGGTACTTGATCAAATGCTATAATGAAGTCAAAGTATATTATATCACAGCTTTCCCATAATCTGTTAAGGAAGTTATGCAATCAAAAATGAAATAGAATTAATATGGCAACTCCATGCTGATCTCTGGTAATCATTGCATTTTTTCAAATGCTTAAAATTATTTGCTTTGGGAATTATCATACAACCTTACTAGGTGTTGAGATCAGATTCTAGTGTCATCTTTCCCAGCTTTTCAAAGATATTGAAAATCTTTGGTCACCCCCAGTTGTTTATTACTTCATGTATTCTCCAAACTGTTTCAAAGATATAGAAGATCAGGAGTAAAATTAATCTAGTATTCTAGATTGAAATCATCTGATTCTCAGGATTTGAGTTCATGTAAGCCATGGGGCGGGGGTCAAACTTGCAATGTCACATTGTTGTCACATGGCATATCATGATGTTTTTCCCTTTGTGGAGTTGGAGTGGGCCTGTGCATGATGCATCTGGGCTGCCAGTTTGACACCCCTGATGTAGGGTTTAACTATTCTGATTGCATTTATATTAAGCTCAAAAATTAGAAAACTTTTCACAACCACCCAGTGGAATATATATTGTTTTCTCACAGAAGGCCAAATAAAATAGAAAGGGTTTTTAATAATATTTTCTTAAAAAATTAAATACAATAAAAGATAATATAAATTAAAAAGAAAAACAGCAAGACAGAGGAATCTAAAAAGAAAGAAAAACTGGAAAGAGAAAAGAAAGAGGAAAAAAACCTAGGAAAATAACTTCCCACCCTTATTACAATAAACATAAACAGTTTTAGTATCTCTTCAGGGAGTAAAGCCCATGTCACACTGCCGAACGGATGCAAAAAGGACACAATGGATGAGCAAAATGTTCCATCCGTTGTTATCCGCTCTCAAAAGGGGCAAAAATTTGCATAACCAAAGCGGAAAACACGGACGCGGGGAGGACGCAGGGTGGATGCAAAGCGGATGCGGAACAGAAGCTCAGTAGATGGAAGTGGATGGGAGTGGATGGCACATCTGCTAGGCTTCCGGGGGGCCGCAGCAAAGCGGACGCGGAACAGATACAGTGGATGCACAGCAGACGTGGAACGGATGAAGCGGATGCACAGCGGATGCACAGCGGAAGCCTAATGGATGCCTGGCATTAATTGCACATGCGGGGAGGATGCATTGCGTCAGCCCCGTGGATATAACGGAAGCAGCTCGGAAGCAGGTCACCATTCAGAGGAAAGACCTGCTGCCGGACGGATTGGCTGCCTTGCCTGCCCTGCCTGCCTGTCTGCCTGCAAACCTTGCTGCCAGCCTTGCTGCCAGCCTGCCTGCAAGACTTGCTGCCTGCCAGCCTTGCTGCCTGCCAGCCTTGCTGCCTGCCTTCCTGTCAGCCTTGGTTCATGTCTGCCTGCAAGCCTTGGTGCCTGCCTGTCTGCCAGCCTTCCTGCCAGCCTTGGTGCCTGCCTCCCTGCAAGCCTTGGTGCCTGCCTTGGTGCCAGCCTTCCTACAAGCCTTAGTGGCTGCCTGCCTGCCAGCCTTTCTGCAAGCCTGCCTGCCAGCCTTGGTGCCTGCCTGCCTGCCAGCCTTCCTGCCAGCCTTGGTGCCTGCCTCCCTGCCAGCCTTGCTGCCAGCCTTGGTTCCTGCCAGCCTCCCTGCCAGCCAGCAACCCCACAACCATGCGGAAGCACAGCAAGCCTCAGCCATCTGCTGCCAGCCCTTGCAAGAGGGACAGGGCTACCATCCCGCGCCCTGGCCCTCACTCTGGTTCTGCTGGGGCTTCTGCAGCACGGGCTCGCTCTTCTGGGGCTGGGGCTTCTGCTGCTTCTGCTTCTGGAGGAGCTGATGAAAAGCACTCCAGCATCAGCCACCTCCACAGCACCTGGACCCTTCATCCCTGAGACTGAGTGACCAAGAGAAGTGCCAGAGACTCATTTTTGTTTTATAGCTTGTTGTTAATAAAGTCTATTTATGATTCACACACTTGCTTCATTTCTTTTTTTTTAATAAAGTCTTGGTGGAAACTTTTAGAAATGGTTTAAGCCTTTGCATGCTTCTGGGATGGCTAAGGATAGCTTTGGGATGGGTTAGGATACCTGTGGAATGGGTAATAGCTGTGGATAGGATAGGATAGCAGTGGGATATCTAAACCTCCAGTGCAAGCATAATGGGATTATATGGTCCACCCTCCCAGGTGCCACACCTATGGCCCTTTATTATCAATAATAATGTAATAATTATCCACACATGTCAACATAAACACAACTCTTTATTAAACGCCCTGTTCATTGTAGGCCAACCAAACATACATGGCCCAATCTCATCCGTGTGATGAGACAGGCTGAAGGAAGCATCCATTAAGCATCTACCATCCTGTCTTGCCACTCCACTGCTCCAGCTGTGGAGTTGCACCAGTGTCTCAGGAGGTTGCACTGCTTCTTCGCTTCATGTTAGGCTCTGTTGGGGCCTTGCACATCCTCAGTGTCTCTCAGGTTTTGCCCTTGCCTCCATTCTCCAGGCTCTATGTCCCCATTGCCTTGTTGACAGTCCACGAGCCTGTTCTGCAAGACTGGGTAGTGGGTGCGCATGAGATTGTGCAGGATGCAGCAAGCTTCCATGATCCTCCTCACGGTCTCTGGGCAATGCTGCATGGTGGTGAGAAGTACCTGGAACCTGTTGGCCAGGATGCCAAAGGCGTTCTCCACCACCCACCTTGCCCTGGACAGCCTGTAGTTGAAGATCCTCACTTCATGGGTGAGGAGTCTGGAGGTGTTGGGCTTCATGAGGTAGGTTCTGAGGGAGAAGGCGTCATCCCCCACGATGAAGTAGGGCACATCTTGTGTGTCATTGGCAGGGGTTCTGGATCTGGGAAGCCCACAATGAGGTTGCCTTCCAGCTCCTCCTTGAGGTGACTGGTTTTGTATACCTGGGCATCTGAAGATGAGCCGTTGCCTAAAGCATCGATGTACATGAACTTGTAGTCAGCATCGACCATGGCGAAGAGGATGATGCTGAAGAAGCCCTTGGAGTTGAAATAAGTGGACCCTGAGTTGGGTGGAGCTTTGCAGGCCACGTGCTTGCCATCTATGGCTCCAACGGTATGTGGTAAGTTCCACTTCTGATACCACTGCTCTGCAACTTTCTTCCAGCCTTCTTCAGTGAAGGGGTACTGGAGGAGTTCCTCCTTGTATTCTTCGATGATGGCCTGCACCACTTCTCTGACCACAATGCTGATGGTGTTGGATGGCACCCTCCAGCCATACTGCATGCTCCTGTAAGTGGTCCCTGAGGCCAGGTGGCGCAGAATTAGTGCCACCTTGAGCCCAGGGTCCAGGCTGGGCCGGAAGCTGGTGTTTACCTTGGTCAACCTGGATGTCAGGTGCTGCACAACTTCGTCAAACATGGCTGGAAGCATCCTCATGAAGTTCTGGAACGCCCGAGTGTCTTTGTTACTGAGCTCCACCATCAGCTTGGTGTACAGTCCGTCCTCTGGTCTTCTGGTGAACCATCTTTGGACCCAGACTCTTTTTGGCTGCCTCTTTTTCTTCTCGCAGTAGTGTTCACAGAGCCTGCAGATGGCTTTGCATTGTTGCAGAATGATGGTGGCTGCCGAAAGGACTTTGTTACAATCCATGGTGGACATGACTGGATGCTGTGGAAGAGGAAGAGTCAGATAAAGGCTGCAGAGGTCTGCACAGCTGGGCTGATGTTCTGAAAGTGAGGTGCAGATGAGTTGCTCCCCTTTTTTATCAGAAATATAGGTTTTCCGCTAGGCATCCTCTAGGCATCCTCTAGGCATCCTGTAAACATCCTTAATATCCGAGATAGGTCCCCTCTGCGAACGTTTTTTCCGTTTTAAATGCTTTGTTCCGTGCTGCATCCATTCTGCATCCGTTCTGCATCTGTTCTGCGTCCGTTCCGCTTCCTCCCTGCGTCCGTTTACTGCTGGAGCGGATGGAGTTGCGCGGATGCACAGCGGATGCCTAGTGGATATAGCGGATGCGTAACGGATGCAGAACGGATGCCTAGCGGATGCAGAACGGACGAACTGGATACATTTTCCACGCAAAAGTTTTGGGCAACCCAAAACTTTTGGAGCGGATGAAACGTCAATAAACGGATGCTGGACGGATAGAGAGGAAGCAAAACGGAGGCAGTGAGTACATCGCGTTTTCGAACGGATGGCAAGCTTTTTTGTCCGTTTTACATCCTCTTTGCATCCGTTGATTCAGTGTGACATGGGCTTAAGTAATTGAATCTTAATTGATACTTTAAAAAAGTATCTCTTCGCTTTCTGGTAGTGAACAGATATAAAATTCTTCACCCAATAACTCAACTGTTAAGTTGCAGGCAAGTTCAGTACACAATGTCTTTTCTAGTCCAGATATCATCAAGTCCAGATACAAGTTCCTCTTCAAGAAACAACACATCCAATTTTAACCCTGATTAAATAAGCCAACTTTATAAATGTTTTTATAGAAAGCAAACTTTTTTTAATCCATTGAAATTATATTTGTCCTTTACTAAGACATTTTCAAAAACTTTAACAAGCCTGTTTTGTAAGACTAGCAAGAAAAAAAAATACAATTGCTTACCTGAACTGGCATTTTTATTTCCTTCTTAATTTTTAGAGACTTATCCATTTTTTGTATATATGATAATTTTTGTCCATATTGTTCTCCACAATCATGTCAAATAATTTTTTTCTAAATCTTTTTCTGTGTAGCATCTTCTGATGGAAGAGCTTCTTCTTTTCATAAAAGAAGACATAAGTGACGTAATCAATTCAAAGTCTCATTGCCATTCCTCAACAATATCTCTGAATGCCATTATAAGTTTCTTATCTTGTTATGTATCCAGTATTAAAAATAATTTTTATTTCCCATGAAAATGCATTTATTCTTTAAAATTAATTTCAGTGTCTTAATATTTAAAATCAAATATTTCAACATTTTCTGAGTTCTTAGTGCACAGGTGTCAAACTCGATAACCTCACGTGACATACAGCAATGTATCAGGATATTTTTTGCCGTTCTGGAGTCAGGGTGGGTGTGGCCTGTATGTGATGCATCTGGCCCGTGGGCCACCAGTTTTACACCCCTGACTTAATGTATGTAAAACTTTCCATGGCCCATTTTTTCCTTGCTTTTTACTATTTACATATTTTGAATTTTCAAAACTTATACAGATTCAGTTTCCTTTCCTTTTATTAAGTATTGAAGGGTCTCACATGTTGTTTTCAGCTTGCAATTTTAAGATATATAACTTCTTTCAAGTTGTTAATAGGTTAGCAAAGGATGTGTGAATTTAATAACCTTTGAAGATTCTGGCTGCACCTGAAGCAAAAATGTCAAAAAACATCATTTCCTGCATCTTCAGAGACTACAGTCCTGCAGCCTTCTCATGAGGAACAACTGTGTGGAGTGCACTGTTGGCAATCTCACATCTTCTAGTTCTCCAGAGAAGATCAAAGGAACATAGTTGATTCTTTGTTCTTAAGTGTAATTTTTGGCTTCACTTTTCATAGAGCTGTCTTTAGTTCACTATTTCCTCCCAGGAGTCCTGAATGAAAATAGAAGATAAATTCTGCCCTTTCTCTACTTCTTTGCTATCTATATTTTCTATTCTTTTTGTATTTATCATATATGAACAAGCTCTTTCTGTTCAGGAAGAGATTGTTCAGATATGTTTGAACAAGTAATAAATTGTATAGTCCAAAAATTATTTTACAATTTATTTTTCCCTTCCTTTTTTTGTTCACTGTTTTCTCCACTTCTTTCTTTGGTTCGTCTTCAGGTCTTTTTACCACAACTTCTACTTGCAAAGGTTTATCTTAGTTTTATGAAAATATTTTATTGTTCTGTTTTGTCTCTTTATGCCATATATATTATGGAAAAAGCAATAGTTCAATATTACTCAATTTATTTATTTTGCATTCAAAAAGACAAATATTTACATTTACATCTTTTACATTTTTGTAGGACTGGGAATAAGACATTGACAGACAATGTATAAATACTTAAATAGAAAAGTAGGTGGTTTGACTTAGCAAAAATATATTTTTCATTTTTCATGTTTTGCTTTCCTGGATTGTTTGACACATATTCTTTCAAATCTCATAGAAAATTCCACAGCAATGATTTTTCCATTTCATGTTTGCAATTATAGAAATATGATTTGGTGGAAGCTATAGAAATTTTAAAGGTTTTCTTTTGGGTTAGTAACTGATTAAAGAATAGAAAACCCCTAAATAGGCATTCAGAGATAGTTTTCACAATGAAGAAATTTGAACAATGGGTTATAATTTCTTTATAAATGTCTGGAGTAAAGAATGATCAGGAAGATAGCCAACTCTGCTGATTGCCCAAATGTTTGAGAGCAAGGAAAAAATCAAATTCTATTTTGGAAACCAGTTTAAAAAAAAAAAAAACTATCCGAAGTCAAACTGTTAATACTACACATAATTCTTCTCAGAGAATAAATTTAAAATTCAGTACATGGTTCTAATAACTGTAACTGAAGAGAAATATTGCAGAAGGAGAAATGATAGAAAACACAAGGGAAAAATGTGAAAAAGTTTAATTTATAACTTAAGAAAAAACACTCAAAAGAAGACGCAAAATAAAGATATAAAATTCTGCATCATATTGAAAAGTATAGAAGGAACCCCTCCTTCAGGTAATACAAAAAAGCACAACACAAATCACCTTGGTAAAATGATATGGAATGCTGGCCTGTAGCTTGAGTGACTTTAAAAGTCCATGGGGCAAATTCGTGGAGATAATTCTATCAATGTGCTGATTTCCATATAAATAGCATGCCTGGAAGCATCATGTGAAAAAGATGATTAACTTGTACTCATCTTCTGCTTGTGAACTTTCCATACATACTTTTTTAAAAACCCTGAATAGACAGGCTTTTGCTCTGATCAAGCATGGGTCTTCTTAATGCTTATGAGGACTGCTTCCTTCTTTTTCTTCCTATTTTTTCTCTAATCATAGAAAATAACAGAAAATTAATAAATAAATGGTGTTGAAATGCAATTCCTGACTTTTATTTTTAATGGACTGATGACAGATAGAGTGTAGCATTATTAAGAGCCATAAATTCCATAGTCCTGCAATGTGCAGCTCACAAAAGGCTGGCTACAAATATGGTAGCAATTTCATAGCATCACTAAGATTTACTTTTTTTAAGTAGTGTGGCCTAGGGGTAAAGACACCCATCTCCATCTCAGAAGGTTGAAAGGTCAATCCTATGCAGGCAACAGATATTTCTCTAACAGGGCACAAAGAGAAAATATCTTCTCTGAACTCCACATAGACAGCAGGAAAGGCATCCGGCCAGTAAATGCTCAGTTCCATATAGTCATCCTGGCCATACCCCAAGGAAGGGATTACAGGGTTTAAGACTGTGCAGAGAGGCCTCACAGACTGTCAAACACATAAGGACATGGTATAAGATATAGGAAGGAACAGCATACACTGAATGATACAACAAAGGGGCATTGTGTACATAAGAACATCTACACAGAAAATAGGCTAGACTCTCCCAAGTCTAGATGGGAGATTCCATAGAATATTGAGAAGAGCTAAGATTCGGTGGGCTTTCCACAACTGGGGAAATATCAGGGCCTGAAGAAGGAACAAAAGAGGACATGGGAAGTAGGAACACTCAGGGCTATAATTCCTAAGCTGACAGAACTGGCCCAACAGATCACAGGAACAATATTACAGTTCTTTCTTCAGAAGAGTGCAGTGCTAGGAATCACTGAGAGAAAACGTATGATAGTGATTGGGCCTGAACTATGAAAAAGATTTACATATAGTTGAACTGATTACTGAAGGTGAAAAAAAAAAGCTGAAATAAAAGGTTTAGTGAAAATTTACATATTTAATTTTTAATATTACTGTTAAATATCGAAGTGGTTTGGTCACATGGAGAAAATGAATGATGACATAATTATAAAACCAGTGGGTTTATAGATTGAATGGAATAGAAAGATGGGTAACATCATGATTCAATAGAATTAATAAACAAAAGGTGAGAGGTCTGAATAACAGAAGGAAATATTTGATATAATATAATATAGCAAGAATGATTTGCTCAGATTTAAGGGTATATAGAGGCATAGTGAATGTTTTGTATAAATGATATTTAGTTATATATCCTCCTAATGTATTTCAGAGATGAATTGCTTTGACTTATAATTTGTCATAGCATTATCCTGATAGGTAATAATAGCATAATTTTATATATATGCTAGCATGTATATGGTGTGTTTCATGTGAATTAGAACTATGAAGTTCTCATGAGACCTAATTTTGTAACTTTTCATGTATTCAAGAAAATTAAACACAGACTTCTTATAAAACTCAGTGGTTTTCAATCAGTTCCTCCATGTGTGGAGAAAGATCTAGCCCTTTAATCAAAATCTACTCATTCAGTAAGAAGATAGAGTAGCAGTGCATGAATAAGCAAGCTTCACAAAATTATCACATATTCCCAACTGTGTAAACCATCTAGGTATATGCTTTCTGATTTATACTCTCAGGGGAATATAAAGGGAAAAGTCTGGTGAGATGAAGTATCATCAGATAGTGAGTCAGCAGGCTGAGTGTTTTTTCATTTTATGTATTTAGTTTATGCTGAGAGAGAGTAAAGGAAAGCTTCTTCTATACTTTTAAATTTTGCATGACAGGGAAAACCAGCAAAGCATCAAAAATGGGAACATTAAATTTAATTTTATCTCTGAAAGCACTGAACCTCTGCAATTCTCATTGACAGTAATGCCTACAGTATGATCTACAGTAATTTAACCCAAATGTATAGAAAGATGGCACCTTACATTGGTCTCAAGAAACATTTTCAGTGTTATTTCTACCAATTTAATGAAATAAATGTACTCAACCAATTTCACAATGTACAGTATGCTATATTAAAAAGTCCAATCAGTTAAGAATAAAGCTGAAATGCCATCACTATCATTTGTGCCAAGACTTTTCTTGAAACAAACAAAATTGTCCAGGCTATGTTATTTATCATCTATTTCATCATAAGATGACATTCCAGAATGTGGCATTAAAAAGAAGAAACTCAATTACCACCCACAAAAAAGAGATATTATTTTTCAAATTTTGTGTTGAACAGATCATAGAGATAAAATTGAGATGAGAGAGGATAGAGGTATATGTACAAATCTGGCAATAATTTTAGTTGCTTTGTAAATATGTGTGTGACTATGTCTATGAGTATATGTGCACACAAAAACATATTGGCAAAGTCACTGAATGAATACACACACACACTTTGCTAGATTCGTGTCACTGAAATTATTGACAGATTTTTAGTTATTTGTAGTTTACATGCTTTACTGCCTTTTTTGCCTCTTATAATATTTGTGCTGGTGGTTGAATATATTGTTGTGATTTATACTGAACAGATGTTGGAACAGACCTTTGTGAATTTCAGAGTCTGCAATCAAAATTAAGAGATGTAAATAGGCAAGCATAAAATACTCATTAAAACCTGTGAGGAAACTCTGTGCAAGACTGAAACACAAGAGAAGGGAAGGGGAGGGAAGGATAACTAGCCCTCCCCAAAGGCCTCAACAACAAAATGAGCAAGACTATCAGATAAAGAAATAAATGAAATAGTGTTCTGTATAACTTGGAAGGTTCCAAGTAGTCTCTTCTGATTGGCCAGAAAGGTCAGTAAAGGATTGGTTCATTAGGAACCAATCCAAGGAGCCGCTCAAAGCGGCAAAGTTAAATGAATGTCATTGGCTACAAGCCAGCAGGCAAACCTCTATATAAAGGGCTGCCACGGCTTGAGCCAATGTTCCGTTACTGTTGCTGTTAACTAATAAAGAGTTATTTGTTGGAACCTGGTCTACCGTGTGTCTTTTCCGGGTGGAACACTGGCGACGAGGATGGGATCGTCCTAAAGCGGGCCGAGCATGCAGACAGAAAACAACCACGCTAGATGAAATGGCTGGTAGCAATGCGCCGCCCGCACCTTTTAACCCCAATGAAGAAGATTGGGAGTCTTATATCGATCACTTCCTGATGTTTCTGGAGAGCAACGAAATGGAGGAAATTTTGGATCAGTGAAAGAGGGCTGTCTTCCTAACACATTGAGGGCCAGCCGTGTTCAAAATGGCAAAGGCATTGGCAAAGCCCAGAGACATAAAACAGATGACCTGGTCTGAACTTAACTGAAAGCTAAAGGCTCACTATGCGCCGGTTGTCTCAAATCTTATTAAAAGACATGAGTTTTATAAAAGAGATCAGAGGGAAGATGAGACCATTGCTGATTTTGTGGCAGCTCTCTGCGATCTGGGAGGATCCTGCGAGTTCCAGAGTATGGATGAGGCCATGCGAGATTGTGTCGTGTTAGGTCTAAAGGACTCTCCTTTACAAAGCAAACCATTAAACAGACCTAACATGTGGCAGAAGCAATCGTGGAAGCCACCGCCGCAGAAGCCACAAAGAAATCAGCAGCCACAATGAAACTGATGAATGCCAATACTGACACGACGACCCTACCCAGAGGGAAGAATCAAGTTGCCATAACCACACACCACGAAGACCTAGATGAGTCATCAGAAATGGAAGAAGATGACGATGAAGTCCATCGCCTGTACGCGAACCAAAAAAGGTGCGAAAGAAGAAGAAATTGGCGGGAATGCGCTGGCTGCGGAGGAAACCACCCCCGAGCCGAGTGTAGGTTCCTTGATGCCATCTGTCGGGCTTGCAAGAAGAGGGGACACATCGAAAGAGTCTGCTGCAATCATAAGAACAGCAGTCCTAGCAGACATGGTAATTCCCCACTAAGAACTGAACTGAGGCAAGCCGACAGAAAATGGGAGCGCAGCAAAGGAACCAGCAACCGAGAAAAAACTCATCAGACCATCACAATAGGAAGCGCACAGATGGAAAGCAGTAGAAAGTTAAAATTGTAGTGACCATTGAAGGAAGCCCCTGTGAAATGGAGGTCGATTCAGGATCTTTCCTATCAATGATGTCTTGGAACACAATCAGGCGGTTGGTTCCAAACATAAAACAAAAAGAACTCAAGAAACAAAAATTAATTCTCAAAGACTACCAGGGAAATAGAATTCCTGTGGTAGGTCTAGGACACTTCAAAGTCACTTACAAACAACACGCGAGACCGTCCCAGCCTCCTGGGCATCGAATGGTTCGCACCACTGGGCATCGGGATGACTGGAGTAAGCCGAATAGCCGCAAGCGATTGGGAAGAGAACCTGCTACACGAATTCCAGGACATCTTTGACGGCACTCTAGGCAGGTACCGGGGGACCCCAATTTCCTTTAGCTTAGATCCCCAGATAGCACCAAGAAGGTTAAAAGCCAGACGAGTCCCCTTTGCATTAAAGCTCAAAATAGATGAGCAATTAAACAAACTGATTGCACAAGGGGTCATAGAACCAATTGACCATAGGTGGGAGACTCCTATAGGTGGGAGACTCCTATAGTAATACCTGTAAAACCTGACGGGTCTGTGTGCATCTGTGGAGACGACAAGGCTACCCTGAACCATGCGCTACAGCAAAGCGCATACCCGGTATCAGTTGTACAGCACTTACTACACTCACTTGGGGGAGGAAAATTTTTTGCGAAACTCGATTTGGCTCAGGCATATCAGCAGCTTCAAGTAGACCCAATAACAGCTGAAGCACAAACAATAGTAACTCATAGAGGGGTATTCAAATGTAACAGGCTTCAATTCGGAGTAAGCGTTGCCCCAGGCGTTTCCCAAAACCTCATGGAACGCCTATTAAACGGGACCAATTAGAAGCAAGATTAAGAGAAGTGCTAACCAAATTTAGAGAATCCGGCCTAAAATTAAAAAAGGAAAAATGCTGCCTGACTACCGACCACGTTGAATTTTTAGGGTATTTAATTGACGAACAGGGTATTCACCCAACAGACAAAAAAGTCAAAGCAATTAAAGACGCACCCAGGCCAAAAAATAAAACGGACTTACAGGCATTCTTGGGTCTGATCAACTTTTATAACATATTCCTCCCCCACAAAGCAACAATAGCAGAACCATTACACCGTTTGCTGGATAAAAAAACTGTCTGGACTTGGGGTCATAAAGAACAAAAAGCATTCCAAAGCATAAAAGACTTATTAATCTCAGACACCGTTCTTATTCAGTTTAGTAATATACTTCCATTGATGGTCACCTGTGACGCCTCACCTTTCAAGTCAGTGCCATCCCGAGCCACCAATTACCTGATGGGAGAGAGGCACCCATCGCCTTTTACTTGAAAATGCTCTCCAAAGCGGAACACAACTATAGCCAGCTAGACAGGGAAGCCCTGGCAATCGTTGCCGGAGTTAAACATTTTCACAAATACCTCTATGGGAGGACATTTTCTATTGTGAATGACCATAAACCATTACTGGGGATTTTGGCGGAAAACAAACCCATACCGAACATTCTATCCCCACGGATGACTAGGTGGTCAGAATTCCTGGCCGCCTATTCATATATCTTGGTGCATCGACCTGGGAAACAAATCACCCATGCAGACACTTTAAGCTGAGCACCATTACCAACCATAGAGGACGCCCGGCTCCAACCACCGCCGCCCTACAAGTAGAGACCTGTCTTCCATTGTCTGCAAATGATGTCGCCAGAGCCACGGCAAAAGACCCAGTGACTGCCCGCGTTTTGACTTGGGTAGGTAAAGGCTAGCCGGAAAGCCAAAAGACTGAAGGTTTTAAACCTTTTTGGACTAGACAAACTGAACTGTCAATACAAAAGGGGTGTTTATTGTGTGGAGATCGGGTGGTAATTCCATCCAGACTTCAGGAAGAGGTGTCGGGTATGCTACATGAGGGCCTCCCAGGCATAGTAAAAATGAAAAGCCTGGCCAGGGGCTATGTCTGGTGGCCTGGTATAGACAAGGATATTGAACACTGGGTTGCAACATGCCAGAAGTGTCAGAGAGCTAGACTCACACCACCGCAAGCGCCCATATGGGACTGGGAGACCCCACGAGGCCCTTGGTCTCGAATCCATATTGATTTTGCAGGACCAACCAGGGGCAATATGTTCTTAATAATCGTAGATACATATTCAAATTAGTTGGAGGTTATAGTTATGACATCCACAACAACTGACGCTGTTATAAAACAGCTAAACAAATTGTTTGCAACTCATGGTTTACCTGATGTATTGGTATCTGACAACAGGCCACAACTAACGTCTATACAATTTGAACAGTACTTAGCATCCCTGGGTATATGCCAAGCACTAACCGCGCCAGCCCACCCAGCGGTGAATGGTAGGGCCGAACAAATGGTCAGGTTTATTAAAGAAGGCCTAGAAAAAATGGACCGTGGGGATGTCCAAGACAAGCTGAACCGTTTACTTATACTACAACACATCACTCCCAGTAGTACAACAAACAAGAGCCCGGCAGAATTGTTAATGGGGAGGAAACTCAGATCCCATTTAGATAGACTGCACCCAAATTACACTTGTGAGAAACCCTCCGACTCATCCAGCCAATACCGCACTTTTGAAATCGGTGACCTAGTCTATGAAAAGAATTTTACCAAGGACCCTCTCTGGCTTCCAGCCACTATCACCCAAATAACAGGCCCCCGATCCTACCAACTAACCATGGTTGATGGAAGAGAATGGAAGTGGCACATAGACCAGCTTCGTTCCCGAAACATTGAGCGTAAAACGACCGTGCAACCTCAAATAATAAAAATCGATGAAAACAAAACCAAGGGGGGAGAAACACAAACAAATACAAAAGGGTGTGAAAATGAACCATTGAAATTAAATCTAGAACATCTAACCAAACAAAAAGAGCACTTACAGTTAGATGAAACCATCGGAGGTAGTCCAACCGAAAGGGAAGCCATCCTGGAAGGGGCCAGCCAGGCCAGCTCAACTAGCCCGGTTGAACCAGGATGGAGCGGCAAAACCACCGGCCTGAGCAACTTAAGCAGTAGCGTCAATGCTAACTCACCCTTCCAGGCGGTTCCATGGAGACGAGCCAGAGAGACAGCGATCCCGACCGTACCGCTTGAAGTCCTAGGCGAGAATGAGCTGTGCAGGTCAACTAGGACCAGAAGAAGCCCCACCTACCTGTGGGACTACATCACTCACGTAGGACTGAACTATAGGGGGACGGGTGTTCTATATAACTTGGAAGGTTCCAAGTAGTGTCTTCTGATTGGCCAGAAAGGCCAGTAAAGGATTGGTTCATTAAGAACCAATCCAAGGAGCTGCTCAAAGGTGGCAAAGTTAAATGAATGTCATTGGCTACAAGCCGGCAGGCAAGCCTCTATATAAAGGCTTATGCCATGGCTTGAGCCAATGTTCCGTTACTGTTGCTGTTAACTAATAAAGAGTTATTTGTTGGAACCCGGTCTACCGTGCATCTTTTCCGGACGGAACAAATAGTATGCAGGGAATATATGTAGCATGAGATTAAAAAAAAATCTAAACTTCAAATGAATATGGTTCGAAATCCCTAACTGCTTTTAATGGTGGTCAGCTATCTATACTGGTTTCAGTATTTTGGAGAAATTTCTCATTCAAGGCTATTTTTCATTCATCACTGCTTTGACTGTTGCCAGTCGCATAACCTGTATAAGCCTATGTATTTTTAACATGGCCAGAAAGAAGAAAACTGAATGAAAGCTTCATACTATTACCTTCAACTGTTCTTGTTCTTGTAGTAAACATCTTTGATACATTCTTCTGTATCACTTTCCTATCCATAGAAGGCTAATATTAGTGAAAACACAATTGGCTGATATACTGTAAATCTGCCACTGATTATGGTAAATTGTCATAGACATAAAAAGAAATAAGGGTTTTTCTTGTATTTTACATTTTGCACTGTGAAAAAAGGCCACATTTGTCCAATGTCATGCGTGACTTTGCCATTCTCCTTAAAACACTCAACAACTAGTTTTACAAAATGTACATATCACTCTGATTCATTTGAACAGATTTCAAAATTTCTAGAACACTATTCTGGTGCACTGATGCAAATATAAGCATCTTAAAATTTAATTCCTATGAAAATACAAAGTCAGAAGTGACAGAGCCCTGCTTTCATCATGTGGATGCAGTCTAGATACTTTTTCCTACACATCTATTTCAAGCACAATAATTAGAGATCATTGTGTGCATTCCACAATGTATTCAGTGGAATATGAACTATTACTGCTTGTAAATTTATCATGTTTCTTGTACTTTCAGAATGTTCCCACAAGCAAGGCCATTGCTAAGAATTCCGGGAATTGCAATCTAGTCATACAGGATGAAATGTTCCAAAGCAGAAGATGTTTTTTATACTTCTGTGACTTAATTTTTCAATTCACAACTCATATTTAGCTTTAATTTTATTTTTTTCAACAAAGCTCTGCAGCTTCTCTACATGGTTTTCATTGGTTTCAAAAATGCTGAATTTATTATTTTCTTAAGGTAAACAGAAGTACTGCAGATATAAAAGTTTGTTTAGATTTTATACGCACTCAGAGAGCTTACTTGGGATATAATTTCTTATCTATGGTGATATGTTTGCTTTTCTGCCAGTATTACAGTTACTGCAGGATGAATCCATTGTCAGGGCTGCAGACTAATTGAATTGACCTGGGTCATTCTGTGAAGAAGGTTTTTTTTGCTGTGATAGCATTATTGGATAAAGTTCTAGATAACTGCAAGTTTTAAATCAATTGGGTGTCTGTATAGACACAGAAGGTGGACAGTAGCAGATAGCAAAGCAGTAAATTTAATAAATATATTTTATTGCTTCCATTTTTCATAGAAAATGTTTCTAATTACTGCCTGTTGAATGTATATAATTGTGTGAGTGTGTGTGTAATAATAGAAATAGCACTTAGATGTATATACCACGCCATTGTGCTTCAGAGCATTCTCTAAGCAATTTACAGCATCAGCAAATTGCCCACAACAATACTCATTTTACTGACCTCAAAGGGATACAAGATTAAATCAACCTTGAGTGGGTCAGGACCAAAATCTTGGAATTCATTATTTTTTAATGCATATTATTACTGTATTTGTTAGTGTTCCATATTAACATACTTCAAATAGTCTATTCCTATTGGTTAACAAACACTGAAAGCTGATTGGTGCTCTACTCGATGCTGATTGGCCAATAATATCTAGCCTATGATTGGCCAGCTCAGCAGCAGGAGAATCAAGGAACTGTCATTGGCCACAAGCCGCAAGCAGCCTATCTATGAAAAGTGCTGTCGCAGCTCCTGGCTCAGATGGATTTTCAGAACTAAATAAAAGAGCTGAAGTTACGCTGGTCTCTGGTCTCATTCTTCACAAACACTAGACTGGCAACGAAGGTGGGATTCTGAGAGAGGAGACCAGTGGAGCACGTGGCAACGAGAACCGAGCAGATGAAATGGCCGGAACCAACTCGCCACCTGCACCATTCAACCCAGCAACAGAGGACTAGTAATCCTACATCGATAGATTTCTCATGTTCCTGGAAAGCAATGACTTGCAAGGAATCTCCAACAACCGAAAAAGAGTTGTGTTCCTGACGCACTGCGAGCCCAAGTATTCAAGATGGCCAAGGCTCTAGCTAAACCAGGAGATGTGAAGCAGATGGCCTGGCCAGATTTGGAGAAATTGCTGAAGGCTCACTATGCATCGACCATCTCCAGCCTTATTTGGAGACACGAGTTCTACAAACAGGACCAGAGAGAAGATGAGAGCATCGCAGACTTCGTAGCAGCTCTCAGGGACATTGGAGGGGCATGCAAATTCCTAAACATGGATGAAGCCATGAGGGATCATGTGGTCCTCGGTCTGAGAGACTTCACCTACAAAACCGACTGCTAACCTGACCAAAGATTACAGTCACTGAGGCTATCGCTGAGGCCACGGCAGCTGAAGCAGCTAAAAAATCAGCAGCCAAAATGCAACAAATGAATGAGACAACATCTAAAACATTAGCCCAAACTAGCCAAAGTACAGAGAAAAAGGCAGAGAGCATGCACAAGACCATCACACACTACGCGGATAATGAATCATCTGAGATCCACGATAATGACAAGGAGATTCACAGACTCCAGGCTGAACGAGATAGATGGGAGAAGAAAGGTCATAAGTCAGGGTTCAAGTGCGCCGGGTGTAGAGCTGGTCACCCCCGTTCCGAGTGCCGGTTCCTAGACGCTATGTGCTGGTACTGTGAGAGATGGGGACACATCGTAAGAGTATGCTGAAACCATAAAAGCTACGGCCCCTGATGTAGGGACAACACACCACCAAGAATCAAAGAAAGACAAACATGGAGCCGTGAGAGTCACAAAAGCAAAGGCAAGCAGCTAAATGAGAGCTATAGAAAAGAAGAAACACACCAAATCATCACCATCAGTCATACTAATGCAACAAATGGCCAAAAAGTACATTGGCAGTCAGGATCGAGGGCCAAGAATGTGAAATGGAGGTGGATTCCAGATCATATCTATCGATGGTATTATGGAATACCATTAAAAGACTGGTACTGCATCTTGGCAGAACTGAACTAGAACACCAAACGCTAATACTAAAGGACTATCAAGGAAACAGAATACCAGTAGTCAGACTCGGACACTTCCAAATCACCTTCAAAGAACACAAGAAAATTCTGTCTACCATTGTAGACTGAAACCAGCCAAGTCTGTTGGGACTCAAGTGGTTCGAACCTGTTGGAATCGGTGTGACCGGCATTAACAGCATCGCTGAGACAGATTGGGAGGAGAACCTAATGAGGAAGTTCCAGGACATCTTCAATGGGAAACTAGGCAAGTACCGAGGATCCCCTATATCATTTAATTTAGATCCAACAATGGCTCCTATTAGGCTAAAAGCGAGGCGAGTCCCCTTCGCGTTAAAGCCGAAGATTGACGAGGAGCTTAACAAACTCATAGCACAAGGCATCTTGGAACCAATTGACCAAGCCAAATGGGAAACCCCAATCGTTACCCCAGTTAAGCCAGATGAGTCCGTGAGAATCTGTGGTGACTACAAGGCCACTTTAAACCATGCACTACAGCAAAGCGCATATCCTGTTCTAGTAGTGCAACACCTACTACACTCATTGGGGAGAGGCAAGCTTTTTGCAAAGGTCAACATTGCACAAGCATACCAACAATTACCAGTTGATCCCGAAACAGCAGAGGCACAAACGATCGTGACTCATGGGGGAGCCTTCAAATGCAAAGGACTGCAATTTGCAGTCAGCATGGCCCCAGGGGTGTTCCAAAGCCTAATGGAGCGTTTGTTACAAGGGATAAAAGGAGTAGTCCCATATTTTGATGACGTGCTAGTGTCAGCCATTGACGTGAGACAACTAGAAGCCCCTCTCAGAATAGTATTACAAAGGTTCCAAAAGGAGGGACTCAAAGTCAAAAAAGAAAAGTGACAATTAGCCACCTCAAAAGTCGAATTCTTGGGGTATCTAATCGATAAAGAGGGCATCCACCCCACAGATAAAAAAAATTAAAGCAATCAAAGAAGCGCTTAGACCAAAAAACAAAGTAGAATTGCAGGCATTCTTGGGACTTATAAATTTTTACAATGTTTTTCTGCCACAGAAGGCAATGACAGTGGAACCACTACATAGGCTACTGGACAAGGCAGCCACCTGGATCTGGGGATGACGTGAAGAGACAGCGTTCTTAGAAGACTTAATCACAAATTCCTTGCCAAACAGGGCATAAGGCATACTTTGACAGCGCCAGGCCGACCGGTTACAAACGGGAGGGCAGAACGCATGGTCCAGTATACCAAAGAAACCATAGAAAAATTAGACACAGGGATATACAAGAAAAAATTGATAAAATGCTCACCATACAACATATAACACTGAGCTTGACTACAAATAAAGGCCCAGCAGAATTACTAATGGGCAGAAAATTAAGATCACAATTGGATACATTACACCCAACAAACAGCTCTGAAAAACCAACAGACTCCTCCAGCAAACACTGCACATTCGAATCAGGAAACCTAGTATATGCAAAAATCTCACTGGGCACCCACTCTGGGTACTGGCAAAAATAACACAAATAACAGGACCCCAGTTGTATAGACTAGAAACGGACGATGGTAGAAGCTGGAGGAGGCACATTGATCAATTAAGATCATGAATATTGGAATCAACCACTGGCACACCCAGACACGAAGAACAACACACACACACACCAGAACCACAGCAAACATTAAACAAAAATATTAATAAACCAACCAGAGAGGGGAGAGACCCCTTAAACACAAATAAGAGGGGAGGGGGAGACCTTCTGGCAGAACAAGAAACACCACAAAATCAAAATACAAACCATAAACAACATTCGCAAATAAACTCAGAAAGAAACAACAACTTAGCTGTGGAAGACTTCGGCGAAGAGGAATAGGAGGCACAAGAAGACCAAGAAGCCACTCTGGAAGGGAGCAGCCAAGCCGACTCTACCAGCCCGGGTAAGCCAGGCGGGAGTGGCATGGCTGACTCCACCTTCCAGGAGGTTCCACAGAGAAGAATGGGAGAAACAGCGATCCCATCCAAACCTGCCGAAGACGACAACACAACTAAACTGCGCAGGTCAACTAGACAATCAAAAAGCCCTGCCTACTTACCTGACTACGTAAGGTAGGAGCATACCAAGAGGGGAGGGGTGTTCCATATTAACATACTTCAAATAGTCTATTCCTATTGGTTAACAAACACTGAAAGCTGATTGGTGCTCTACTCAACGCTGATTGGCCAATAATAGCTAGCCTATGATTGGCCAACTCAGTGGCAGGAGAATCAAGGAGCCATCATTGGCCACAAGCTGAGAGCAGCCTATCTATAAAAAGGGCTGCCGCGGCTACTAACTCAGATGGAGAACTAAATAAAAGAGCTGAAGTTACACTAGTCTCCGGTCTCATTCTTCGTGAACACTTCAGTTAGAAATCTACAAACATTATTAGAATTAAAATTAGAATTCTTTTATTGGCCAAGTGTGATTGGACACACAAGGAATTTGTCTTGTGCAAATGCTCTCAGTGTACATAAAAGAAAAGATACATTTGTCAAGAGTCAAGAATCATAAGGTACAACACTTAATAATAGTCACAATAAGCAATCAAAACATACGAGGAAACAGTCCATATAAATAGTAAGGATACATGTGACAAAGTTACAGTCATACAGTCACAAGTTGGATGGAATGATGAGAAGATTATTGTAATAGTGGTGCAAACTTTGTAAATAGTTGGACAGTATTGAGGGAATTATTTGTTTTGCAGAGTGATGACTTCCGGGGAAAGTGCTCTATAGTGTTGTTTTGAGGGAAGGAGTTGAAACAGTTTATGTCTGCGATGTGGGGGGTATGTAAATATTTTCACAGCCCTCTTTTTGACTCGTGCAGTATACAGGTCCTCGATTGAAGGCTGGTTGTAGTAATTGTTTTTTTCTGCAGTCCTAATTATCCTCTGAAGTCTATGCCTGTCCTGTTGGGTTGCAGAATCAAACCAAACAGTTATAAAGATGCAGATGGCAGACTCAAGTAATTCCTCTATAGAATTGTATCAGCAGCTCCTTGGCCAGATTGAGTTTTCTGAGTTGGCACAGAAAGAACATTCTTTGTTGTGCTTTTCTGATGATGTTTTTGATGTTAAGTGTCCATATTAGGTTATGTGATATAATAGAACCTAGAAATTTGAAGGTCTCTTCTGTTGATTCTGTGTTATCTAGCATTGTAAGAGTTGGTAGTGTGGGAGGGTTTCTTCTAAAGTGTACCACCATTTCTATGGTTTGAGTGTGTTCAGTTTCAGACTGTTCCTGTTACACCACAAGGCAAGTTCTACAACCTCCTGTCTGTATGTGGATTCGTCATTGTCTCGAATGAGACCAATCACTGTTGTGTCATCTGCAAACTTCATGATTTTAACTGATAGATTGTTTGAGATGCAGTCATTGGTATAGTGGGAGAAATTAATATCTATGTACCCATTTACTGATGATTATTGAGGGGTACATGATTACCAAAAAACATGTGAAAACACATGGAATGTTTCATAAATGTTTTACATTGAGCAAGAAAACAAATAAGGGTAAATGATATCTCCAGATTCCTTAATACATTTATGGAAAATGTATAATGAATGTTTTTGATTATATTATAGGTGTGTTGAGCGGGACATATCTCTATATACATTTGTGCATGGTATACATTTATTGGTATACATGGTATACATATATACATTTATATAAACAAATATACATTTATATGTACACATAATTTATGCGTAAACAAAGCCAATGCTATTTGTTTCCTGAAAATCTAATGATTTGCAACAAATATTAGATAGAATGTAAGATATAGTATGGTTCTTCAAATGAATGTTTGAAGTTCCAATTCACTGTGTTTCATATGAAAATGCATATAAATTATGAAAAATTACAACACATAAGTGAATTTATGTAATATAATTATGTACACTTTTGTACACAATTCCCATAAGTGAATTTATGCAATACATATACACACATACCATATATGCCATATTTATGGATTCAAAAAATCTATAAACTAGATAAAACTTGGAGAAAGATGGATTTTAAAATTATTTTCAGTTCTTTAATACCCAGTTTCAGCTAGGGTCATGTGAAAAGTAAACAGTCCAGCTTAACATATTTTACCCTATGATAGGCTTGTTTATAATTTCAGCTACTAACAGGATAGCAGATGAAGACTATGATCAGGAGACCGTATAGAATTACCGAGAGTCAGGTGGATTATACATTTAATAAATTATTCTGTTTAGTCACATAGTCAGATGTTTAAACTGAGTTTGGCAATTTTAAATTTAAGTTTAAGTTCTTCACAAGGACCAGGGAGAGACAGATATTAATCTTTAATAACATTAAAAATATTTTTGCAGGATATAAGCAGTTCCAAGTAAAGTTTTTGCAACTGATGATGGTGATGTTCGACAAGTTCAAATCTCCAGGATGAGATGGTTTATATCCCAGTTGATGATGTGATCTCAGAAATACTGAATTAAATTTTTCAGAGCTCCTGGGACACCAGGAGCAATGGAAACAAGCTGGTATAGTTTGAAACTTCAAAAAGGGAAAAAAGTGAATCCAAGAAACAATAGACCAATCAGCTTGACATCGATAACTATAAAAATACTGGAAAAGATAATCAATCAGTGCATTTCTGAGAACCTAGAAATGAACAAGGTGATTACTAGAGGCCAGCATAGGTTTGTTAAAAGCAGTTCATACCAATCAAGCCTTGTGGCCTTTTTTTGACAAAGTGACTAATTTAGTGGATCTATGAAACATTTAGTATACTTAGACCTCAGTAAGATTTGATATTTATCTATTTGATAAAGCTTACTTCTTGATAAGATAGAACAACATGGGATAGACTGGATCACCAGATGGATTTGTAATTGGCTGACCAAAGATATTGAATGTGGTCTTACAGGGAACTACAACCACATGGAGGGAAACATGCAGTGGGAATAAATTATCTAGATGGGGGATTGAAGGGGCGCTCACCGAATTTGTAGATGACTACAAATTGCTTAACTCTTGTACAATATACTCAATTACTTAACCTCTTGTACAATATACTCAAGATTCTGAAGGACATTGGAGACTTCAGCATTAAGTCCCATCCAACAAGATGTAGTTTAGTGGTGAGAAAAGCAAGTCCCATACTTAGGCAGAAAAAAAACCAAACACACAGGTAGAGAATAGGCAGTACCTGGCTCAACTGTAGTGCCTGTGATAGGATCAGGGGTGTCAAACTCATAGCCCATGGGCTGGATGCATCACACACTGGCCATGCCCACCTCCAGTTCAATGAAGGGGAAAAAGTCATGGTACATCACATGACGACAATGTGACATTGCAAATTTGACACCTGTGATCTAGATTTTCTGTTGAATTACACCTAAGTATGAGCCAGCAGCTGCCAAATAACCTAATGCAAGTCCTAGGCTTGCATCAACAGAGCGATGGCATCAAGATCACAGAAAGTGATAGTACCATTCTATAGTGCACTACTGACATCACATACTGCATCCAGTACAGTTCACTGTGATATAAAAAATTCTGAGGCCCGAGAAAGAGTGCAAAGAAGAACAAAGATAATAAGGGGTCTGGAGGCTAAGTCACATGATAAACGGCTACAGAAAATAGGTATGTTTAGCCTAATGAAGAGAAAGCTTGGGGTGACTTGAAATACTTGAAGGACTCTCCCAGAGAAAATAGGGTCAATTTATTCTCCATAGTATCTGAGAGCAGGACAAGAACTAATGAGTATGATTAGTTCATCTAAGTAAGATTCAGTCTAGAACTAAGGAGGAATTTCCTGACAGGGAGAACAATTAAACAATGGAATAGTTTGCCTCCTGGCACTGTGAGTTGTGGGAAATTTTCAATGAAAGATTAGTCAACCATTTGTCTGGGAAAGTGTAAGGACTCCTGTTTAAGCAAGGGGTTAGACTACAAGATTATTTCCAGTCCTATGATGCTATGGTTTTATCAATGACAATTATTTCAAATGGTCTCCAGATGTTTTGGAATTGTATCCGTCACATTATACTATTGATATAATCTTTGCTTTCTTTTGCCATAATCATTTTGTTTTCTATTTGCAAGTCTATATGCTATATTTTTTTGGAGAATAAGACACTCTGAAGTATAAGAAGCACCTAGATTTTGGGAAGGAAAACAAGAAAAAAAATCTGCCTCTGCCTCCCAGCAATTTGCCTCCTTGCAGCAAACAGCCTGTTTCAGTTTCTGTTTCAGTTTCAGCACAGCCTGATTAGCATAAGCAGCTGATTGTTGTTTGGATTGGACTCCCAATGATCAGCTGTTTCAGGATGCAGAAATTGCCATGACCTATTGCTGCCTCTGCATGTCCATTTTCGGCCTCCACATCCTGTTTTCAGCCACCACACACCCCATTTTCAGCCTCTGTGCACCCCATTTTCTACCCTATTATGGACGATGGGGATTGAAATGGGAAGAAAACAGGCTGTGTGGAGGCTGAAAACAGGGCATGCAGATGCCAAAAATGGGGCGTGCATAGTCGGCAATAGGCAATGGCAATCCATGCAACCTGATTGTTGGGAAGCTGATCCAACTGACAATCAGCTGCTTGTGCTAATCAGGCTGTGCTGAAACTAAAGTGGAAACTGAAACAGGCTGTTTGCTTCAAGGAGGCAAATTGCTGGGAGGCAGAGATGAAAGGGTGGGGGCTGACGGGTGGGCAGGGCTTCAGCAAAATTTGCTGTATAAGATACACAGACATTTCCATCCACTTTTGGGGATGGAAAAAGTGCATCTTATACTCTGAAAATATGGTAGGTATATGCTGTAATTTGATGGTGTTAAAAGTATTATTATATACACAAAAATATGCAGTCAAGCTGCTATTTCTACAGCCAGTGTCGGCCTACATAAACCCTGAGTTCTTCCCAAGAATCTAGAATGTCACAATCAGAGGTGTATTCAGCAGGTTTTGACCAGTTCTGGAGAATTTCTGGTGATGGAAATTTTTAGTAGTTCGGAGAACTGGCAAATACCACCTCTGAGATTTTACAGTATCTTTCCCCTACCATGCCCGCCAAGCCACGCCCACAGAACTGATAGTAACCAAAAAAAAAAAAAAATGAGAATCCCACCACTGGTCACAATGTATTAGCATTGTGAAGGGAATTTCCAGGTGACTGGTACAAGAGTAGTCTAAAAAAATGGAGGACAGATTGGGTCCAGAGGCTTTCACTTCTATTGAGGGAAGGATTTTCCACTTTCATATAAATGGAGTCCTTCACTTCTCTCTCAAACCATCTATCTTTTCTATCCACAAAATGAAAGCTTACTGATGATTCTGGTCTTGTGGGGTTGGTTGTTCTGTACTGGGCCATCCTCTTGCATAAAGCCTGTCAGGACAAGAAATCAGGAACCAGGATAGATTTCAAAAGCACTTTATTTCATGCTGCCTATGCACAATAATTTAATGGTCATACTAATGGTCTGATAAGAATCAATAGTTTTCAAAGGGGGATTGGATTTACGGCTCTTACAGGGTGCAGTCACTCTAAACTGGTGATGCATTTGACTCCATATTTAGATTCAGCCTGGTCACCTCCTATAGGCTTCTTGGTTTCTAGAACCTGGTAGAGTTCTAAACACTTCTTACTGTATATATTATATTACTCTTCACATGTTTTGATGTATAATCTTTACAGTAGGCAAGCTTTTGGTAGGTTTAAAGAACAGAGGTATGTAATGGTTTCCAAATACCCATTTTAGTTTGTTCAATACACCAGTCATATAAGGAATGACAAGGTTCTTCCATTGACTGAGTTTCAGCTCTGTCTGCCATTCCTTTTTTTTCCATTCAGACACTGATTTAACAAAGTTCCAATTTGGATGCTCAAGGCCTAACAGCTGTCTTCTATTACTTGCTTTCCTTCTTTTGGACATCCATGGAAATGGGGATGCTTTCTGCCCTGTGATGTAGTGTTTGGATGATTCCTCGTTTGTGTTGAAGTGGATGGTGGGACTCAAACAGCAGGTATTTGTTTCTGTGTGGGGGTTTCTTATGGATCTCTAGGTTGCACAGGACCCAATTAGAACATCACAAAACCCTAGCCTTTTGTTCTTAGTGTCTTCTCTGATGAACGATATCTGAATCCACTGTGTTTATATGATCTGTGAGGACAATTATTTCCTAAATCTTGATTTTAACCCAATATCATCCACCAGTGAGTTGGTGCTATCAACTGAAAGGAGCTGAGTTCTTTCTTCTCCACTTCTTCCACATATATGCTGTCAACAATGGGTGGTAAAGGAAAACCCATGACACAATTATATTTCAGTCTGTATCAGTCACCTCTACATTAAGTGGTGTTCAGATACAAGTCCAGAAAACAGCAGATCTGGTCTGGCTTGTGGTTGTTCTATGATAAAGGGTGTCAAGTATTGTTATCTTCTAATCTTTTCCTAACAATTGTTAGGGCATCAGTCATAGAAATGATAGTGAAGAATGCAGAGACATCAAACGATAACATAGTTTCATCTATATCCAGTTTCAGGACCCTGATTCTTGAAGCAAGCTCTTAGGAGTTCTGAATGTGGGGGTCAGTGGGTCCAAACAGAGTGCTAGAATGGTGACAATGTGGTTAACAATATTATATGTCATTGAATTAATGCTGATGATAATGGGTCTGTGAGGTCCTGAAGCTGGATATAGATGCACTGAGGTTGAGTGGTTTAGTACAAAATTTCAATTGCATAACTTTATAGTTCTGAAAGAAATAGAAAAAGATTGTGAATTGCAGTTAACTGGCATATTATGAGTTGCCACAAGATCTAGAGCTGTTTATTTCTTCCTTCAAAAAAACCTTACGGATTTTTAAAAAATGAAATTAACTATTAAAATATGTATGGTGATCATATGCTCTTTTTTTTTAGGTAACAGTCTAAGACATACAACTTTTCTCTGCTGTTTCTGCTTAGCATCATGTTGACATGCCAAAAAAGGGAAAAATGTTTCTAACTTTAACTACATTCTTTCACTGAGAACTGG
Source organism: Laticauda colubrina (assembly GCA_015471245.1). Lineage (NCBI taxonomy): Eukaryota > Metazoa > Chordata > Lepidosauria > Squamata > Elapidae > Laticauda > Laticauda colubrina. The sequence goes on along the minus strand of BLBF01000026.1, from coordinate 8,177,442 downwards.
TGATTAACATGAAGCCTGGAGTTAGGAAACTTTCAAATGTCTTTAATTATAACCTGACTGGGTGGCATGGAGGAAATGGAATCAGTTTCTCTATTCTTGTCACATACTTGCAGGATTTACTTGAAGTGGACCTCACAGACTAATATTATACTCCAAGCTACTGATCTGATTTCAGAAGAATTATGCAAACCTTGAGATAAGGCGTTCCAAGTAAAAGAATTTTAACAGAAATGAATGTGTTTAGCAGCAATGGGGGGGGGGAGTACATGAGTTAAACAGATTTGGACATAAGGAATAAAATTAAAGCTAAAAATGAAGAGGACAGTGAATGCAATGGAAAGAGGTTTTTATAATCTATAATTTAATCCTTTATGATGTATTCCAGTCTGGTTCCTTTTAGATTGTTCCTTTCTAGCAATTATTAAAGTGAGCATCCAATGGGCCTCTTTCATGTCACTTCACACCGTGCTCCTCTTGTATTCTCCTAACCAAAAAAAGGAAGGAGCTTGCTATTTTATACCATTCAACTTTTTTTTTTTAAATCATTCTGATTTCTCTAAGACAAATCTGAAGCACAAAAAGGAAAAATAAATTCTTAAAAAGATGTCCTTCTTTGACATCACATTTTACTCCCTTCTTGCATCCAAAGTCAGGTGCTTGACTTAATATATTATGCTGTCTAAAAAAAGTAAATGGTTAAAAGATTCCACACTTATATTCACAATTTAGTTACTTTATATAATGGTGTATGTGTGCGCATGCATGAATCAGGGGTGGGATACTACCGGTTCTGCCCGGCTCTATAGAATCGGTAGCTCTGAAGAGTAGCAGACATAGAACTGGTTCTGTGTCTGCTGCTGTTTGGCCAACCCGCCTGCCTGGCCTCTTACCTGACCTTTATTTCCTGCTTTTTCAACCTCAGTTGCTTTGCGCAGTACAGCTGAGGTTGAAAAAGCAATAAAAATGTGCTGTTTTAAACGCTGCGCACCCATGTGCAGCACTTATCAGTTGTCCAGGTGGCACAACTTTAGGTGTAGTACGTGTGCAAAACATAATCACCAAACCAATAGGAACACCGGTTGAATCCCATTCCTGGTATGAAGATGTCTCAATAGATGGGTAGTGTTAGTGTTCTGGAGATATTTTCCCACTGTTAAATTGTATCTTTCCTGGCTTGCATCTAATTGCAAAGGAAACATGTCCGAACAACCTGTTTTTCTGTTGTGTAGTTTATCCCCAGCCCATAATTTCGACATTTTAAGACTCCTCGGCTATATGGGCATTAAAATAATGTTTTCTCCTTTGGTTTATAATAGATTTGGGCTCCAGATAAATTATGTTCTCCTTCACTAATGAATCTGTCCATGCAATTAGGTAACCCCAAGGAATTCCAGTACCTTTTGGCCACTGAAGAATACTCATTGTTTACAAGGTCCAGATTCTGCTTTAGAGAGAAATAAACACAATTTCTGTCTTGCATGGTTTTCCTCTTACACCCACCAGGCCTCCAGTCCAAACTAGGCAGTGGCACCAGGCTGTATGAATCAGCAGAGAAAAATATATGGCTTTCTCTTTGCTGCTTAATTGTACATTTCTCTCCATATATGTGGGATGTCATTTAGGGTCCTTTTGAAAACAAGTCCAGTAATCTTTGGTAAATAGTACTAAGAATCAAAGGAACATGTCTATCAGCTAATAGCTTGAATATATTAAAAAAAAAACAATAACAACAACCGCTTGTGCCAAACATGAATTTTGACAGACAGCTAAACTGGTTAGTCAAAACTTATTTTCTCCCCCAGTTTTCAATGTAAAGAAAAAAGAGTGATGGGTGTTTTTCTGATAAAAATTGTTGGAAGAAGAAAGAAAGAAAGAAAGAAAGAAAGAAAGAAAGAAAGAAAGAAAGAAAGAAAGAAAGAAAGAAAGAAAGAAAGAAAGAAAGAAAGAACCCCAGAAATCTATCAGTCTCTATTGCTGACATGCCCAGCACATTGCAAATAATGCTAGAAGTATTTCCCTGCATGGCTGCTATTATTGTCATGGGAACAGTAAATTTTATGGCTGTAGAGTTTTCTCTCAGCACAAAGAATGGTGGATAATTTTTTTTACTTATTCACAAGGAAAATACATAAAAAAGAATATTATTAGAAAACATAGAAACAATAGCTCTTTTCAAGTTCACAGGAGGAGAAAGCAAATATTCATCTTCTGACCTTAACTAATGATATCTTCCTCATTTCACTCCTTCTGCCATTATCCATTCACTACAGGGATAGATAAAAGCAAGGAACTTGCTGTGTATACAGAGTAACTCAAATAATTCAAGATTCCTGAAAAATCAGATGGAGGATCTATTTGCATGCTGGAATTTTTCTTATAGATGGCAATGGGACTAAGGTTGATGTGAATCTGTGGTAAAAATGGATCAAGAGGTCCCTCTACTTCTAATTGTTTTATTTAATTTATTTATTTATTATATCAAGCGATTATAAGATAACAGGTATAAGTATAAACATAGTTATGAATACATGAAATGGATATATAAAAGAAAAATAAAAAGAAACAATAAGACAGGGATGGTAGGCACGTTGGTGCGCTTATGCATGCTCCCTACAGACCTCTTAGGAAAGTGGTGAGGTCAATAGTAGACAGTCTAAGATTAAAATTTTTGGGATTTGGAGAAGAAACCACAGAGTCAGGTAGAGCATTCCAGACATTGACCACTCTGTTGCTGAAGTCGTACTTCCTGCAATCAAGTTTGGTGCAGTTTACCTTGAGTTTTTATCTATTGTGTGTTCTTGTGTTGTTATGGTTGAAACTGAAGTATTCATTGACAGGTAGAACATTGCAATATATAATTTTATATATTACACTTAGATTGGACCGAAGATGGCATAGTTCTAGGTTTTCTAGGTCTAGAATTTCAAGTCTGGTGGCAAAAGGTATTCTGCAATGAATAAAGGAGTGGAGAACTCTTCTTGTGAAATATTTCTGGACTTCCTCAACTGTATTAATATTAGATATTATGTGAACAATGAGGACCAATGAGAGGGATAGTGAATACAAATATGACTTTATATGTTGATATGTTTTTTTTTCTTCATAAATAATATTATGAAACATTTTCTGGAACTGAAACATTTTCATTAAGTCCTCATCCTTTCATAAACAGTTTTGAGCTTAGACATTTGGAGACTATATTGGTATGTATCCATTATTCACTAAAAGCATCAGATTAAATACCTTGTAATTTAAGATATATGCAATAAGAAGTTAAACAAGCTTTGTTCTGCATCTTCAGTAAACTTTATTTCTTTTGTGCTGATCAATGTTAACAATGCAAAATGTGATATATAAAAAACTGGCAATTAAAGATGTGACTCAATGAAGTTGGGCTTTGACACGATTTAAGGAGCTTATGCTGAAATAACCATTTTGGTTATTTCTAGTCAGCTAGATTGGATTTGTTTAAATTAGGATTTTTGTCCACTTACGTAGTCCTTCCCATGGCAAATGTTGTTTTTTAGTAATATTAAAGATATTGTCACAGGATATAAGCTGTTCTAAATAATGCTGCCTTTTGCAATTTATTAATGGTGATTTTGCCAAAGTTCATGGCATTCAAGTGATGCTCCAGATATTTTGGGATTGCATATAAGATGCCTATTACTACTGGCATTATCTTTGCTTTCTTCTGTCACAGTCATTCTACTTCTGTTTGCAGGTCTTTTTATTTTGTGATTTTTCTCCACTTCTTTCATTTCTATTCTGCTATGTCCAGGTACTGCAACATATACTTTCCAGATTTTCCTCCTTTCTTATTGTATCCTTATTAATTGGAGCTGAATTTGTGAACAAATACATAATAGTATCTGTCTTTGGAGGATTATCTTGTAAAGTAGGTGACTCAAACCCTTTTGTGGTTATTAATAATCACAACAAAATACAATACTCAATCATAATAAAATATTATGGGATATTTTGGAAAGCTCTATAATATAAACAGTTGTAGAACTGCAACATTCTCAAACCAGATTGAGTTGATTAAAGAAAGCAAGAAAAACATAAGGACACATTTAAAAAAGCAGCAAGGTTACTCATCAGTTGTACCAAAATAGACAAAAATAAGAGGAAGAAGAATCAAGGCCACAGTCACAATTCCAACCATTACTGGGTTTGCAGTAGTAATTATGCAGTGTGGTGAGAACAAATAAAGTGCTTGTTGAATCATTTCAGCTGGATGGTCAAAAAGAATTAGAAGGTGGTGAATAAGATAAAAATATGTGCTAACAGATTGTAATGCTACTGCATTCTTATTTATGCATTCTGGATACAATCAAATTTGATCTAAAGCTCTGTCCACAGATATATGATTGAATTCTGATAACTTCCATCTCCACTTCTGTATACATAAGTCATTTGTAAAATGTTTAATACATTTAATCTGTTACAATGCTTTTACATTTCTCCGAAGGATCAGGAATGCTGATAAAGGCTGGTTCCTGATCATGCCAGAAGATGAAAGTTAAAAATGAATTGCTTACATTCCTCTATGAAATATATGCTCAGATATTTATCATATGTAAATACATTATACAATGTTCCTGACATCTAAGTATTTATTGAATCATCATGAAAGTCTCTTTTCCTATGTTTATTGTGAAATGAATGAATGAAAGTGTTCATCATTCATAATCATTCATAATCATCATCATCTTAAAAAGGTCAAAGATTAATATGAGATATAAGATAGTATAAAAGATGCATCAACTCTTATGGCAGAAAGTGAAGAGGAACTAAAGACCCTCTTGATAATGGTGAAAGAGGACAATGGAAAAGTTGACTTGAAACTCAACATTAAAAAAAAAAAAACACCTAAGATTATAGCATTGGGTCTCATCATTTCCTGGCAATTAGAAGGGGAAGAAATGGAAGCAGTGACAGATTTTATTTTCTTGGGTTCCAAAATCACTGTAGATAGTGACTGTTCCTATGAAATTAAAATGTGCTTGATCCTGTCATGGCCCTTTTGGAGCCCAGTTTGGTGGAGGAGGAGGAAGAGCTGGAAATGGGACCATCCAAAAGGATGGCACATTTCCCTTGGCATGTTTGGAGAAGTCAGGGGTTGAGAATGGGGCCTGTCCCAGGCCTCTCAGGCATTGGAGGAGGTGCCTGCCTGCACAGAAACAGGGGAGGATTGGCTGCTGACAGGCAGTAGTGCAGCAGATTTCCTCTGATGGGAAACAGATGCCTCTTCCACTTGATCCAAGGACAAAGAAAGTGGGGTATAGGCAAGCCCAGAGAAGAGCTGCAAGGCTACTTGGGAGAAGGCAGTGGTGGGATTCAAAAACTTTTACTACTGGTTCTGTGGGCATGGCTTGGTGGGCGTGGCCATGTGACTGAGTGGGCATGGCTTTTTTTTTGTAGCTCCCACCTATTTTTGAGAGCTTCTTAGCCACAGAGGAGTCTTGGGGGGGGGGGTGGCAGCATTTTTGCTGGGGCTCTGGAAGAAAAGGAACAGAGCATGGGAGGGGCACTCAGCACCCTTCCAAGCTGTTTTGGGAGCTTCCTAGCTTGGATGGATTCTGGTGGTTCTGATGTGCCATAGTCCAGGGGGTTGTGAAGAGTCAGAGTTAGCAATTGAACACAACAACAATCAAATAACATATGCATACTTGAAATGCATGCTCTTCTCTGTGCACATTTCATAATGAAGATAAAGGTGGAATATAAGATTGGAATGATCCTAAAATGAAAAATAAAATTAAGAACTAGAAGAGAGAACTGCAGATTGACTTGCAAACAATGATATGATTTAATTAAATACACATGAAAAACAACAGACACAGCTACACCAGACAACAGTATCAAGATGTTACATTTTTAAGCCAACATCTTCAGAACAATAGATAAGACAAGACATTATTTCTAGCTTCATTCCTCACTGCAGTTCTAAGACTCAGCATAGTTTACAGTTATAAAACATAGCAAATTAAATATCTACAGAAAAAAAATCCTAGAAAATGATAATAACCAAAGAACATAGTGTCTCCAACCATCATTATTCATCTCAGTAATGGAAGACTACCAGCAACTGTCTTGGGCAAATGAATTCTGATTGGAGCAGGCATTCCAGAATATAATTTGCTGCCAGATGAATTATGGCTTTATATGTAACAACCAGTACTTTGAATCCAACCTAGAAGCAAACTGGAAAGCTATGCAGCATTTGAAGCACAGATGTTATTTCTTCATGGTGACAAGTGTCATTTATTAAGTGGGCTGTTGCTTCTTGGACTTCAAAGGCAGTCTCATGTAGTACACACTGTAGTAGTAAAAGAAAAAAAGAGGGGTATGATATCAACATCCCTCCAAAGCAGGGGTCTCCAACCTTGGCCACTTAAAGACTTGTGGACTTTAATTCTGGGAGTTGAAGTCCACAAGTCTTAAAGTGGCCAAGGTTGGAGACCGCTGCTCCAAAGGACACCTAAAAGAATAATTATTGTCATCTTCATTCCATACCTCCACTGGGATGTAGGCTAATATGGGTCCAGATTATCTTGTTTTCTAAAGGGCATTTTGTAGTTGCCCTATGACCATAGTCTCAGTGAACTCCTCTGAACTTAGAGACAGGGAATTTTAAAAGTTGCTGAATTCATGGAGGATTCCTTAAGAGGGAATGCCACAGCATGCACAAGATTGCACAAACCAATTAATGTGGGCATGAATGTGAATTTAGCTCAATACTAACTTCAAGGATAAAAGAAAGTTTACTGCTGTTTGAGGCTTCAATTCAATGAAGCTTTGACTGAATTATCCCTGAAGAATGAATCAAAGTAGGGATCTGCTTTGAAGCAGTGAATCATATCTAATGGCTTCAAAGCAACCTTTTGAAGTGCTTTGCAGATTTGATTGCTTTTCTACTGCTTCTGAAGTTGTCACAGACAATATTCAATGTTGCAACTTAAATTCCATATATGGATAATGTGTGTGGAGGGGCTGACAGGTGTGAAGGGCTCTCTGACATTGACGAGAGTAACCAGCCAATCAGTTTAATGCCTCATTAATCTCTGCTTATCAGAACTCTGGGGATGTCAAAGCTAACACTGCTTTGGATTTATTCACTTTTTAAAAGTCTCGGTTTCCTTAATGTGATCATTATAGAAGAACAGCCATGTTATTCCATGGTAACAAAGAATCAGAAATCTGATAATCCTTTTCTGACTAACAGTCTGATCAGTCTCACCATTCTATGAATCTGATGAGCCATTTAATAAGATGTGTGAACAAGAAAACATGCTACCTGATTTTTCCTCATTTTACAATGTGGTCACAACTTGTAACTTTGCTCTACCTCATGGTAATACATTATAACACAAACTGTGAGATCAGCTCTGCATCTTGAATATAGATGAATGTTTACGGTTTACTGTTCAATTCAGCATGATTCAGAAAATTTAAATCTCCTGACAATAACAAATAGGAAGACTAATATTTAAAGGAGCTACCTCAAACAATCAAGTTCAAGTGATGTACTAATACCCCTCTGTTCTGTATGGAGTGGTATACTCCAAATAACATAATATGATTGGCCAGAAAGGCCAGTGTTGGATTGGTTCATTAAGAACCAATCCAAAAGAGCCACTGAAAAGGCAGCAAAGTCAAATAGCTGCCATTGGCTACAAGCTGGCAGGCAAGCCTGTATAAAAAGGCTGCCGCGGCTTCAGCCAGACTGTTCCGTTACTGTTGCTTGCTTTAATAAAGACTCTGTTTGTTGGAACCCAGACTATCTCGTGTTTTTCTGGACGGAACACTGGCGACGAGGATGGGATCATCTAAACGCGAGACCGAGCACGCGGTAGAAAGAATTCCAGGCTAAAAGTGATGGCTGGGAATAACACACCACCCGCACCCTTCAATCCCAACGAAGAGGATTGGGAATCATACCTTGATGTTATGATACGTTGATGGGAATCATACGTTGATACATTTCCTGATGTTTTTAGAGAGCAACGAGATGGAGGAGATCTTAGACCAGCGGAAGAGGGCTGTCTTCCTAACGCATTGTGGACCAACCATGTTCAAGATGGCCAAAGCATTGGTGAAGCCCAGAGATGTGAAACAAATGACCTGGTCTGAGCTCCACCGAATGCTAAAGGCCCACTATGCACCGGTAGTGTCAAATCTCATCAAACAGCACGAGTTCTACAAAAGGGATCAAAAGGAAGGCGAGACCATCGCTGACTTCGTGTTGGCTCTCTGACAACTGGGGGGAGCTTGCGAGTTCCTGAACTTGGATGAAGCCATGCGAGATCGAGTTGTCCTAGGTCTGAGAGACTCTAACTTACAAAATAAACTACTAAATAAACCCAATATCACAATGGCTGAAGCGATCGCAGAAGCCACAGCTGCAGAAGCCATGAGAAAGTCAGTGGCCACTATGAAGCAAATGAACTCAAATAATGACGCGATGACCCTATCCAGAGGAAAGAAGCAAGTTCCCACCACAACACATCATGAAGACTTCGACGGTTCATTAGAAACGGAAGATGATGACGATGAGGTCCACCGCCTGTACGCCAACAAAAAAAGGCATGAAAAAAGAAATTGGCAGAAATGCGCTGGCTGCAGGGGAAATCACCCTCGAGCCTATTGCAGATTCCTTGATTCCATCTGCCGAGCTTGCAAGAAGAGGAGACACATTGAAAAAGTCTGTAGGAATTGAAAAAATGACAGCCCAAACAGACGCAGTAACTCCCCACTACAAGCTGAATCAAAGCAAGCCGAGAAAAAATGGGAGCGCAACAAATGAACCGGCAGCTGAGAAAAGACCCATCAAACTGTCACTATTGGAAGCGCTCAGACGTAAAGTGGGAGAAAGGTCAAAATCATTGTAAAAATTGAAGGAAGCCCCTGAGAGATGGAAGTCGACTCAGGATCCTTCCTGTCAATGGTGTCTTGGAACACAATCAGACGGCTGGTTCCAAACATCAAATTAAAAGAACTCCAGAAACAAAAGTTAATTTAAAAAGACTACCAAGGAAACCGAATCCCTGTGGTAGGTCTAGGACATTTCCGAGTCACATACAAGCAGCACACTGAAATCCTGCCTCTAACAATAGTTGACTGGGACTGCCCCAGCCTCCTGGGCATCAAATGGTTCACACCATTGGGCATCGGAATGACCGGGGTGAGCCGAGTAGCCACAACCGACTGGGAAGAGAGCCTGATACACAAGTTCCAGGACATCTTCGATGGCACCTTAAGCAGGTACCAGGGGACCCCAATTTCCTTTAGTTTAGACCCCCAGATAGCACCTAGAAGGTTAAAAGCCAGATGAGTCCCCTTTGCCTTGAAAACCAAAATAGATGAACAATTAAACAAATTAATTGAGCAAGGGGTCATAGAACCAATTGACCATGCTAGATGGGAGATACCAATAGTAACACCTGTTAAACCTGATGGGTCGGTATGCATCTGCGGAAACTACAAGGCTACCCTGAACCATGCGTTGCAGCAAAGCGCATACCCTGTGCCAATCGTGTAACATTTACTGCACTCGCTTGGGGGAGGAAAATTTTTTGCCAAGCTTGATTTAGTCCAAGCATATCAACAGCTTCCAATAGACCCAATAACGGCTGAGGCACAGACAATAGTAACTCACAGAGGGGCATTCAAATGTAACAGACTTCAATTTGGAGTAAGCGTTGCCCCAGGCATTTTCCAAAGCCTCATTGAACACCTATTAAATGGAATTAAAGGGATTGTACCATATTTTGATGATGTCCTAATTTTGGCTAAAAACACGACCCAATTAGAGACAAGACTGAGAGAGGTGTTAACAAAATTTAGAGAATCTGGCCTGAAAGTCAAAAAAGAAAAATGCTGTTTAATGACTGATCGCGTCGAATTTTTGGGTTATTTAATTGACGGAGAGGGTATACACCCTACAGAAAAAAAAGTCAAGGCTATTAGAGATGCACCACATCCAAAAAACAAAACAGAATTACAAGCATTTTTGGGTCTAACAAACTTCTATAACGTATTCCTCCCCCACAAAGCAACGATAGCAGAACCATTACATCGCTTACTGGATAAGAAAACTAGTTGGACTTGGGGGCATAGAAAGCAAAAAGCATTCCAAGGCATAAAAAATCTGTTAACCTCAGACACCATTCTTATTCAGTTTAGTAATACACTTCCATTGACGGTCACCTGTGACGCCTCACCATTTGGAGTCGGTGCTATCCTGAGCCACCAACTGCCTGACGGGAGAGAGGCACCCATCACCTTTTACTCGAAAACACTTTCTAAAGCAGAACACAACTATAGTCAACTAGATAGAGAAGACCTTGCAATTGTCGCCGGAGTTAAACATTTTCACGGAGTACCTCTATGGGAGAACATTTTCCATTGTGGCTGACCATAAATCGCTACTAGGAATTTTGGTGGGAAACAAACCCACACCGAACATTTTATCTCCCCGAATGATTAGATGGTCAGAATTCCTAGCTGCGTACTCCTGCACATTGATACATCGACCCAGAAAACAGATCTCCCATGCAGACTCATTAAGTCGAACACCGCTGCCAATGACAGAGGAAGACCCGGCACCAACAATTACCACCCTGCAAATGGAAGCCTGCCCCAAACTGCCAATATCTGCAAATGATGTCACCAGAGCCACCGCTAAAGACCCAGTGACAGCCCACATTTTAAATTGGGTAGGTAAAGGCTGGCCAGAAAACCAAAAAACTGAAAACTTTAAACCTTTCTGGACCAAACAGACTGAACTGTCAACACAAAAGGGGTGTTTATTGTGGGGTGATAGGGTGGTAATTCCTTCCAGATTACAAACTAGAGTGTTGGGTATGCTTCATGAAGGCCACCCAGGCATCGTGAAAATGAAAAGCTTGGCTAGGATATGTCTGGTGGCCTGGCTTAGACAGAGATATTGAATACTGGGTTGCTACATGCAATAAATGCCAGAAAACCAGGCCATCACCACCACAAGCACCTATAAGGGACTGGGAGACCCGACAAAGCCACTGGTTTCAGATCCATATTGATTTTGCGGGGCCTACTAGAGGGCATACGTTTTTGATTGTTGTAAATGCATACTCAAATTGGTTGGAAGTCACAGTAATGTCATCTACAACAACCAACGCCGTTATCAAACAACTCAACAAACTATTCGCAACCTATGGGTTGCCAGACATCCTAGTGTCTGACAATGGGCCACAACTAACCGCTATACAATTTGAACAGTACCTCGTCTATTTAGGTATACGCCATGCACTAACAGTGCCAGCCCACCCAGCAGCAAATGGTAGGGCCGAGAGAATGGTCAGATTTACCAAGCAGAGTTTGGAAAAAATGGACCCAGGAGATATCCAGGATAAACTAAACTGTTTACTCACCCTCCAACATATCACCCCCAGTACTGCATCTAACAAGAGCCTCGCAGAATTGTTAATGGGGAGGAAACTTAGATCACATTTGGATAGGTTACATCCAAACTACACCTTTGAGAACCCCCTCGACTCCTCCAGCCGTTTCTGCATGTTTGAAATCGGCGACCTAGTCTACGCAAAAAAATTTACTGGGAACCCTCTATGGCTTCACAATCACACAAATAACAGCCCCCCGGTCCTACCGTCTAACCATAGACAATGGCAGGGAATGGAAGCGGCACATAGACCAACTTCGTTCCCGAAATGTTGAGTGAAATACGACCGTGCAACCTCAAACAATAAAAATTGATGAAAACAAAACCAAAGGGGGGGGGGGGAATACAAGAAAATAATACTGAAGGAAAAATACAATTGTTAAAAATAAACCCAGAACATCTAACCAATCAAAAAGAGCAAAAAGAACACTTACGGTTAGATGAAACTGGCAGAAATAATCCACATGAAGAGGAACCCGTCCTGGAAGGGGCCAGCAAAGCCAGCTCGACCTGCCCAGGAAAGCCAGGAGGGAGCGGCCTGAGTAACTCAAGCAGTAGCAACCTTGCTGACTCACCCTACCAGACGGTTCCATGGAGAAGAGCCGGAGATACAACGATCCCATCTGAACTGCTCGAAGTATCCAGCAAGAATGGACCACGCAAGTCAAATAGAGTCAGAAGAAGCCCCACCTACATGCGCGACTACGTCACCCACGTAGGACTAAACTAAAGGGGGAGGGGTGTTCTGTATGGAGTGGTATACTCCAAATAACCTAGTCTGATTGGCCAGAAAGGCCAGTGTTGGATTGGTTCATTAAGAACCAATCCAAAAGAGCCGCAGAAAGGCGGCAAAGTCAAATAGCTGCCATTGGCTACAAGCTGGCAGGCAAGCCTGTATAAAAAGGCTGCCATGGCTTCAGCCAGACTGTTCCATTACTGTTGCTCGCTTTAATAAAGACTCTGTTTGTTGGAACCCAGTCTACCTCACATTTTTCCGGATGGAACACCCTCTATAAAGCCTTAGTAAGACCACAACTAAAATACTGCATACAGGTTTTGTCACCATAAAAACTCTTTCTAGAATGTAGAGAAGAGCAACCAAGATGATTAGGGGATTGGAGGATAAAACATATAACGTACAATTGCAGGAATTGGGCATGGCTAGTCTAGTGAGGAGAAGGACCAGCGGAGACATGATAGAAGTATTCCAATATTTGAGGGGCTGCCACAGAGAGGATGGGGTCAAGCTATTTTCCAAAGCACCTGAAGGTCAGACATGGATGGAAATTGAACAAGGACAGATTCAACTTGGAAATAAGGATGAATTTTCTGACATGAGAGCAATCAATCAATGGAACAGCTTGCCTTCTGACATTGTGAAAGCTTCGTCCCTGAAAACTTTCAAGAAGAGACTGGTCTGGGAGAAGGCGGAGCTTCGTCTCGGTGCTACAGCTGCGACCTCGGGGCTCTGAGATCGCAGCTGATATTTTCGCCCCTGGTCGGTCCTAACGGACCTAAACCGTCCCATAGAGACGGGGATTGTGAAGGGCATAGTCCCAGGATCCCAGAGATATCGCAAAATCTCTGGTTTGATCCAGGAGAAGCCCTTTTGCTGGCGGTGGAAAGGCAGCCTCCAAAGCTGCTGAAGTCGGGACAGCTCCGAAAAGAAAGTGGCTTGAGCGAGTGTGTGTCGGTTGGGTGAGAAACCTCTTTTGTATTGTAAATTGGTTGAGACCTGAAAGGATATCCTGAACTAAGAAGAAACCTGTGACTTTATTTTTGTTTGATTGGAATTGTTTGAGCGGCGTTTTTTAAAGTGATGTCAAATTGAGGCTTGGATTCTTTCCTTACTACTTTTTTTTCTGAGGACTTTAATGTGACTTTGTAGGTAACCAGATTGAATTTTTTCTTATATATATTTTTATGCTTCTTTTGATTTTTTAATTTTCTTTAGGATAGAGGCCCCCTTTGTTTTTTTTTTTCTTTTCCTCTGAGTTTTTGTATACATTACTCTTCTTTCTGGCTGGGGGGGGGGAAAGTATTAAGAGATCTTGCAACACTGCCAACTAGAGGCTTGAAAGTACTTTATTTGAATTGGGGAGAAACGTATAAACACTCCTTCTCAAGGACATTTTAATGTGATAAGATGGAGGGAGAGCACAGAAAAATATTATTACAGGTGTTTTCCTGGACTCTTATCAATATCTCAACACTTGAGGCTTGGCTTTGAAGCTGCTGGAGAAGAGAGTCATAATAAGAGCCTTGGATAAATAAATAAAGTGCAGTGTGCAGTATATATGTATGTATGTATATATATATATATATATATATACTGACGTGGGATAATACCCGAAGGAAGCTGAACAGCACACATGTAAGTACCCGCGATAACTTAAAAAAACATATATATATATATATATATATATGCTGTTTAGCTTCCTTCGGGTATTATCCCACGTCATTGTAGTTCTGGTAAAGTTGTAGCAACGTTTCAGCAGAATCTCATCTGCCATCTTCAGGCTTCTGTATGGATATGGGTCTTCCAGCTCCTGGTTTTAAATTTGAGGCTGGTCCATTCTGATTGGTTGGGAGCCTGGACCTGTTTCATTGGAAAGCCACAAAACAGACAGAAGAAACCAGGAACACCAATCAATCAAACTCCAAGTCCAATGAAACAGGTCCAGGCTCCCAACCAATCAGAATGGACCAGCCTCAAATTTAAAACCAGGAACACCAATCAATCAAACTCCAA
>BLBF01000026.1:8047927-8148636 GCA_015471245.1 Laticauda colubrina | reverse complement strand
CTTCCTTCCTTCCTTCCTTCCTTCCTTCCTTCCTTCCTTCCTTCCTTCCTTCCTTCCTCTATAAAGAAAAAGATGATTAATATTTTATTATCTTATCCACTGATTAAGGCCCTGTCACACTGCCCAACGGATGCAAAATGTTTGTAAAAAATGGATGCAAAACGTTTTTAGCGGACGAGAAAAATGTTCCATCCATTTTTATCTGCTCTCAAAAGGGGTGAAAATTTGCATAACCAGAGCGGATAACACGGAAAGAAACAGACGGGGGGAGGATGCAGGGCAGATGGAAAACGGATGCAGAGCGGAAGCCTAGCAGATGGAAGCGGATGGGAGCAGATGGTACATCCACTAGGCTTCTGGCGGACCTCAGCAAAGCGGACGCGGAACGGATACAGCGGATGCAGAGCGGATGTGGAACGGATGAAGTGGATGCACAGTGGATGCACAGCGGATAAAGCGGATGCAGAGCGGAAGCCGAGCGGATACACAGCAGAAGCCTAGCGGATGCCTTGTGTTAATTGCGCATGCGGGGGGGGATTTATTGCATCAGCCCCGCGGATATAAAGGGAAGCAGCTCGGAAGCAGGTCACCATTCAGAGGAAAGACCTGCTGCCAGACGCATTGAGTGCCTTGCCTGCCTGCCTTGCTGCCTGCCATCCTGCAAGGCTTGGTGCCTGCCTCCCTGCCAGCCTTGCTGCCTGCCTTGGTGCCTGCCTGCCTGCCAGCCTTGCTGCCTGCCAGCCTTGCTGCCTGCCAGCCTTGCTGCCTGCCAGCCTTGGTGCATGCCTGCCTGCAAGCCTTCCTGCCAGCCTCCCTGCCAGCCAGGAACCCCACAAGCATGGGGAAAAAGAGGAAGACTCAGCCATCTGCTGCCAGCCCTGCCAAGAGGGACAGGGCCACCCTCCCGCCCCCTGGCCCTCACTCTGCTTCTGCTGGGGCTTCTGTAGCACAGGCTCGCTCTTCTGTGGCTGTGGCTTCTGCTGATGCTGCTTCTGGAGGAGCTGATGATGCTGATTCTGGTGGTGGTGCTTCTGCTCATGCTTACTCTGCTGATGCTGCTTCTGGCGGTGGTGCTTCTGCTGGTGCTTACTCTGCTGAGGCTGTTCCTGGCGGTGGTGCTTCTGCTGGTGCTTACTCTGCTGAAGCTGCTCCTTATCCTGCTGGTCCTGCTCGTCCTGCTCGTGCTCCTGGACTTGCTCATCCTGCTCGTACTGCTCGTGCTCCTGGTCTTGCTCATCTTGCTGGTGCTGCTCGTGCTCCTGGTCCTGCTCATGCTGCTGCTGCTACTGCTGCTGCAGCTGATGATGATGATGATCCTGCCGCTGCTGCTGCTGCTGCTGCTGCTGCTGACGATGATGTTGATTATGATCCTGCTGGTGATGCTGCTGCTGCTGATCCTACAGCTGCTGCTGGTGGTGGTGTGGAGGAGCAGCCCCTACAAACTGGAAGCCCCTCTGATGAGGGCCCATAGGGTCCTGGCAAAGGGAGGAAGAGGCATATGCGGGAATGGGAGAGGAGGCAAAACTCCATTGAGGAGGAACACGAGGATGAGGTGCTGGAGTGGCTGAGAGAGAATGACTATCTGTGGCAGAAGGGACACAGGCTGTACAGGGACACCAAAAGGAAGCAGGCTGCTTGGAGAGAGAAGGCGGAGAGTCTGGGTTACACATCGGAGGTGCTCCTCGGCTGGTGGAAACATATGCACACCTGGTACGGGAAGCTGCACCTCAAGAAAACTGGCCAGGCCACGGTTAAGCTGACGGACAGAGAGACCTATGTCATGGCCAGGTGCAGCTTCCCGGAGGGTGAGATCCACCACCGAGGAGCAGCAGCAGCAGCCCCTCTCACGACCCTCTCTCTCCGGCAGCCTGCTGAGAGCCAGTCCTCTTCCGTCCGAGAGTCAGTTCCTGTCTCCAGGCAGGTTTCTGTGGAGCGTGCCACGGCGGAGAACTCGCGGACAGGTGTTTTAACTGTGGTGTAGCATGTGGAGGACTCCCTGGTGCAGTGGGAGAAAGGAGACGGCACTTCCACCACAGCCCTACCCGCATCCACCCACAGCTCCACCTCCACAGAAAGGCAGAGAGCCAGACAGGAGGGGAAGAGCCACACTGTCCTGCTGGAGATCAGGGACACCATCCGGACCAGCATAGATCTCCTCTCTCAGCTGGTCCACACCAACTCCTCATCCTCCAACCGCAAGCCCTTCCTCACCTAAGTCAACCAGACCCTCACGGACATGGCGGAACCCCAGTACCAGGTGGTGAAGGACCGGATCATGGAGATCCTTCACAACCCTTCAGAACCAGAGGCACCTGCTCCCACCCAGTCCAGGTCTGCTCCTCCACCCCAGGTGATGTCCCTCCCATTCCAAGGCTTCCCACAGGCCCTCACTTACCAGGGCTACGGCTACCAGGAGGTCCAGCTGCACAGGCAGCAGACCTTCCCAGTCCAGGCACAGAGTCATCGGGCGACACCGTTGCCACCGGTTCCACTGATGCCACCGATGCCACCCACGCTAATGATGCCACCGATGACAGCAATGCCACCCATGCCACCGATGCCACCAATGCCAGTCCTCACCCAGCTGCAGACCAGACAGCCCCACTACACTGCTCCTTCCTCCAACCCACAGCCAAGCCCGGCCTCAGTACATCTGTCCTCGGTAATGGGGCTGACACCACATGGCATGGAGGAAAGAGTTCTCAACATCACGGGGCTGAGCCAGCTGTCCGAGAGCTTCCTCAACACACCGTCACCTGTTGCCCTCTCAGGACCAGGCACCCCAGTGGCGCTTCAGACCAGCATTCCAGCAGCAGCCACCTCCACAGCACCTGGACCCTTCACCCCTGAGACTGGGCACACCTCCGAGTGACCAAGAGGAGTGCCAGAGACTGGGTGGCTACCTGTAGTCTTTATTTGGACACTTGACTTGGGTCATTTTTCTTTTACAGCTTGTGATTAATAAAGTTTATCTTTGCTTCGTACACTTGCTTCATTTATTTATGTCAATAAAGTCTTGGTGGAAACTTTTAGAAATGGTTTAAGCCTTTGCATGCTTGTGGGATGGGTAAGGATAGCTTTGGGATGGGTTAGGATAGCAGTGGAATGGGCAGGGATACCTTTGGGATGAGTAATAGCTGTGGGATGGGCAGGGATATCTTTGGGATGGGTAATAGCTGTGGGATAGATAAACCTCCAGTGCAAGCATAGTGGGACTGTATGGTCCACCCTCCCAGCTGCCACAACTATGGCCCTTCATTATCAATACTAATGTAAGCATTGATCCACATATTTGAACATAAACACAACTCTTTATTAAATGCCCTGTTCATTGTAGGCCCACCCAACATACATGGCCCAATCTCATCAGTGTGATGAGACAGGCTGAAGGAAGCATCCGGTAATTATCTATCATCCTGTCTTGCCACTCCACTGCTCCAGCGGGGGAGTTGCACCAGTGTTTCAGGAGGTTGCGCTGCTTCTTCCCTTCACGTAAGGCTCTGTTGGGGCCTTGCACATCCTCAGTGTCTATCAGGTTTCGCCCTTGCCTCTATTCCCCAGGCTCCATGTCCCCATTACCTTATTGGAGGTCCAAGAGCCTGTTCTGTAAGACTGGGTAGCGGGTGCGCATGAGATTGTGCAGGATGCAGCAAGCTTCCATGATCCTCCTCACGGTCTCTGGACGATGCTGCATGGTGGTGAGAAGTACCTGGTATCTCTTGTCCAGGATGCCAAAGGCATTCTCCACCACCCGCCTTGCCCTGGACAGCCTGTAGTTGAAGTAGAGTAGAGTTCACAGAGCCTGTAGATGGCTTCGCACTGTTGCAGAGGATGATGGCTACCAAAAGGAGTTTGTTATGATCCATGGTGGACATGACTGGATGCTGTGGAAGAGGAAGAGTCAGATGAAGGCTGCAGAGGTCTGCACAGCAGGGCTGCTGGTCTGAAAGTGAGATGCAGGTGAGTTGCTCCCCCTTTTTATAGGCAATATAGGTTTTCCCCTATGTGTCCTTTTGCATCCTCTTGGCATCCTCTAGACATCCTTAATATCCGAGATAGTTCCCTTCTGCGAAAGTTTTTTCCATTTTAAATGCTTTTTTTGCGAGCTACATCTGCTTTCATCCTTTCTCAGTCCATGCTACTAACACTGTGCATCCATTCCACGTCCGTTCCGCTTCCTCCCTGAGTCCCAGCGGATGCGAGTTGCGCGGATGCACAGTGGATGCCTCGCGGATATAGCAGATGCGTAACAGATGCAGAACGGATGTCCCCCGTATGCCTAGCGGATGCAGAATGGACGCATTGGATACATTTTCCGCTCAAAATCTTTGAGCAGTTCAAAACCCTCTGAGTGGATGAAACGTCAATAAACTGATGCTGGACGGATAGAGAGGAAGCCAAACGGAGGCAGTGAGTACATCGCGTTTTTGAACGGATGGCAAGGTTTTTTTGTCCGTTTTACATCCTCTTTGCATCCCTTGGTTCAGTATGACACAGGCTTAACCAAAAGATGGCAAGTGTTTTTCTTCATTTTACATCCTCTTTCCATCCGTTGGTGCAGCGTGACAGGTGCTTTAAATAAGACATTACTTATTGAGACTCAGTTTAAATTAGTGTTTAAGACACCAAGTTAGAATCAGAGATTTTGAGTTCTTGTCCTGTGTTAGCCATGAAAAGCAGATGGATATCCTTGGACCAGTCACTCTTTGTCTAACTCGTAACAAAGGGTTGGTTGACAAAAGGAGGAGGAAGCTGCACTGCACCTTGAATTATTTGTAAAAGTAATAAAGGCAGAACATAAACAATAAATAAATATTATACTTAAACATCCCAATACTAACATTTTATGTGATATTATAAATAATACGCCATTAGTTAATGGCTCTAAAATATGATGGATCACAGAGTTCTCAGCAGCAAAATTTGCAAGTCATTTCTTCATTGGATAACATTAAATCTTAGGATACATTCAAGCAAAATAAAAGGGAATACAGCATAACAAAGCTGGATAATGTGTTCCATAATACATGATGGTTACTTATTAAATGTATAGTTACATGTGTTTATTGTTTTTTACCAAAAAAGTTAACTTAATTACAGAAATATGTGTTTCAATTAGTTTTGATTTAGTAAAGAAATACAATGGATGATACATTATTCAGGTACATAGTCTTTTCTAGTTATATGAAAGATCTTTAAAGACTTAAGGGCCTGTCACATTGGCCGACGGATGCAAAACATTTGTAAAAAGGACACAGCAGACGAGAAAATGTTCCATCCGTTGATATCCACTCTCAAAAGTGCCCCGAATTTGCATAACCAGAGCGGACAACAACGGAAAGGAATGGACGGGGGGAGGATGTAGCCAGGATGGAAAGCGGATGTTCCATGGAAGCCTAGCGGATGGAAGTGGATGGGAGCAGATGGCACATCCGCAGGGCTTCCGGGAGAACACAGCAAAGCAGATGCGCAACGGAAGGAACAGACGTAGAGCGGATGCCGAGCGGATGAAGCGGATGCAGAGCGGAAGCCTAGTGGATGCCTAGTGGATGCAAAGCGTTCACTGTGCATACGGGGAGGATGCATTGCGTCAGCCCTGTGGATATAAAGGGAAGCAGCTCACAAGCAGGTCACCATTCAGAGGACCAGCACCATTCAGACACAGCTCCAGCCAACCAGCCAGCCAGCCAACAACCATGGGGAAGAAGAGAAAGCCTCTGCCATCTGCTGCCAGCCCTGGCAAGAAGGACAGGGCCACCCTCCCACCCCCTGGCCCTCACTCTGCTTCTGCTGGGGCTTCTATTGCTGGGGTTGACTCTTCTGGTGCTGGAGCTTCTGCTGGCGCTTACTCTGCTGGCGCTGCTCCTGCTCCTGGTGCTGGTGCTTCTGCTGGTGCTTACTCTGCTGGTGCTGCTCCTGGTCCTCCTGGTGCTGCTGGTGCTCCTGGTTCTACTGGTGCTCATGGTCCTGCTGGTCCTGCTCATGCTGCTGGTGCTGCTGGTGCTTACTCTGCTGCTGCTGATCCTGGTCCTGCTGGTGCTGCTGGCGCTGCTGGTGCTTACTCTGCTGATGATGATCCTGGTCCTGCTGGTGCTGCTGGTGCTGCTTCTGGTCCTGCTTGTCCTGTTTTGCTGCTACTGTTGTTGTTGCTGGTGGTGGTGGTGGTGGTGTGGAAGAGCAGCCCCTAAAACCTCGAAGCCTCTCTGATGAGGGCCCAGATGGCCCTGCCAGAGGGAGGAAGAGGCATATGCATGAACGGGAGAGGAGGTGATACACCATAGAAGAGGAACATGAGGAGGAGGTGCTGGAGTGGCTGAGGGAGTACGAGTATCTATGGCGGAAGGGACACAGGCTCTATCGAGACACCAAAAGGAAGCAGGCTCCTTGGAGAGAGAAGGCGGAGAGCCTGGGATACACTTCGGAGGTGCTCCTCAGCTGGTGGAAGCACATGCACACCTGGTATGGGAAGCTGCACCTCAAGAAATCTGGCCAGGCCACGGTCAAGCTGACGGGCCGAGAGACCTATGTGATGGCCAAGTGCAGCTTCTTGGAGGGTGAGATCCGCCATTGAGGAGCAGTCCCTCTCACTACCCTCTCTCTCAGGTAGCCCACAGAGAGCCAGTCCTCTTCTGGCCAAGAGTCAGCTCCTGTGTCCAGGCAGGCATCTGTGGACCATGCCAAGATGGAGACCCCCCCCGACAGCTGCACTCCCCATGGCGAAGCGCGTGGAGGACCCCTGGCGCAGTGGGAGCAAGGAGAGGGCACTTCCACCAGAGAACAAACCACATCCACTCCCAGCTCCACCTCCACAGAAAGCAGGCAGAGAGGCAGACCGGAGGGGCAGAGCCACACTGTCCTGCTGGAGATCAGGGACACCATCAGAAGCAGCGTAGATCTCCTCTCTTAGCTGGTACACACCGACGTCCTATCTTCCAACCACAAGCCCTTCCTCACCTACATCAACCAGACCCTCATGAACATGTCGGAATCACAGTACCAGGTGATCAAGGACAGGATCACTGGTCTTCTTCACAACCCTCCAGACCCAGCTGAACCTGCTCCCACCCAGTCCAGATCTGCTTCTCCACCCCAGGTGATGTCACTGCCCTTCCAAGGCTTTCCACAGCCCCTCACCTACCAAGGCTATGGCTACCAGGAGCTCCAGCAGCACAGGCAGCCCTTCCCAGTCCAGGCACAGGTACATCGAACGCCACCAGTGCCATCAATGCCACTGATGCCACCAATGCCACCCACGCCACCAATGCCACCCATGCCAAAGATGCCACCAATGCCACAGATGCCACCGGTGCCACAGATGCCACCCATGACTCACCTCGCTCAGCTGCAGACCGGACAGCCCCACTACACTCCTCCTTCCTTCACCCCACAGCCAAACCCGGCCTCAGAACATCTGTCATCGGTATTGGGGCTGACACCCCATGTCATGGAGGAAGGGGCTTTCAACATTACAGGACTGAGTCAGTTCTCTGAGAGCTTCCTCCACACACCGTCCCCTGTTGTCCTCTTGGGGCCAGGCACCCCAATGGCGCCTCAGACCAGCACTCCAGCAGCAGCCACCTCCACAGCACCTGGACCCTTCACCCCTGAGACTATGGGCACACCTCAGAGTGACCAAGAAGAGTGCCAGAGACTGGGTGGCTACCTGTTGACTTTATCTTTGCTTGGGACACCTGGGTCATTTTGCTTTTACAGCTTGTTATTAAAAAAGATTATCTTTGCTTCACACACTTGCTTCATTTATTTTAGTAAATAAAGTCTTGGTGGAAACTTTTAGAAATGGTTTAAGCCTTTGCATGCTTGTCGGATGGGTTAAGATAGCAGTGGGATGGGCAGGGATACCTTTGGGATGGATAATAGCTGTGGGATGGGCAGGGATACTTTTGGCATGGGTAATAGCTGTGGGTGGGTTAGGATACTTATGGCATGGGTAATAGCTGTGCGATGGGCAGGGATACCTTTGGGATGGGTAATAGCTGTGGGATGGGTTAGGATACCTGTGGGATGGTTAATAGCTGTGGGATAGATAAACCTCCAGTGCAAGCATAGTGGGACTGTATGGTCCACCCTCCCAGGTGCCACACCTATGGCCCTTTATTATCAATAACAATGTAATCATTCATCCACACATTTCAACATAAACACAACTCTTTATTAAATGCCCTGTTCATTGTAGGGCCACTCAACATACATGTACCAATCTCATCAGTGTGATGAGACAGGCTGAAGGAAGCATCCATTAAGCATCCACCATCCTGTCTTGCCACTCCACTGCTCCAGCTGAGGAGTTGCACCATTGTCTCAGGAGGTTGCACTGCTTCTTTGCTTCATGTGAGGCTCTGTTGGGGCCTTGCACATCCACAGTGTCTATCAGGTTTCGCCCTTGCCTCCATTCCCCAGGCTCCATGTCCCCATTGCCTTGTTGGAGGTCCACGAGCCTGTTCTGCAACACTGGGTAGCGGATGCACATGAGATTGTGCAGGATGCAGCAAGCTTCCACGATCCTCCTCACGGTCTCTGGGCGATGCTGCATGGTGGTGAGAAGTACCTGGAACCTGTTGGCCAGGATGCCAAAGGCATTCTCCACCACCTACCCTTCCCTGGACAGCCTGTAGTTGAAGATCCTCTCCTCACGGGTGAGGAGTCTGCAGGTGTAGGGCTTCATGAGGTAGGTTGTGAGGGAGAAGGCGTCATCCCCCACGATGAAGTAGGGCACATCTTGTGTGTTGTTGGGCAGGGGGTCTGGATCTGGGAAGCCCATGATGAGGTTGCATTCCAGCCCCTCCTTGAGGTGACTGGTGTTGTATACCTGGGCATCTGAAGCTGACCCGTTGCCTGAAGCATCGATGTCCATGAACTTGTAGTCAGCATCGACCATGGTGAAGAGGACGATGCTGAAGAAGCCATTGTAGTTGAAATAAGTGGATTCCGACTTGGCTGGAGCTTTGCAGGCCACGTGCTTCCCATCTATCGCTCCAACAGTGTGGGGGAAGTTCCACCTCTGATACCACTGCTCTGCAACTTTTTTCCATCCTTCTTCAGTGGAGGGGCACTGGATGAGCTCCTCCAGGTATTCTTCGATGATGGCCTGCACCACTTCTCTGACCACAATGCTGATGGTGTTGTGTGGCACCCTCCAGCTGTACTGCATGCTCCTGTATGTGGTCCCAGAGGCCAGGTGGCACAGAATCAGTGCCATCTTGAGTCCAGGGTCCAGGCTGGGCCTGAAGTTGGTGCTCTGCTTGTTCAACCTGGGTCTCAGCTGGTCCAAAACTTTGTCAAACATGGCTGATGGCATCCTTATGAAGTTCTGGAATTCACGAGGGTCTTCGTTCCTCAGCTCCACCATCAGCTTGTTATACAGTCCATACTCTGCTCTTCTGGCGATCTATCTTCAGACCCAGACACTTCTTGGCCACCTCCTTTTCTTTTCGTAAAACAGGTGAAAGAGCCTGTAGATGGCTTCACACTGTTGTAGAACAATGGTGGCTACCAAAAGGAGTGTATGATGATCCATGGTGGAGATGACTGGATGCTGTGGAAGAGCAAGAGCCAGATGAAGGCTGAAGAGGTCTGCACCGCAGGGCTGCTGGACTGAAAGTGAGATCCAGGTGAGTTCCTCCCCCTTTTTATAGGAAATATAGGTTTTCTGCTCGGTTTCCTTTTGCATCCTCTAGGCATCCTACATGCATCCTAAATATCTGAGATAAGTCCCCTCTGCGAGCGTTTTTTCTGTTTTAATGCTTTGTATGCGAGTTGCATCTGCTTTCATCCTTTCTCCGTCTGTGCTACTAACACTTTGTGTCCGTTCCACGTCCGTTTCGCTTCCTCCCTGTGTCCATTTTCCACTGGAGTGGATGTGAGTTGCGCGGATGTGCAGCGGATGCCTAGCGGATATAGCGGACGCGTAATGGATGACGACGGATGTAGAATGGATATTCCCAGTATGCGTTGCAGATGCAGAACGGACGCGTTGGATACATTTTCCAAAACTTTTTGAGCGGATGAAATGTCAATAGACAGATGTTGGACGGATAGAGAGTATGTAAAACAGATGCAGTGAGTACAGAACGGAAGCATCGCGTTTACCAACGGATGGCAAATGTTTCTCTCCATTTTACATCCTCTTTCCATCTGTTGGTGCTGTGTGACAGGGGCTTAAGATAATACTATGCTCACTGAATTTGCATGAATAGAATCTTAATTGAACTCAGTAAAACTTACTGACAAATCAAAATATGTAACTTAAGTTATTGGATTGCATAATGATGTAATTATGATTTAATTAAAGTCATCATATGAAATTTACTATTTTAATTTTTAATAGCTAGAAAGAATCCAGGTGTCAGAATATTGCATATAACAGGTAATGGTTAAGATTTATATTGTCTGTCATGACCTTGACTTAAACTTCAACAAAGGAGCTTTGTTAACAGGTTTATACAAAATCTCAAAGGGGTGCTTTACTTTGCACAGTTATTAAGCCTCAAAAGCAAATTCCTTAAGAACATATGGTGACTTGCCTTCCAGAATGAATAAATGCCATGGGGGACAATTTTCATCTAGATTTGATCATGTGGAAGAAAAGCATTAAACCCCCTGTTTAATTAATCTTTCTTTCTTCCTTCCTTCCTCCCTTCCTTTCTTTCCTCCCTCTCTCCACCCTTTTCTCTTCTCCTCTCCTTTTTTATCCATCCATCCATCCATCCTTTTGGTTGCTTATACAAAATATTTGATCTTTGTGAAGCAATCCTGATGTGACTATATTATTATTACACATGAACATGAACTGCTTCTCCAGTAGAGAGAGAGAGAGAGTAGCTAAGTAGAATTACTTTATATTTATTCATTAAGAATGATTTTAAACATTCACATAAATGTTCAACATCATCTTAGAAAATTCTGGTGTCCCAGGGCTCTATTTTCCTTCTCATTGATCTGAGGCAAATAAGGCTGATACATTATCTGTAACAAGATCCAGACTCAAATTAGTTAAAAATAAATGTGTCGTATCACAATAATTTCATGATCTATAAAATCTTTGCACCATTGCAATAAGTTACAATTATTCATTTCGATGGCAGGAGTCATGTGAGTCTAACACAGTGGTTGCTTAAAAGTTATATGCTATGTTCTTTCATAGCAAAAGTTCAAGATGAAAAGATAATAGGTCTTGTAAAGAATGGGGCATCTTTAGAACACCTTCTCTGCATCAATCATTCTTTTTAATATAATATAATATAATATAATATATAATATTATATAATAAACATGGCATTAAAAAAGAATGATTGATGCAGAGAAGGTGTTCTAAAGATGCCCCATTCTTTACAAGACCTATTATCTTTTCATCTTGAACTTTTGC
Organism: Laticauda colubrina; assembly: GCA_015471245.1. Classification (NCBI taxonomy): domain Eukaryota; kingdom Metazoa; phylum Chordata; class Lepidosauria; order Squamata; family Elapidae; genus Laticauda; species Laticauda colubrina. Next base: position 8,137,253 of record BLBF01000026.1, on the reverse strand, counting down.
TATGAAAGAACATAGCATGGAACCAAAAACAAAAAAATTGCAAGATTCAGCTATGAAGTAAAGTTTTATATGACTGCTTCCCCTTTCCCCCTTTCAGGGTGTAGTGTCTATTCCTTTATCACTTCATCTATAACTGCCAGACACTAAATACATGAGGAAAGAAAATAATCTGTTTAATTTTAAAACATGCCTTAGGCATATTTTCGTATTCTTTTCAGCTCAGTTCTCATCAGGTTCCCAATGTTAATGATTCATTTAAAGGCACTTCTCCTAAAAATAGAGAAAGTGCTGTTTTCTGTCAAACTGAAGCAGCATGGTACTTCATCTCAACCTGTAGAGCTGGGTTTGATTGTTCTACCTCTACATCTGCATTGGACACTGAATAAAAAAAAAATACTCGAAATAGCCTCTTCAGTTTTTTTCATAAATTTTTTATTTTAGAATGTTCTCTTCATTTGCCAAAATGAGCATTGGTGCTTATTACATTCTTTGGCAAATATTTACTGAGAGTCAGTATGGTGTAGTAGTCAAGGTTAATAGATTCACATTAGGACTGAGATGATCCAGATTTAGGGCCCCACTGGCCATGGAATCTAACATGACTTTAATTTTTTTCAGTCCAAATTATCTTTTAGAGATTGAAATGTAATATGGCTTTTTCTTGGAGTAAGGTGGATTGTAAAATGAACAGATCAGAGAACAGCAACAATTTTGCAATGTCTTTAAAGCAGCAGTCCCCAGCCTCTGTGACTTGGTGGCCCAGCTGGAACTGGGCCACAAAAACAGCATGCTGGCACCGAGCATGCACACACAGCCTTTGATGAGTGGTGGACTGGACCGTATGTGCGCAGCTCAACTTGTCTGAGTGGTGGGCTTGTGTGCACATGTGCAAGTGCTTGCTGGTCTGACACTTGTACAAGTTAAACTGCACATGCCTGCAGGCACTTGGGCCAATCATTTGCATGGCCCAATTCTGAATAGGCCACAACCGATAGTCAGCCATTGGGGACCCCTGATTTACAGGGTACATAAAGTACCATTATGTCATGCTCCTGGTGGAGACTGACTCTGAGGGAGAGGAGGAACAGCTGACAGGGAGTGGAAGTGTGTCTCTAGAGGTTGTGGAGGAGGCTGGGGAAGGGCAGAGGCACACTGAGCAGTCAGGACCCAGGCCCATCCCCTATCCATCCTAGGGCATGCAGGGAGGAGAGGATAAGGGAGAGATGTAATCTCCTTGGGAAGAGAAGGCCTTGATCTCTTCATGGTGTGAGGTGGAAGCAGATAAAAAAAACCACCAAAAGATTCGTTGATCCAAGGAAAACAAGGTTTTATTCATGTGTCTGCAGAGACAGGTTCCCTCAGGCATTGAAAGAACACAGAGCAAAATTCAGGCAGCATTTTTATAGCCTAACTGTCCACCCCCTCGTACGAGGGCTTGGCTCACATTCTTTCTGTTTTCAAATTGACACATATATTTCGAAGGTTCATACTAGCTCCCTATCTAGCAAAAGCAGTTACACGGTTTCTGACATCGCAGCACTTTATTACATTCCTCATTGTTCTAGCCTTATCTTGTTTTTTTCTCTTGTGCACAAACTGGAACACTTTCTTATTTAGCATAGCTACTGAGTTTGAGACACACTTCCTTATTTAATTCAATGGGCCATCCAACATGACTTCGGTTCTGCTCACAATGGGCTACAGGTATGACAACTGAATAAGAGTTTGGACCTGCATACTGGCAAACACTGGAAACAAATCATGTAAATATCTCTAGTTTATAGTTACTCTCTGAGTTTGGTGTCCTTCTCAATGTGTTATCTGTGGACATCCTCCAGCCCTTATCTTGCCTGGTTTAGGTTGCTATTTTTCTTCTTTGTGTAACTATATGGGAGTTTTTTTGTCTTCTGTCAAAGATATTTGGAACTTGGAAGCAACCTGGAGGAATAAAAGGGGCTTCACCTGTTTTCTGTGACTATGTTTGTTTTGTATTCCACCCTGGGTTATCACACCTTTTGTATATGACGCTAATTGAAATATGATTGAAATTTGTCTGACAAAATCTATTTTATTTTGTTCTAATATGTGGCCATGTTAGTAAATAAAATTATCTCTAAAGGCATAAGTTCTTAAAATATAATGGTGATATGTGTCTGTATCTCAGCTATTATCTCTATGAGGAGATCCTTTTCCTTTTATTTTATCATTTACAATTATTTTGTCAAAACCAGTTATTTACTATAAAAGTTTATTCAGGTGCCCATATTGTAATCATGAACCTGAGTGAGTCACAAGACAATAAAACAGTAAAAAAATCCTTTTGATAGTAGATTTCATTTTCTTCTCTCAAGTGATGGCAATAATTACTTAACAATGACTGTTTCCTTGAAGATGTTGTCTGCACCACACTTTTATGTGAACTTAAAGGGTGACAGGGCATATTAAGGAGGTGATACATCAGGATGTAGTCTCCAGGTTTTCCAGTTCTGTGGACTAGCGGTGTTGATGGTGGTGGTAGGGAAAAGGGATGGTTTCACCCATGCATCTGTTGTTTGCCCAAATGGAGCTTTGGGCATTCCTGCACTCACCTGCTGCTTGCCCAGCCCAGTTCTCAATGGGCTGCAATGCAGTACTGGGACACAGCCTGGAGATTGGGGACCCCTGTGATAGTCCATATGAAAAGCATATTGTATAGATCAGTTAAAACAAATGAATTTTACATTTTAATCTAAATTCTGACTGTACAATTTATGCGGTTGTATGTCTGTCAACTTTGCAGACAAAAGATGTCATGTTGTATAAGACTTATTAAGATTTTACAAAATTTCAGCAGAAATGACTTTTTATTTTTTTTCTGTCTAACAATAATCCAAAAATAGCATTTTCTTGTACCTCAAAAATAACTGAATTTTAAAAGGTGTGCAGAATAATCAAAAATAGTATTTTTCTTGTTCCCCAAAAACCATAAACTGAATTTTGTATTTTACATGCTTTATTGCAAACAATATTTACATTCTTATGTGATGAGCTGAAGTGTAGCACTTAATGCTTTGGGCAAAATGAATTTCCTAATATAAAGGTTTTCTTAAGTTGCATCTTATTAAAAGACAGGCTCATGGTTCTGCAAGCTGAATAGCCCTCAATCATTTGAGCAGCCAGCAGCAACCAGGCCCATGTATTCTTTTTATTTCCATATCTATGGAATGGAATCTGTTGCTGAGGATTCAGCGACATTCACTCCCACTGTTGCCGCTGCTTTTTCACAGAGGCATGACTTTTTTTAATGATGCTTAACAATAGCATTAACAGCCTGGAATTCATTCCAATGCAGTTCATTTGAAAATGGAATGTCATACTGTTTCTGATTTTTCTGCTCACCAAAATAGTGATATTTTCTTATTCATAGCATTTGCCAATAGTGTTCTAGCACTGCTGGCAAAGTTTCAGGAGCAACTGAGTAAATACTGTAAATAGCAAAAATAATGTTGCATGTAGTATTTAAAACTACAGCTGGCACAAATGGCCTTTTAAAGCTTTCAGAGTAATTTGAGAGTTGATGATTCTTTTAATTTATCCAAGGGAAAGGACTTTTTCAACAGCTTCACAGGGGTAGGAATCCCCATTAACTGTGACAGAAACAGCACTGCAGAAACAGACCAATGAAAAAAGATCCCTTGTGATATTTTCTCCTAGTTAAACTGAAGGCTGCAAGCCAAGGAGACTGTAGTCCATTGGAAAATATGACTATATAATGAATGGAAGAACATTCACGTATCTGCCTTGAATTTTGTGTGCAAGAACAAATTTAGAACCATGAGAGAAGCAGTCTGTCAGTGAATGTTTGGGAATTAAATTGAACATTCCTCAAAGCCACACAGTATAGTTTGAAAATATTTCAATATTTTTAAACTAAAAAACTAATTCAAATTGATTTATAGGTAAAATATGTTGGAACACTTTCTTCTATAATTTCTTCAGGACATCAATCTCACAAAGTTTCAAACACAACTTAGTCATTTTTACTTTTCTGTATTAATTATAAATATGTTTAGTTAAGTTTAAAATTCCATTCATTATCTTAATAACATATATCACTAGGTACTGCAATGAACTGATGATCAGATTTCATATGATGATAGTTAGCTTCATTATGGTCAGTCTGAAAACAAGGCAGTTTTTCCCAAGCTGGTTCCCTTCCTGGTATATTGGAAAGGCTACTCTAGGATTAGTCATCCTGACTCCAGCTTTAACTTTCTTATTTTGAAAGGAACACAGTTATAGAACGAAATAAAATTGTTTGGATCAGCAACTCTTTCGCCCATTTTCTTATTCTACAAAAACCTCATAAAAGTATCAGATTATGAGTACTTTTATGAAAACAGTCCAATGTGACATATCCTTGTTTTAATTATGCTAAAAATAACTTACAACAGCAATATTTCAAAATCATTTAATTATATTTGCAGTTCTAAACAGGAAGCAGAAGGAAATGAAAAAGAAAATCATTAATAAATTTGAAATGCACATGTCTGCAAAGAAGAAAGATAAGCAGAAGAATAATATTAAGAGTTTTAGAAGCCCTTTTTCCATGTGTGGATAAGATGAAAACACAGATACCCTATATGCTTTACACCATATATATCTATAAAACTATATGGACCTAAAACAGAAATTTTGGTTAATATGTGCTGTTATAAATAAGCAGAATCCAATAACAGCATGAACATGAATGAAAAATGTATCATTATTTGAGGTCCTAAATTAACAATGAGATATACATCTAGCAAATGAATAGATTTAAGATAAGGACTTAAAATTTTGAGTGGCTGCATATTTAACATTACTCATATTTGGAAAACCAAATTTTGTTGATTTTTATAGATCTTCAGATACAGAAAGGAAACCTGTTCCATAACTGAATAAGAGCAGATTATCTCTTATAGTTTGTAGGAAGAAAATTGGAGGAAATACACTGAGGCTTAACTTCATTGTTACAAAACAGGAACTGCAGGAATCCTGCCCAACATCTCTTAAAGTTAGATGACATGAAATGGATTTTTAATTAACAAAACAGTACCTCTGGCACATATAACACACACATAACCTATTCAATGAGTAGTAGACCTTTTATGGAATGGCATATTGATTTGATTGTTGAGTATAGAAAGCTTAGGAGATTGTACTTTGACAATTTTCACGGTCAATTAATAATAGTCATTGTTATACATTGTTATACTAGCTCTGGTATTTCACATGGAATGTAGCAGACATGTCAATATTGTGAGGAAGATGCTGTTCACATCATTGATGTCAGCCCATTCTAAGAATAATGCTTGTCTGCATCTTTTTTGCAGTCTGGAAATTTCCTTGAGGATAATGGAATGCAATTAAATTAACTGATATGAATATCAAACCTCTGAGATGGTTGTGCCAGACAATTCACAGTTTACAGTTAAATGATAATTGTTACAGTGAGTATTCATGAGGGCTCAAAAATCAGTTCTAGACATTTAGAATAAGAGTGTACAAGGTTTGCAAGTAGCATTTTTTTTCTTTGAAATTGAGAAGTCCCTTCCCCATCTCAAGTTAAAATGGGCTGAATTAACATTTTTGTGCATGATTTCTTAGGAAAAATAATCAATGGACATTTCTCTTACCCATGTATGGATAAGCATCTTCCAACAGCATATGGAAACACATGATAGATAATGATCAATTTTCTTTTCATAAAATATGAGCAGAGCATCAGACACAAATAATTCTTGACACTCTGAAAGCAACCTCATATTGTTAGGTCTATGATGAGGAATTCCCCAGTAAACTATAAAGTGGCTTGCTTATGGTTGCATAACATACATAATATATAACCAGGAACTTTTATAAATTTGTATTTTATTCTAAAAGGATGTGGACCACAAGTCACTTATTTACTTGTATTCATTTACATTGTTTTACTCTCATTGAAAATAAAAGTAAGTTGGATAAAGTTTGAAAGGAGGCCTAATTCTTTAGTGAATCACTGCTACTCTTTGTTAACACCAAGGAGCCAAAATAAGACCACTAATTTATATATACTTAGGGAAAATAGAGTTTTAGAACAGTTCTCAACTGTTTTGTCCTTACAACTTACCTTGCTTAATTCTGTGTTCAGGATGTTTTGTTCTCTTGCTTTAAATTTTAAGCATGTACAGATATCTTACAACATGAAGTTGCAAGATTGCATTCTTTGTTTTCTTAATGTCTTTTCTTAGTGTTCCATCTGATATCATGCTTCATCTTTTATTTTAATGAATTCATATCTTCAAAGATATCACTGTATAATGCTTTCCACTACAAAAGACAATTAATTTGTTGTTCTTTTTGATGGTATGTCATTCTTTCAATTTTTAGGCATTAAATAATTTACTTACAAGAGTGGGAAAAGACTTTGTTGCCTGTTAGGCATTGCCTTGGCTTTTAAAAATGCCAAACCAATGTTGAATTAATAATGCAAACCCATGTGGTCTTCCCAAGTTAAGTAATAAATTGGATTCCAGAGGTCAAATGGAAAGAGAAGAAAGATTTGGGCCCTAAATTAAAACCATCAGCTTTGTTCTGGAAACATTTAGAAAAGCAAACACAATGGTAGAAGCTATGAAGGGAAGAAAATAGAAGTGTTCAGGAGAAATGCATACATAATTCATGAGTTAATATGGGTTGTAGTTTAAGAATGTAAGAGACCTAAGACAGCTTTGACTATGAAGAAATCTATATTAAAATTTAGATAGATGTGATGTGAACAAACTGTTAGAAACAAATGAGTGTGAGGTCTTATTAACTTCTATTTATTAATTAAAATTGTATGGCTGTCCATCTCAGTGAGTCAGAGAAGAGTACCACAACCCAGTGAAACAATAAATAAGACAATCCTTAGTTAAAATTATTATGTAATAATTATAAAAACTAATTAAAATAATAAAAGTAGAATTAAATCAGAAAAAAGAACAATAGAGGGAAGTTAATAAGAAGGGAGCCACCTGACAACTTCACCTGTCCCTTGGAGTTTCCAGATCTGTGGGCATAAAAAGTTATTGAGGGATCTTTGGCATCTCAGGAATGATGAAGCCAACCTTATCTGTGGGATTCCAGAGAAGATTCTACAATATGATAACCACTAAAGGTCATCTGCAAGGGCCCACTGAATTTAATTGTTTAGATGATAGAATCATATCCATTCTGTGAGATCTTTATAGAATAATGGTTGAAATGAGAGAAAGATGGTCCCTCATATAACCTGGTCTTCCTATGGAGGTCTGGATGGAAATCTTATTTAAATGTCCAGATTCTAAATCCTATGCTTTTATTCAGCTATGATTTCTATCAAAGCAGATAGTGTGGATAAGATAAAATCATAATATTCCAAATCATCATTAATTTATTTTCTTAGGTTGGAAGAGAAAATATCTAGCAAGGTGAAAGGAGCTAACAAAGTTTCCTAATAGACTTGCTTCACCCAGAATCTAAGATAATAACCTTAATTGGGCCCCAAAGGAATTCAAGTTAGCTTAAAGCATCGGAAGATGAACAGGGAACTTGTAGTAAGATTTTCAAGGCTTTGATTGTATTGCTTCTAAATTAGGAGAATCCTTATAAATACCCAGTTGACCATGAAACCTGAACTTTGGTTTTAGTTTAATAGCTGCTGGGATATAATTGTTATAAACTAAATGCAAATTTAACAACTTCAAAGAATGCTTCTGGATTTTTACTAGATGTTCTGTTACTTAAGTAGAATATTGAAACAAATATCTATATATTTTAAAAAACTGTCCAGTATTCAGTTTACCACTGATTTTTTAAGACTAAATCTTAAATCATTTCTTAGAAATTACTAATACTTTTGTTTTTGAACAATTTATTTGAAGGTATTCTGTACAGCAATCAAGTAACAGAGATTTAAGGCATCTTTGGAAGCCTGCAGTATGGCTGCATCATCAGTGTAAGAACATGGGTGCTGGACAAGTAAGGAAAGATAGAATTCTGTGTTAGTGAAGTTCTTTACAATATTATTAACATAAAGGGTAAAGAATGTTATTAACCTTAAGTGAGTCAAGAATACAGTCTAGTTTTATGTCTTTGGTAGTAAAAATGATTCAATTAAATGTCCAAAAATGACATTTATTTCAATATTTGTGCTTTGCTATAATACCATTAATGCCTAAGAAAATGGTTGTCTATCATTCTAACATCTAATTTCCTTCAGAACTGTTCTCATAGAATCAGATCAAATACTAGCCTTGATCAATGAAGGCTACCTGGAGGCTCAGTATATTATTTCTCAGTTAAGTTGTCTGAATGTTCAGAATGTTCAGATCTGTAGCTGGCTTGCTGTGGGCTCAAAATGTTTTCAGAGGATATCTTGTCCAGAAGTTTATAATAGAAAAATCTAACATATAATTGAACTCTGTGCACACAAAATAACAATTATATGAACTTTTGTATTCTTTTAAAAGTTCACATAATTCTAATAAATTACTATTTTGTATACATTGTGTTCAATAATATACTATATTTTAGTATATAGTTTAATAACGGTTATATGATAGGATTTAAAAAAACATAACCATTGGACTGTTTACATGCAAATAGGGCTTTAAAATAAAGTATAAAAAACTACTTGTCATTGCAAAACATGCTCTTCCCCACTCAGAGATACCTCATGTATCTCATACCTCATTCATTAACCAATGTGTTGGAGAAAGCAGGAAGTAATCATGTTCATTTAATGTGATTCAATAATTATATATATTTACCACTGATTTTTTTAGATACATATATATATGTAGTTAGTGCTAATGTGATATTCTTTTTCTTTTTTTTGAACCATCGACCTATATACATGAATCACTTTTTCAAGGGACTGTGAATTAGTATTACTAATACTATGAATAACTGTCAAGTATTAATTGTATGTATTGTATTTATTGTACTGTCAAGAAAACAGTGTTGAAAGGTATTGACACATCTTCTATCACAGAAATTTTTGTAAACTTTTTAATGTTTTGAACTTTTGTAAACTTTTTAATATTTTGAATTTCAATAAAGAATTTTTTAAAATTTTAAAAATGTGATTCAATCAAATGAATCTTCAAGTTATGAATGTAATTTGCAGGCTCTATCACATTCATAACTCAAGGATTACGTGTATAATGAGAGTGTGGGGGGGGGGGGTTTCAGGGAAGTCCTTCCTTAGCACTTGGCGACCACAAATGCTTCCCTCTGACATAAGCCCCATGTCATGCCTACCATGATCACACCCACCCCAGCCATGACCACCATGACCATGCCCCCTGGGGATGTCCTGCCCCCGGCCCTCCAAGATCCTGATGTGGCCCTCAATGAAATTGAATTTCACATCTCTACAGTAGATAATTACATTGACCAGGACTGGAGAAAGTTAGGTGCTAAAACTAAGTTATTATTATCCAAAGCCCTGTCACACTGCACCAACGGATGGAAAGAGGATGTAAAACGGAGAAAAACACTTGTCATCCATTGATTAACATGATGCATCCGTTCTGAACTCACTGTGTCCGTTTTTAATCCTCTCTATCCGTCCAGCATCCGTCTATTGACGTTTCATCCGCTCAGAAAGTTTTGAACTGCTCAAAACTTTTGAGCGGAAAATGTATCCAATGCATCCATTCTGCATCTGCTAGGCATCTGCTAGGCATCAGTTCTGCATCCATTACGCATCCGCTATATCCGCTAGGCATCCGCTGCGCATCCGCACAACCCCATCGGCTCCAGCGGTAAACGGACGCAGGGAGGAAGCGGAACGGACGCGGAACGGATGCAGAACGGATGCCTAGCAGATGCAGAACAGAAACAAAGCATTTAAAAAGGAAAAAATATTCGCAAAGGGGACCTATCTTGGATATTAAGGATGTCTAGAGGATGCCTAGAGGATGCAAAGGGACACCTAGGGGAAAACCTATACTGCCTATAAAAAGGGGGAGCAACTCACCTGCATCTCACTTTCAGACCAGCAGCCCTGTGGTGCAGACCTCTGCAGCCTTCATCTGGCTCTTCCTCTTCCACAGCATCCAGTCATGTCCACCGTGGATCGTAACAAAGTCCTTTTGGCAGCCACCATCCTTCTGCAACAGTGCGAAGCCATCTACAGGCTCTGTGAACTCTACTACAGGAAGAAAAGGAGGCGGCCAAGAAGCATCTGGGTCCGAAGATGGATCTCCAGAAGAGCAGAGTATGGACTGTACAACAAGCTGATGGTGGAGCTCAGGAACGAAGACACTTGTGCATTCCAGAACTTCATGAGGATGCCTCCAGCCATGTTTGACAAAGTTGTGGAGCGGCTAACAACCAGGTTGACCAAGGCAAACACCAACTTCCGGCCCAGCCTGGAACCTGGACTTAAGGTGGCACTGACTCTGTGCCACCTGGACTCAGGGACCACCTACAGGAGCATGCAGTACGGCTGGAGGGTGCCACACAACACCATCAGCATTGTGGTCAGAGAAGTGGTGCAGGCCATCATCGAAGAATACATGGAGGAGCTCCTCCAGTGCCCCTCCACTGAAGAAGGATGGAAGAAAGTTGCAGAGCAGTGGTATCAGAGGTGGAACTTACCACACACCGTTGGAGCCATTGATGGCAAGCACGTGGCCTGCAAAGTGCCAGCCAAGTCGGGGTCCACTTATTTCAACTCCAAGGGCTTCTTTAGCATCATCCTCTTCGCCATGGTCGATGCTGACTACAAGTTCATGTACATTGATGCTTCAGGCAACAGCTCATCTTCAGATGCCCAGGTATACAACGCCAGTGACCTCAAGGAGGGGCTGGAATGCAACCTCATCGTGAGCTTCCCAGATCCAGAACCCCTGCCCAATGAAATGCAAGATGTGCCCTACTTCATCATGGGGGATGATGCCTTCTCCCTCACAACCTACTTCATGAAGCCCTACACCTCCAAATGCCTCACCCGTGAAGAGAGGATCTTCAACTACAGGCTGTCCAGGGCAAGGCGGGTGGTGGAGAATGCCTTTGGCATCCTGGCCAACAGGTTCCAGGTACTTCTCACCACCATGCAGCATTGCCCAGAGACCGTGAGGAGGATCATGGAAGCTTACTGCATCCTGCACAATCTCATGCGCACCCGCTACCCAGTCTTGCAGAACAGGCTTGTGGACCTCCAGCAAGGCAATGGGGACATGGAGCCTGGGGAATGGAGGCAAGGGTAAAACCTGATCGACACTGAGGATGTGCAAGCCCCAACAGAGCCTCACATGAAGGGAAGCAGCAGCGCAACCTCCTGAGACACTGGTGCAACTCCCCAGCTGGAGCAGTGGAGTGGCAAGACAGGATGATAGATGACTAATGGATGCTTCCTTCAGCCTGTCTCATCACACTGATGAGATTGGGCCATGTATGTTGGGTGGGCCTACAATGAACAGGGCATTGAATAAAGAGTTGTGTTTATGTTGACATGTGTGGATGAATGATTACATTAGTATTGATAATAAAGGGCCATATGTGTGGCTCCTGGGAGGGTGAACCATACAGTCCCACTATGCCTGCACTGGAGGTTTATCTATCCCACAGCTATCTTAACCCATCCCAAAGGTATCCCTGCCCATCCCACTGCTATCCTTACCCATCCCACTGCTATCCTTACCCATCCCACAGCTATTACACATCCCACAGGTATCCTTGCCCATCCCACTGCTATCTTAACCCATCCGTCAAGCATGCAAAGGCTTAAACCATTTCTAAAAATTTCCACCAAGACTTTATTAAAAAAAAGAAATGAAGCAAGTGTGTGAATCAAAGATAGACTTTATTAACAACAAGCTATAAAACAAAAATGAGTCTCTGGCACTCCTCTTGGTCGTTCAGTCTCAGTGGTGAAGGGTCCAGGTGCTATGGAGGTGGCTGGTGCTGGAGTGCTTGTCTGATCCCCGGCATCATCAGCTCCTCCAGAAGCAGAAGCAGCAGAAGCCCCATCCCCAGAAGAGCGAGCCCGTGCTACAGAAGCCCAAGAAGAACCAGAGTGAGAGCCAGGGGGCGGGATGGTGGCCCTGTCCCTCTTGCCAGGGCTGGCAGCAGATGGCTGAGGCTTTCTGTTCTTCCCCATGGTTGTGGGGTTGCTGGCTGGCAGGGAGGCTGGCAGGAACCAAGGCTGGCAGGAAGGCTGGCAGGCAGGTATGCACGAAGGCTGGCAGGCAGGTATGCACCAAGGCTGGCAGGAAGGCTTGCACCAAGGCTGGCAGGCAGGCAGGAACCAAGTCTGGCAGGAAGGCTGGCACCAAGGCTGGCAGGCAGGCATCCACCAAGGCTGGCAGGCAGGCATGAACCAAGGCTGGCAGGCAGGCAGGAACCAAGGCTTGCAGGAAGGCAGGCACCAAGGCTGGCAGGCAGGCATGCACCAAGGCTTGCAGGCAGACTGGCTGGCAGGCAGGCAGACAGCAAGGCTGGCAGGGAGGCTGGCAGCAAGGCTTGCAGCAAGGCTTGCAGGCAGGCATGCAGGCAGGGCAGGCAAGGCTGTCAATCCGTCCGGCAGCAGGTCTTTCCTCTGAATGGTGACCTGCTCTGAGCTGCTTCCTTTATGTCCGCTAGGCTTCCGCTCTGCATCTGCTTCATCCGCTCAGCGTCCGCTCTGCATCTGCTGTATCCGTTCTGTGTCCGCTTTGCTGAGGCCCCCCGGAAGCCTAGCGGATGTGCCATCCACTCTCATCCGCTTCCATCCGCTAGGTTTCCGTTCCGCATCTGCTTTCCATCCGTTCTGCATCCTCTCCCTGTCTGTTCCTTTCCATGTTATCCACTCTGCTTATGCAAATTTTTGCCCCTTTTGAGAGTGGATAACAACGGATGGAACATTTTTCTCGCCCGCTGTGTCCTTTTTATAAACATTTTGCATCCGTTGGGCAGTGTGACAGGGCCTTAACTAACACGATAAAGTATAATGAGTTCCTGATGTGTGCCTACTATCACATCAGCTATTGCTGAGGAAACTACAGGTTTTCCATTGGTTTTTATATTTACCAATATTTATACCGTTGATAAGTCGTTGTAAGAATTTTTATGGGATTCTTGGAAAGTGAAGTTATTGAATTTTATTTAATCTAAGTGTTATAGGACTAGAAGGTAAAATGTGAAGAATTGAGCAAGATGACCCAATGACATAAAGAAATTAAAATACTTTAGATTTTCAGGAGCACATCCAAATCCAGATGCATGACTTGTTAGACATATTTATACCTTTTTTCCCCCTTCTTTAGCTATCTGCTGTTCCTATCTTCAGGGGGGGATGAATCTGCCTACCAAGATGAGGTGAATCAGTTGCTTTCGTGGTGTGGAGACAATAAATTGGTCCTCAACACCAATAAGTCCAAGGAGCTTATTGTGGATTAGAAGGAACAGGTCAGACATTCAGCCCTTGCTTATCAATGGAAACCGAGTGTAGCAGGTGGCCAGTTTTAAGTTTCTGGGTACCATAAAAGAGGACCTGACTTGGGGTGCTCACATTGCAGCACTGGTCAAAAGGGCCCAGCAGAGATTATATAACCTCAGACTGCTCAGAAAATAACTACTGAATGAAAACTGCTGGTGACCTTCTACCACTGCAACATAGAGAGCATTTTAATGATTGCACCTCTGTATGGTTTGCCAATTGCACAGTGGCAGATAGGAAAGCACTCCAAATGGTTAATGTTATTGGCCAAAATATCATTGGTTGTCCTCTCCCCTCTTTGGAAGAGCTTTATAGCTCCTGCTGCTTTAAGAAAGTTCAAAACATTTTCAAAGATCCATCTCATCCTGGGAACCTTTTTTTTTAAACTATTGCCATCTGGCAGATGGTACAGAATAATAAAACAAGGACAAATAGGCTGAAAAACAGCTTTTATCCCAGGGCAGTAGCTCTTTTGAATTCTGCTGTATAGTGCAGTGTTGGTGTGGTGTCTGGGGTTTTGGTTCAATGTATGGAATGTGAAGAATGTGTGCTTGTGTTTATTTTCATGGTCTTGTTGTGCACTGAAGATGGTGTTTGATTTCATTATACAAGGTGCAATGACAATAAAGTAAAGTAAACTAAAACAAACGGTATGCTCCTTACAAATTACAGTCTGTCATGAAGGGCATGATTCATTGTCGTTATTTTTCTAGTATTTCTAGAATACTAGTATTTTTTCTTCTTCATCTGTCTGGTGTATTTGTAACATTCCATGCCCACCTACTTTCCTTGGTAAATAGAGCCTGTCAACATCACTATGAGGATAAAGAACATAATTCATTGCTATTATTTTTCTTGACTTCCAATCCAAGGCTTTTAATTCTGCTTGAGTCCAGTCCACTATTCCAGTTGTATATTTCTAGGAATTTCCCAGATGTTAATTGCTTTGATGGTATTTTCTCCACTGAATTTTTACTTTAAGATACTTTCAATTCTCTTGATGTATTTATTTCTAACCTCTTTCTTGACTTTAGTGTGTTGATGTTGTCAACTTGAAGGATGCCCAGGTATTTGTAATAATTGTCTTCACCCAGACTCTTGATGTTATTTTTATACAGCATCTTGATTCCTTCAGTTTTCATTAGTTTCCCCATTTGATAATAAGCACAACACATTTGTCCAGTCCAAACTCAATTGCAATATCTTGGCTGTATATAAAAGTAATTATTATTACTATGTACACACTAATGTGCAGTAAAGCTGTGAGTTCTTTTGCTGCTATTGGCTTTCACATGCACTGAATCCTTCCCAGAAACCTACGCTAGTTGTATATATGCAGATCCAAACAATGTGCCCTTTTATAATTGACAGATGGAGATTTTATCAATGCACAGATATTCTAAGCAGCACCAAGTTTTTAGTTGCATGACATCCTTTATTATTATTATATTTTTATCCACCTTTTAAAAATATATTTGGTCAACTCAACACATAAATGAAAGAAAATAATGTTCAAAATTAAAAACTGCCCAGTATGAAGAAAATGAATGAGCTGGTCTTAGCGTAGAAACTCTGGATCCTGCAACCTTTGATTGCATCCATGCTTGGTGCAAAGGATAACCATAGAATGAGAGAAATGGTGTCTCAGTTACACATATTCCTGAGGACAGCACTGCTATTGCAGTGCAAAGTTCATAGTGTTATGAGAGCTAAGCTTCTGTGTGGTAAACTTACTCCTAAGTGAGAATTAATGAAAAGAGAAGGGTAGTAGTTGAAATGGGACAAAGAAAGCAGAGTAGGAACATATATGTACTTTGTATGTTTGGTGTTGCATGGGCAATAAAGACAATACAAGACATATAGAATATGAGCTTTCCTCAATTACATTTGCTTTATATCGCTTAATTTAAGAAAATTTGTAATTAATATCACATTTACTATGGAGGAATTATTTTATATACTCCTATCTTTATGCACATAAATCATTGATGGCTCCTGAACATTTCTGCCCTTATCTGTTTAATATAAAAATTAATGTATCTAGACACAATAGCCTTAACTGTTGAACTATCTTTCTTGTATGCATGACACAATTACTCACTTATGACTTATATTCTTCCAGAATGGTAATCTTCAATATATTAATGGATGCCATGTAATTCATAAACTAAATGTCTCCATAAAATATAGCATTACCAAGGACACTGATAATGGGTGTTTACAACTTTCCCCATCCAAAGTGGGATGCAGGGTCAAATTGTTAGAGTAATTATCAGCCTTATTGGCATACACACTTGTCAACAGCTAAGTATCCCGCATTACAAAGTGTTCTATTTCCAGACATAGTTCTATGTACCCATATCTACATTCCTTATCAGTGTAAATCATTCCTTGCCAATAGTAAACTGTATGCATATGCTAATCAATAATCTCTATAAGCCTATAAAAGTCTTGGTTGACCAGTTTCCAGTAAAATTTTCTTTAAAATTTTACGTAAGAGTAGGAGGCCAGGAACTCACTAATTGTTCTGTTCCAGTACACACACACACACAAACAAACACACTTTATTTCACAGAACCACGCTTGTCGTCATTCCCCAGGTGACTAGTCTTCCCCATGTGTGCAGTCTTTTTAAAATCCATTTCAAAGAGCCTAGATGTAACAAAAGCACTGAAAGTCAGGTGTAGTTTCTTCTGTGCCTTAGGCAAGGGAATGGTGTCAGCAGAATAATAGTCCCATGGTACTCAGGGTTCAACTCAGCTGAGACAAACACAATTTCAAAGGATTTAAGGCACAAAGGATTCAAAGCAACACGACTCCAACAGTTTCCAGGGGATTACACATTCTCAATGAGTTCAAGGCACAACAAAGGTAACTTGGCTTTGATGGGTTCAACTTCTAGGCATGATAACAGTAATATGATTTCAGCAGGTTCAAGGCATGATGAAGTCAGCTTGTCATCAATGGGTTCAAGGCACAACATGGTATCTATGAGTTTAAGATGACAAGTCAAGAGTATTCATAAGTGATACAGTGGTTAGAATGCAGTAATGCAGGCTACTTCTGCTGATCACCGGCTGCCAGCAGTTTGAAAGTTTAGTCTCATTGGCTCAAAGTTGATTCAGCTTTCCATCCTTCCAAGGTCAGTAAAATAAGGACCCAGATTGTTGGAGGAAATATGCTGACTCTGTAAACCAGGGATTGCCAACCTTTTGGACCTCAGGGACCACCAAACTCATAATTTTAAATACTGTGGACCAGAGACCCTGGGAAAATCCTCAAAAAGTCTGCAGAAAAATTTCCCACCCCAGTTTTCTACCGATCAATCATTCTTTATTTGGGATTGCAGGGTACCGTCTCCAGCTCCATTCTCAGGGGGAGAGAGAGAGAAAGGGACTTTGGCTTAGTGCAAGGAAAGTAGCAAAAGCAACAGAAGTCTTTGTTTCTCTTCCCCAAACTCTGCCAGAAATGAGTCTTTGTGAGACTCATCATGCCACTGCAGCCTCATGGAGCAGGAAGCCTTGCAGGGTCTCAAAGTCTCATTTCTGGCAGAGTTTGGGGGAGAAAAAAAAAGACTTCTGCTGCGTTCCTTGTATACAACCAAAAGCAGAAGAAGAAAGAAGCAGAATGAAGTGGCCCAGGGGCGAGGTAATGTGCATGGAGTGAATGGGACAAATTCCCCCTTTCCATCCTTCCCCCCTCTCTTCACCACCTTGTATGGTCCAATGCAAGCAACGTGAGAAACCGTCCATGAATATGCTTAAATAGAGCCAAATTTTGAGGGCAGGGCTTAATTTTACCAAAACAGTGCTTGGCCTTCTTTTTGGGGTAGGTCATGTTTTATGAGAAACATGGCAGAAGAAGGAGAGCCTTTGAATGGAATTGTTAAACTTATCCTATCTACTAATTTGGAAACTTGATTGTGTTTAATTTTATTGCTTATGAACTTCCAAGTCTGGGAATTGAACAACATATTCAAGCTGTGAAATAAACAGATGAATAGATTATGGGAAATGTGTTTTTCTGCTGGCTTTATTTAAGCAATCCCTTCTTGCTTCATCTGAAATGAAGCAAGAGAAAAAGGAAGCAATTTTATCAGAAACCTAGGATTTATCCATCTAGTCAATGATTAGTCTACTTCATTCTTTTATAAAAGAAAAGAAAACAAAAATGGCAGCACTTGATTTTTCCTGGCGATAATAGGTAAGCAGCATATAGTTTATTTACCAGATCTCCCAATTTCTGAGTGTCATGGAAATACTCTCCCATTCTGATACATTTGTTGTGGATTTAAAGTCATAGAAAACAAACAAAATATCAGCAATTCACTGAAACCTACAATTATATTAGAGAATTGTGACAAGTACCTGGTTGCAAAAATTTATCCAGCTCCCTTCCAGGATGAGAGTTCAAATAGTTTGGGAATGGATCATTATCTGATAATTTTTTGAATTCTTTTATTGCCCACTGTGAGCAAAATTGATTAGGAATTTTCAGTAGTTTGCATTTTTTTTAAATAAACAGCAAAATTGATCAATATGAAAATGTAGATGATTGTACTACATTGGCATTTTGTCACATGAAAAAGAGAGAGAAAAGCAGTACTTTACATATGCAAAGATACATGGCAACATGTTTCAGAAAGTTATCTGCTCAAAAATGATTTTAATCAATTGTACTATCCTACTCTTTCACACACACACACAACTGTGGTTTAGTGGGTTTATTAATATTCCCCACAACCCAAAGTGTCCTAATTAAGTCCAGCTATAAGCAGACCAATGCAAGTCCACAGAATAATAGGCAATGAATCCAGAAGCACTTGAAAGTTTCCAAATCAAAACAAACCCAGCAGGAAAAATTAAATCCACAATACAAGAGGGTTCATAAGGCAAGAAAAATCCAGAGTTCACAAGGCATGATTTAAGTCAAGGCATGGTTTCAGTCCAAAGCAAGGCAAGAATTAAGAGCCATGGTGGCACAGTAGGTTAAAATGCACTACTGCAGGCTATTCTGCTGAGTGTTGGCTGCCAGCAATTTGGCAGTTTGAATATCACCAGCTTGACTTAGCCTTCCATTCTTCTAAGGCCAATAAAATGAGGATCCAGGTTGTTGGGGGAAATATGTTGACTTTGTAAACTGCTTAGAGGTGGTTGTAAAGCTCTGTGAAGCAGTATATAAATCTAAGTGTTATTGCTATCACAACAACCAGAGAACACACAGCTAAAAATAAACATGATGTTCCCAGCATACTTCCATATGTCTGCTGTGCTAAATAGCCAGCTTCTGGTACAGCCCACCAAGAAGGGCGAGGCTTTTTCCTCACAAGTAATCTGGTTGACCTTCTCTGCTGCTGCCCTTTTCTGCCCTACATATTCTTGGATCAGGTGCAGAAGGCAGTTCCTCTTCCTTATTATTGGCTGGCTGCAACTGAATGCTTTGTTCACCTGAAGCCTGAGAGCTATCCCACTGCAGCTTGTTTGAACCAAATCCTTTTTAGATGGCTGCCTGGAGCCATTAATCAACTCCCCTCCAGATGTGCCTGGAACTGGTTCATCTTTCTCCCAGCTGACATCTGGAGACATAACTGGAGAAGCATCTCACTAATATTGATATAGTTCTAAATTCCATAATGATAAGCCTCTTTGCCAGTTCATTGTGGTTCTTCTTAAAACAGTTATAAAGGTGGGTCTATGTCCCAAATATGGATGCACAATTCCAGAAAATGAATTGTATTCTTCACTTATACAATGATGTATTGAATCTAGAAAATTATTTGTTAAACACAACATACCAGATTAAAGTGGAATTTGTAGACTCAGGGTAGCTTTTTCCTAATCCTATATTTCTAAAGAGCTGATTGACTCACTGGACAGATCTATTCTGATGTACTAGATCAGGGTTGTCAAACTGGTGGATGTGTCACATGCAGGCCACACCCACCACAGCTCCGCAAAGGGAAAAAAACATTGCAAAACATCATGTGATGGAAACGTGATGCTGTGAGTTTGACACCCACATACTAGACAATACAATGTGCTTATCAGCCTGCTGTCATAAAAGAAGGCTTATCTCTAGACAGAACCTATTCCCAACTGGGCACAAAGATGTTGCTTAAGATACATAGTGCTTCAAACTGCAGGTTTGATTCCACAGAAAAGAGTTATGATTTGATAGTTGTTGATGAGGAGGCACATGTGGTATGATAAATTGATTGTGTTATGTATTTTGTTTACAGAAAAATAAAGCAAACCATAATATTCAAAATCTAAAGATTTATAACTTCATCGCGTATATTGAAGACTGATATAATTGTTTCTTCAAAAGTAGTTACTTTTTCTAAGTTGAAGCTATTCAAATACAAAAAAAATACTCATGGAGATACTGAAAAATTCATGACAAACAAAAGAAATTTGTACAGAGAAGGGAAAAAAAGAAGGGGTGGAGATTTTTACTGCTGTTTTATGTGTGTGCATTTGTGTGTGTGCACGTGCACATACAACGTTTCTTATATATGTTTCACAGCCTTGCTCCCTTTGTGATTTCCGTTCTCTGTCTCAAATGTGCATAACAATTAAGAGCATCTGCGATGTCAGGAAACAGAAATAATAGGAAAAGGAATTCTTATTTTTAAACCTTTCTAAGTTCTAAACAAGTATTGATTCATTCCTTCCCAACAGCTGACTAGTTCTTGTAGAAATTTGATGCTGAATTTCAATTGCTTATTTTTATGTTGAAAAATATGTGTGTGTGTCTGTATGGGTCTCTCTCTTTCTCTCTATCTCTTTCTCTCTCTGTCCCTTCCTCTCTCTCTTCCTCTTCTTCTCTCCCCCCTCTCACACATATTTCTTACCTTTACACTGAAGAGCAACAAGGAAGAAAAATATATATTATAATGAGAAAGGTAAAGAGAAAATGTGGTGTTTCTGTATGTTTGTAGCTCAATACAGACTTTAATTCTGAATGTAAAAATTTAAAATTATAGAACTTTTCTTAACAATTTGAATATTTTTAATGTAAATAGATGGAAAGCTTTCTGTGTAAATGAAGATTTAAGCCACCCAGACTTGAGGCAAAGGGAATGAATATCTATTTAAAGGACAACAAGACCAGCTGGTGTCAAAGCCTAGTCTTTTTTTAAGGGGGTGGTGGTGGTGTTACGTTTTCTTTGGTTTGTGTGCTGAGGATGAAGAGACAAGAAAGATACAAATTGTGAATAGCAAAAGATGTAGCACTGGCTCCAGCATCAGTCCACCAGCTGCCACTTCATTGTGTATTGTGTCCATTTCCACGGTGTAGCTTCTAATTCAGTTTTACAGTCAGGAAAGAAAAGGAAGCAATCACAACAACATCCATCACCAACCATCATGATAAATAACCTGTTGTTTGGCTCACATATTTAGCCCAGTCAAGAAGGAAAAGGAACTGACAGAACACCTGAGACTTACATGCACAACATGGAAGAAGAAAAATCTTAAAAACTCAAAATCCCTGCCTTTAATATGGTAAACTTCCAAAATAATGGCAGTAAGTAGAACATCATCCATTTTGAAATTGGATTTCACTGAATTCTGTTCACTAGACCAGTGCTAGAACTTCTTTCTAATTTACAGATTTTGACTGAATGGTAAGGTTCCATAGTAACAGAAGATTTCAGATGGACAGAGCACAGAAGAATAAGAACAAATATTTAGTTTCTTAGTAAAAATAAATGTAAGGATATAATTATCATTTTTCTGAGAATCAGGCAATGAAAATCCATACTACAAAATGGATTATTGTTTTATAAAGGACATTCATACATTACACAACAGCAAACTTGGTTATGAAATCACTAACATTTATCTTTGACAGATCCACCAATCTATTCCAGTTTTCCATTAAGAAAGCATGTAAGTAATCATATACTATACTTTAAGATTTTTTTAAAAATATTTATCTAACCATCTCACCCCACTCTATCATCTGTTTGAATCAGATAGAGGGCAAAACAGTTGAGAAGATCATAATAATCACCATTCATTTGAAAAACAAGCAAGTGTTTTTCTGTCCCAGGTTGTAACATCTGGCAGGAACATTATTGTATTTACCACTATTATTTCATTCAGTTTAAAAACTCTACTGTGAGATATGAATAGGAAGTTGGGTTGAAGGTGGAGACTTCCGCAATATCACCCAGTGACTCTATGACTCAGCAAGGGTTTGAGTTCAGCATTGCATTTTCCTGAGTTTTCTGTAGTAGCACAGACTTGTATTAAACCTTTGAACTTCAATTTCTGGTTCAGAATATGGGTTAACTTTTTGTACGTAATATGCAGCACCATTTCCTCCTCTTTCTCCATATTCTTTACTGAACAATTACAGTCCTTTTTCTTTTATTGTTGGATTAAAAGTCAATTTGCAGAGTAGATCTGAGCCTGGAAAAAGGTTACTTACTGTACTTTTGCCCCTTTCTGGCAATTCTTACTTGCACTTGTTCTCTCAGTTCCAGCATACACAGTGCAAAGAAACTATGTGCTTTTCTTTATGCAGTGTTTGTTTTTAAAAGCTAAAGCCCATGTCACACTGAACCAACAGATGCAAAGAAGATGTAAAACGGACAAAAAACCTTGCCATCCGTTCAAAAACGCGATGTACTCACTGCCTCCGTTTGGCTTCCTCTCTATCCGTCCAGCATCTGTTTATGGACGTTTCATCCACTCCAAAAGTTTTGGGCTGCCCAAAATTTTTGTGCGGAAAATGTATCCAGTTCATCCGTTCTGCATCCGCTATGCATCTGCTACGCATCCGCTACACATCCATTACGCATCCGCTATATCCGCTACGCATCCGCTAGGTGTCCGTGGAACTCCATCCGCCCGGCCGCAGGGAGGAAGCGGAACGGATGCAGAACAGGTGCAGAACGGATGCCTAGCGGATGCAGAATGGAAACAAAGCGTTTAAAATGGAAAAAAACGTCCACAGAGGGGACCTATCTCGGATATTAAGGATGTCTAGAGGATGCCTAGAGGATGCCTAGAGGATGCCTAGAGGACGCCTAGCGGAAAACCTATACTGCCTATAAAAAGGGGGAGCAACTCACCTGCATCTCACTTTCAGAACAGCAGCCCAGCGGTGCAGACCTCTGCAGCCTTCATCTGACTCTTCCTCTTCCACAGCATCCAGTCATGGCCACCGTGGATTGTAACAAAGTCCTTTTGGCAGCCACCATCGTTCTGCAACAGTGCGAAGCCATCTGCAGGCTCTGTGAGAAGAAAAGGAGCCACCCAAAAAGAGTCTGGATCCGAAGATGGTTCACCAGAAGAGCAGAGGACGGACTGTAAAACAAGCTGATGGTGGAGCTCAGGAACGAAGACACTCGGGCGTTCCAGAACTTCATGAGGATGCCTCCAGCCATGTTTGATGAAGTTGTGCAGCGGCTGACACCCAAGTTGACCAAGGCAAACACCAGCTTCCGGCCCAGCCTGGACCCTGGGCTCAAGGTGGCAACTGATTCTGCGCCACTTGGCCTCCGGGACCATGTACAGGAGCATGCAGTATGGCTGGAGGGTGCCACACAACACTATCAGCATTGTGGTCAGAGAAGTGGTGCAGGCCATCATCGAAGAATACAAGGAGGAGCTCCTCCAGTACCCTTCCACTGAAGAAGGATGGAAGAAAGTTGCAGAGCAGTGGTATCAGAAGTGAAACTTACCACACACTGTTGGAGACATAGATGGCAAGCACGTGGCCTGCAAAGCTCCAGCTAAGTCGGGGTCCATTTATTTCAACTCCAAGGGCTTCTTCAGCACCATCCTCTTCGCCATGGTCGATGCTGACTACAAGTTCATGTACATCGATACTTCAGGCAATGGCTCATCTTCAGATGCCCAGGTATACAACGCCAGTCACCTCAAGGAGGAGCTGGAAGGCAACCTCATGGTGGGCTTCCCTGATCCAGACCCCCTGCCCAACGACACACAAGATGTGCCCTACTTCATCATGGGGGATGACGCCTTCTCCCTCACAACCTACCTCATGAAGACCTACACTTCCAGACTCCTCACCCGTGAAGAGAGGATCTTCAACTATAGGCTGTCCAGGGCAAGGCGGGTGGTGGAGAATGCCTTTGGCATCCTGGCCAACAGGTTCCAGGTACTTCTCACCACCATGCAGCATTGCCCAGAGACCGTGAGGAGGATCATGGAAGCTTGCTGCATCCTGCACAATCTCATGCGCACCCGCTACCCAGTCTTGCAGAACAGGCTCGTGGACCTCCAGCAAGGCAATGGGGACATGGAGCCTGGTGAATGGAGGCAAGGGTGAAACCTGATCGACACTGAGGATGTGCAAGGCCCCAACAGAGCCTCACATGAAGGGAAGCAGCAGCGCAACCTCCTGAGACACTGGTGCAACTCCCCAGCTGGAGCAGTGGAGTGGCAAGACAGGATGGTAGATGCTTAATGGATGCTTTCTTCAGCCTGTCTCATCACATGGATGAGATTGGGCCATGTATGTTTGGTTGGCCTACAATGAACAGGGCGTTTAATAAAGAGTTGTGTTTGTGTTGACATGTGTGGATAATTATTACATTATTATTGATAATAAAGGGCCGTAGGTGTGGCACCTGGGAGGGTGGACCATACAGTCCCACTATGCTTGCACTGAGGTTTATCTATCCCACTGCTATCCTAACCCATTCCACAGCTATTACCCATCCCACAGGTATCCTAACCCATCCCAAAGCTATCCTTACCCATCCCACAAGTAAGCAAAGGCTTAAACCATTTCTAAAAGTTTCCACCAAGACTTTATTAAAAAAAAGAAATGAAGCAAGTGTGTGAATCAAAAATAGACTTTATTAACAACAAGCTATAAAAGAAAAATGAATCTCTGGCACTCCTCTTGGTCGCTCAGTCTCAGGGGTGAAAGGGTGCTGTGGAGGTGGCTGGTGCTGGAGTGCTTGTCATCAGCTCCTCCAGAAGCAGAAGCAGCAGAAGCTCCAGCCCCAGAAGAGCGAGCCCGTGCTGCAGAAGCCCCAGGAGAACCAGAGTGAGGGCCGGGGGCGGGATGGTAGCCCTGTCCCTCTTGCAAGGGCTGGCAGCAGATGGCTGAGGCTGGCTGTGCTTCCACATGGTGGTGGGGTTGCTGGCTGGCAGGGAGGCTGGCAGGAACCAAGGCTGGCAGGAAGGCTGGCAGGGAGTCAGGCACCAAGGCTTGCAGGCAGGCTGGCAGCAAGGCTTGCAGGGAGGCTGGCAGCAAGGCTGGTAGCAAGGCTGGCAGCAAGGCTGGCAGGCAGACATGCAGGCAGGGCAGGCAAGGCAGTCAATCCGGCCGGCAGCAGGTCTTTCCTCTGAATGGCGACCTGCTTCCGAGCTGCTTCTGTTATATCCGCGGGGCTGACGCAATGCATCCTCCCCGCATGCGCAATGAACGCCAGGCATCCATTAGGCTTCTGCTGTGCATCCGCTGTGCATCCGCTTCATCCTCTAAGCTTCCGCTCTGCATCCGCTCTTTCCGTTCTGCGTCTGCTTTGCTGAGACCCCCCGGAAGCCCTGCGGATGTGCCATCCGCTCCCTTCCACTTTCATCCACTGGGCTTTCATTCCGCATCTGCTTTGCATCCGCCCTGTGTCCTCCCCGCGTCCGTGTTATCTGCTCCGGTTATGCAATTTTTTGCCCCTTTTGAGAGCAGATAACAACGGATGGAACATTTTGCTCGTCCGCTGTGTCCTTTTTGCATCCGTTGGGCAGTGTGACATGGGTTTAAAGCAGTGAACATCTGTGTTTTTGTATTTCTACTATGAATGTTAAAAATTGGAATCTATTTATCTTTGTGAGAGTAACTCCTCAAGTCCAGATGTGGGTTCAGCCCAGATAGTTCAGTTAAAGTAATGCATGTTTAAAAAAAAAAAAAAAATTACAGTAATACGCCAAGGGAACCACTCTCAGACTTAAACAAATTTACACACACAAACACAGAGAGAGAGAGGGGGGGAGGGAAAAGAGATTTCCAAGTGGCTATATCAACATTATTATATAATTTTGGTTTTGGAACATATTAATCTGAAATACAAAAAGACTTTTATTTTTCAAAATATATATTGAAGATAGGGCAGCCATCCAAATTAAAAATTCAGTTCAGCATGAACTGAATTGCACAGTAGTCACCCTGAAATATTTTGTATTGGAAAATAAAATTGGATGAGGAATGCAACTGGAAAGCCTTCTTGGAAGAAATGAAGCACTGCAAGGAAAGGCTATAGATCTCACTTGTTTTTCTATACTGTGGAATAGCTTTGGGCCTTTGGGCCTCTGTTTAAGTCATATCACTGTCTACATATTTTTTTTTTCTTTTGAAAAGCAAAGGCCAAGTTTTGTGCTTCACCACTAAAGCATTTATTGGACGATGAATTTTGACTGAAGTTCATATTTATGTTTGAAAAAATGAAGTAATCATTGGATGAGTACAAGGGAGCCATCTACTGGACAAAGTATGCAATTACCCGAGACAACGGTTTTCTGAAACACTATTTCTTGCTTGTAGATAAAAAGGAAAATGATGAAATATCACAGGGGATTTCCATTTGACCCACTTTCGTTACAGCATAAACAAGAACATTCAAAGAAAACATTATGCTTTCTTTTGACTATAATATGCTTTCTTCTTGAAATCATCGTTGTATAGAATTGCTAAAAATGACATGCTGAACTAAAAATGTAATATTATAGAACTTGTGTGACAGTTCATCTTTCTTTGACACAATCTATTATTTTATGCTTTAGTCCTTTGCTAACCTGCTAACCTTAACTGGTGACTAAATGAGAATAATAGAAAGCATGTAGGAATTATATGAAATTTGATGAAATAAAACATTTTTTTATTACACATGTTATATTCTCAGTGAATCTTTTACATTGCAAATTGTTTTCATTTGTGAGAAAGTGTACATTGGATAGCTAATCCAAGCAATCTGAACCCACAAAGAACACTTGGAGTCAGAAATACTGACCGATAGAGTTACATATACCATTTTCAAGATATATTTACAGAATGGTTTTCTCCCTGCTCTTCCTTTATTCCTTGTTTATTGGCCATTTAGAATAGAGAATGTGATAAAGAAGAAACAATTGCAGAGAGAAGGTTAAATATGAACTGCACTGCATACCTTGGAAAAGAGAAAGAATGAAATGGACATCAGAGAAAGAATATCAGCTGTATCATGTGCCTTAGAATATTTGAAAATTTAAAAAAATATGCATGTTTTTCCAAATGATAACCAGAAATACTTTTCATGCAGTAATTTCATGAAGTAACAAATTCTGTTTATAAGAAAAGGCAACCATTTCTTTGTTACTTAATTTGTTTTTATATTATTTTACATTTTATGGCAGAAATTGACAGAAATAATATTAAGATCTTTATTTGCTGAATTAACACTGATTTTAGACCCTGTGGCTAATTATTTTGAGTACTATGTGATTTGAGATTAAGTCTGGAAACAGTGTCACTTGCTATTTCTATGCTCCGGGCAACAAAATGTCATTTGGGAGAACCCATAGTATTAAGGCCAAACGCCAAAGAGCAAAAAAGATCAGGAATGACAGGAAGAATTGCACATGAGTCTAAATACACTGACTTGGAAATAAGTCATATTGATTTTAATAGAACTTATTTTCAGTTTAGTAGTGAGGCTAGCAGAATTTGAAGATTAAAAAGAGTAGCTGTCCAAGTCCTATTCTAATGGCTGTCTCCAGGTCAAATTTAGATTTAATTAGAATTTAGAATTAGTTGAAAACCATCTCCTTTTGCTATGAATCTGTGCTGTCCTGCCTCGTTTCTTTTTTTCATTCAAATTCAGATATTGAGGAAAATAATTTCTATAAAGGACATATTGCTACACAATGAAGTATGGTTTGGAAAATCATTTATTATAAGGCTCTTGAAAATCTACTACAGAAAAGTATTACTTTCCATAATCATTCTTCTGCTGCTTTCATCCAGACTTGTGAAGGCATTGGATGTGATAAAGCTTCTAGGTTTGAGTGGTGCCTGATGTTAGCCTAATTGGAAACTTTCCCAAACCTTGTCCCAGAAGTGAAGCATCTGCCTTCGCAACTATTGGTTGAATAGTAGCAACCATTCACTTTTCAGGCTGGTAAGAAACTAGATGTCAAGCTGCAAGAATTCCTGTTTAGAAAAAAGACCACTGAAATCATCTTGTCTAGACATTTCAAATACATAAAACCAACATTGTATCTAACAATATGTATGAATGACCCTTGGAGAAGGGATTAGTGCTGAGAGAAATACTGCTGAGGGGACTGTTCTGTCCGGAAAGATGTGTGTGAGACCGGGTTCCAACAATAAATTCTTTTATTAAACTCGCTAGGCAATAGTAACGGAACAACAGCCCAAGCGGTGGCAGCCCTTTTTATAGCGGCTTGCCCACGGCTTGTGGCCAATGACACCGCTTTAACTGTTCCCGCCATTTGGCAGGTTAACCAGATTGGTTCTCTAATAGCCAATCCGTGAATGGCCTTTTCGGCCAATCAGAATAGTGAAGTTGGAGCCTTCCAAGTTCCATACAGAACACCCCTCCCCCCTTGGTTTATCCAACATGTGTCATGTAGTCACGCAGGTAGGTGGGGCTTTTTCTAGTCCTGGTTGAACTGCACAGCTCAGTCTCGGCGTGGTCTTCGAGCGGTGAGGACAGGATCGCTTTCTCTCTGATCCTTCTCCATGGAACCTCCTGGAAGGGTGAGTCAGCCTTACCGCTCCCGCCTGAGTCTCTCAGGACAGTTGAGATGGCTCCGCCACTCCATCCTGGCTTGGGTTGGTTGATCTGGCCTGGCTGTTTCCTTCCAGGAAGGCCTCGCTTCGTTCTCCTGCTCCCAGACTTCTCATTTGGGGTTCATCTAACTGTGAGTGCTCTTTTTGATTTAAATAGTCTTTTTGTAGTGTTTGTTGTCTTGTTATTGGAGGTTCGTCTCTCCTTTTTTTATTATTTTGTATTTCCCCCCTCTCCTCGTTTGTTTTTTGGTCGATATTTATTTTTATTGGTTCTGTGGTGTTTTTTTCATTCCAGATTGCGAGAACAAAGCTGCTCTATGTGCTGCTTCCATTCTCTACCATCGTCTAGGAGTAGTCAGTAAGACCGGGGGCCTGTAATTTGGGTGATTGTGGCTGGAAGCCACAACGGTTCCCCGGTGAGGTTTCTTGCATAGACCAGGTCGCCAATTTCGAACATACGGTATTTGCTGGAGAAGTCGGGTGGCTTGTCCTGGGTGTAAGTGGGGTGCAGTCTGTCTAGGTAGGAACGTAATTTCCTACCCATTAGGAGTTCTGCTGGGCTTTTGTTGGTTGTGCTGCTAGGGGTAATATCCTGTAGAGTTAGTAGTCGGTTTAGTTTGTCTTGCACGTCCCACTTGTCCATTCTATCTAGGCCCTCCTTTGTGTACGGAACCATGCGTTCAGCCCTGCCATTTACAGCCGGATGGGCCGGCACTGTTAAAGGATGTCGGATACCCTGGGCTGCCAGATACTGTTCGAATCCTAACGCTGTAAACTGAGGGCCATTATCTGATACCAGTACATCAGGCAGCCCATGTGTAGTGAAAAGTTTGTCTAGCTGTTTCATTACTGCCTGGGTGGTTGTGAAAACTATAAGGATGACTTCTAACCAGTTCAAGTAGGCATCCACAACTATTAGGAAGGTGTTCCCCTTTGTCGGCCCAGCAAAGTCAATATGTAGTCTATACCATGGACCCCAGGGAGTTTCCCATTCTCTGACTGGTGCCTATGGAGGGGTAGGCCTCGATTTTTGACAGTCATGGCATGTTGCCACCCAACGTTCAATGTCTTTGTCCAGCCCTGGCCACCAGACGTAACACCTGGCCAGGGCTTTCATTTTGACTATGTCCAGGTGTCCCTCATGCAACATGCACAGAACATCTTCCTGGAGACCGTTTGGTATAACCACCCTGTCTCCCCATAAAATGCAACCTTTCTCGATAGACAGTTCGGTCTGTCAGGTGCGAAATGGTTTAAAAGTCTCAGTTTTGTTCTCCGCCGGCCAGCCCTTACCTACCCAATTCAATATGTGTGCTGCCAAAGGGTCTTTAGCAGTGGCTCTCTCAACGTCCGCTGTGGTTAGCGGCAGGTCCAGGCAGGTCTCTAGTTGGAGTGTGGAGATGGTTGGAGCTGGGTCTTCTTCTCTGATGGGCAGCAGGGAATGGCTCAGGGTGTCAGCATGGGTGATGGCTTTTCTGGGGTGATGAATCAGTGTGTAGGAGTAGGCAGCGAGGAATTCAGAACACCTCGTCATTCTAGGTGACAAAATGTTCGGGGTTGGCTTGTTGCCTGCTAGGATTCCCAAAAGGGGCTTGTAATCAGTGATGATCTAAAAAGTTCTACCGTAAAGGTTCTCATGGAATCTTTTGACTCCGGCGATATTGCGAGGGCTTGTCTGTCGAGTTGGCTGTAATTGTGTTCTGACTTGGAAAGCGTCTTTGAATAAAAAGCGACTGGTGCCTCTCTGCCATCCAGTGGCTTGTGGCTCAGGATGGCACCGATCACAAAAGGCGATGCATCACAGATGACCGTCAAAGGCAGGGTATTGCTATACTGGATGAAAATGGTGTTAGACGTTAATAGGTCTTTGATACCCTGAAATTCTGCTTGTTCCCAGTGGCCCCATGTCCAACTAGTTTTTTTATCTAGCAGCAGATATAGGGGTTCTGCTATGGTTGCCTTATGGGGCAGGAACACATTGTAAAAAATTATGAGACCTAAGAATGCTTGAAGGTCAGTTTTGTTCCGAGGTACAGGAGCGTCTTTGATTGCCTTTATTTTTTTTGCAGTGGGGTGTATGCCTTGTTCATCAATTAAATAGCCCCAAAACTCGACCTGGTTTGTGGCTAGATCACATTTCTCTCATTTTATCTTGAGGCCTGCGTCTCTAAATCTTCTTAAAACTGCTCTTAATCTGTTCTCTAGTTGGTTGGCGTTTTTTACTGAGACCAGAACTTCATCAAAATAAAGGACAACTCCCTTGATTCCATTTAACAGGCATTCCATGAGGCTTTGGAACACGCCTGGGGCAACGCGAAGGCCGAACAGGAGATGGTTACACTTGAATGACCCTTTATGTGTCACAATAGTCTGTGCCTCTGCGGTAATGGGGTCAACAGGAAGTTGTTGGTATGCCTGTGCAAGATCCAGCTTCACAAAAATTCTTCCTCCCCCTCGTGAGTGCAGTAAATGTTGCACTACCGGTACTGGGTGTGCGCTTTGTTGGAGCGCATGGTTTAGGGTTGCTTTATAGTCTCTGCAGATGCGCACTGTCCCATCTGGTTTCACAGGAGTAACGATGGGTGTTTCCCACCTGGCATGGTCGATTGGCTCTAAAACCCCTTGAGCTTTTTATTTTTTCAATTGTTCATCAATTTTTGGTTTTAAAGCAAACGGGACGTGTCTGGCCTTTAAACGGATGGGGGCTATTTTCGGGTCTAGGCTAAATGAAATTGGGGTCCCCTTGTACTTGCCTAGGGTCCTGTTGAAAACATCTTGGAATTCTAGTAGCAGGCTCTCCTCCCAATTTGCTGTGGTGATGCGGTTGATCCCAGTCATCCCGATTCCCAGGGGCGCAAACCATTCGATCCCTAGCAGACTAGGGCGATCACGGTCGATGATGGTCAGAGGCAAGATTTCAGCGTGGTTCTTGAATTCGATGAGGAAATGTCCTAGGCCTACTACCAGAATTCGATTTCTCTGGTAGTCTTTTAAAATTAGTATTTGTTTTTGTAATTCTTTTTGTTTAATGTCCGGTATGAGGCACCGGATGGTATTCCAGGATATCATAGATAGGAAAGACCCTTCCATCTCACAGGGCTTCCCTTCGATTCTCACCTCTATCTGGACCTTCTTCCTATTTTCTGCCCTGGCATTTCCGATGGTGACTGTCTGATGCGTTTTCTCTCTGTCACTGGTTCTTTTGCTTCGGTTCCATCTGATTCCAGCTTGTCTTCTTCATGTCGGGGGGGGGGGCGTGCTGCCACGTCTTTTTGGACTATGGCTCTTTTTGTGGCGGCAGACCCTTTCGATGTGCCCTGTTTTGTTACAAACCCTACAGATTGTGTTGAGGAACTGGCATTCAGTTTGTGGGTGGTTGCCCCCACATCCAGCACATTTAAACTTGCTGATTTCTCCTCCTTTTGCGCCATTTCTTGTCTGATTGAAGTCTATGGACATCTTCATTTTCGTCCTTGGTATCATTCTGGGATTCGAGATCTTCATAATGGGCTGTCGCTGTGGGCTGTTTCTTTCCTCCCTCTGCCTTCTTCTCTCTGGCTTGGTTTGGCAGATCAGGGATTGCATTCATCTGACGCATGGCGGCTGCTGACTTCTTTGCTGCTTCGGCGGCGGTTGCCTCTGCAATGGCCTCGGCCACGGTTATGTTTGGTCTATTCAGGAGCTTGCTCTGAAGGGTAGTGTCCTTCAAACCGAGGACCACGCAGTCCCTCATGGCCTCGTCCATGTTTTGGAACTCGCAGGCTCCTCCAATGTGTCTCAGGGCTGCTACAAAATCTCCGACAGTTTCATCTTCCTACTTGTCCCCCTTGTAGAACTCGCGTCTTTTTATCGGAGACCATGGGTGCATAGTGTATATATATACGTGAAATGGGTACAAATAATTGGGGGCAATAGGACAGGGATGGCAAGCACAATTGTGCGTTTATGCACAACCCTTACATACTTCTTAGAAAGGGGTAAGGTCAACAGTGGTTAGTTTAAGGGAAAAGGAGGGTGGGTTTGGGGGTGTGATAATAGAGTTGGGTGGTTTGTTCCAGGCATCACTCTGTTGCTAATATCTATATGCTGTATATTAGTTAAACATGTATTTCTATATCAATTTTGAACCATTAAAACAAATGTTGCTTCTTGATAATCATAAAATTCTTCAATGTGTAGATGGTGTAGCTTTATGTGCATGTTTAACACCATTCCAATTTGATGTGGTCAATATTTATATAATCATTCAAGCAAAATTCACAAGACTTTGTTTTGGAAATACTTTTATTTTTATATCCAATGCGATTGTAAGTATAATAGGCTGCATTTGACTCTTCTCTGTAGATATGCATTTTTTATTTCATATATTGTCGAGATCTAAAAACAAAATATTGAAAGTTATTACACTAACTTGTGAGATAAATTCAGCTCTCCAGTTGTTTAAAAATTATTTAATGTTGGTTTAGATATGTTGAATCCATTATTAGTTCCAATGCCATTTTGGAAAAGTTGTCTAGGTTAAAAATGTTCATGAAAAGAGAACAAATATCAAAAGAAAAGAGACAGAGGCAGGTGCCATGTCATAGAACTCTGAATAAAAGAGAATGTGAAAGAGAATGGATTATTGACTCATTCCAAAGTCTTAGCTCAAACAGAAAAAAAAATCTTTGTAAGTGTTGGCAAGCAGGATTTTAACTAGTGCTATTGATGAGCGCTAAACTGAATGCTAAATTGTGGAAAATTATAAAACAAAATCTAAGAAAATCTAAGGAACAGTTATTTCTATCAGGCATCAGTCCAAGTGCAGTGATGTATCTTGGCAATCCATAAATTAAGCTGCTTATTAGCAAGTGGTTTACTTGACAAAAAGGCTCACGGCATGATTTGGCAAGGTCTCTCCCTCTCTCTCTCCCTCTCCCTCCCTCCCCCCCTCTCTGTATAACACACACACACACACACACACACACACACACACACACACACTATGTGCTATAAGTCAACAATGTTGAAATTTGGATTATACTCCACTGATTTTGGGTGATCCAGGTAAGATATGCAAGAACACAATTTATTCATCCAAATATTTTAATAATATTGTTACACTATATAAATTAAACAAAAAGAAACTTAGTTCAATGCTTTATGACAAAGAATCCTTATATTTGATTTCATCCCACCCAAACCCAAATTCAATAGTATCCAAATCTCAGGGACTTGGAGAAGTCTCTGGAATCTATTTTTTCAAGGTTTTCTGGAGTGATTTGCCACTGCTTCCTTTTATGGCTGAAAGAAAGAGTCTGGCTCAAGGTTACCCTGCTGTTTACATGCCTAATTCATAATCTTCTGATTTCTAGACTGAAGCCTTAACCAATGCACCATATTAGTTTTCATGCTTGATATGCAGTAAATACTTACTGTAGTTGAATGTTAATTTAGGCACCTTGGTCAAACTGTTTGCATTATTCCCATTACAAAATAGAGGTAGACACAACTTCCAGCAAACTTGAATGCTTATTTACAATTTTATGTATGTGTGCAATTAATTAACAGATTCAAATACATGAACTTGGTGGGTGATCAGTTCCATGAAATAGAATGGAAAAAGCTTTATAATATGCACAAATGTACATGTGGAATAGATCAATAAATGTTTAGAAGTCAAAGCATGCAACTGTGTTTTTCAAATTTATGAGTGCATAAAACATATGAGATACACATATATGACAACTCTAGTTATGAAATGTACATTTCCAATAATAATGACTTTAGTGAAGACTTTTAGGTGTTTGGATATCATGTTGAAGGTCTTTGTGACTTTATCAATGGTCTTTAGGCTGTACTTTAAAAAATGTTCATTTTTGTTATGAACAGAATAAATATATACATTCTCTCTCCATGCAATAACAACAGATCATCTCATGGGAACCAAAGCCATCTTAACAGGTGCTGGCCTGAGACTAGAAGGAGTTTCCAAGGAGATACCAGAACACCCAATTGGACAATGTAACTTGTAACAATAAGTTAGGGAATTATCTATGCTTTAATTATACTGAAACCATGGGAAATAGTTAGAGCTGCTTTTGTTTTTATCCATGCTGAAATGATGTAATCAATAAAACAACTCTTTGAGAAAACTAGATGTCTCAGAGTGCTGAACTGGTTGGGTTCAATAGTCAGGCTCTTGACATTTTCTTTCCAGCATGAACATGTAGTTCAAGACCTCCCATTCTACTATTACTGCTTATAAATAAGCATATATATATATAAATATTTTCAGTATGTAATTATCCTGTCTAATTTGGGATTTGCAGGATGCTTGAAAAATAATTTTCAATTTGTCCATCTGACATTTCCCCCACTATTTTTCCATGTGAATTTTCTTAGAAATAATCTATTATATAGGAAAAGATGTAATGATATATATATGATATATTAACAATATAACAAAAAAAAAAAAAACCCATCCTGGGACAGTAGTAGGCTAGCCTCAAATTTAAAACTAACGGCTGTGATAGCCTGACCCACATATGAACTCAATACAGAAGCCTGATGATGGCAGATGAAATTCTGCTGAAACATTGCTACAACTTTAAAAGCACTACAATGACATGGGATAATACCCGAAGGAAGCTGAACAGTACATAGATGATATATATTCACAGTTTAGTGCAGTGGTTCCAAAGTGGGTGGTACTGCCCACTGGGGGATGGTGGGATGCCTTAGGGGGGTGCTAAGAAGCAAGTGGGATGGCAGGGGGGGTGCTAAGAGGTGGCAGGGGGCACTGGAGGTGGCCCCCTCACAGGGCGCAATTCAGGGGTGGGATTTTGCAGGTAGTTTGGCCGAACTCCTGTCCCTGGGAGTCAAAGCGCTGAAGTGTGAGCAGCATGGGAAACTTTGGCCAGGATCTCAAGATGAGAGCGATTCTGGCCCCTTCTTTCCACTAACAGGCAGCCAAGATATCTGCAAACTGTCAAGCGCTCCTCAAGAGAGACGATTTTGCAGATAGCTGGCCGAACTCCTGTGCAAAGTGGAGCACAATGTTGTTGCACCACACTAATATGAGGTGGCTCATCCCGGAAATGCCAGCATTGCTCCAGCGATGCAGCTCCAAGGATGCCTGCACCCATCACTAAAGT
The DNA here is from genome assembly GCA_015471245.1 of Laticauda colubrina. Taxonomy (NCBI): domain Eukaryota; kingdom Metazoa; phylum Chordata; class Lepidosauria; order Squamata; family Elapidae; genus Laticauda; species Laticauda colubrina. Next base: position 8,101,895 of record BLBF01000026.1, on the reverse strand, counting down.
GCAGCAGCCAGAGAAGTCCTCCATTCAGAAATGCTGAACTTACAATCGGCACTGGAGGCAGTGCTGCAAGGGAAGAGGCAGCGCCCAAAGGGGCTTCCACAAAATGGGAAGAAAACCCTCCCTCTGCTGCAGCCGCTGATTTTGCCCCCTCATAAACCCTGCCAGCTCCTGGGTGTCCTGTTTGCAGTCCCACCTGAGGACGTGCCCCCTGCTGCCCCCAGTTACATGCCTAGTAGGAGCACCCGAGCTTGGCTTCTAGAGTCTTTCAGGGCACTGGGTGTAAAACTGCATCCAGCCAGCCACTCCTTTGTTTGAAGGGGAGATTTTTGGTTCCTTGTGTTGCCATGTTTTTTTTTTTTCTCCCATGGATGGTGGAGAAATCAAGAGTTTCATGTACTTGTGGTGTGGGTCCCTGTCACAAAATCGGCAAGGCTTTTGGCAAGGCTTCTTGTATTTTATGCTACTGGCCCATTGCAGAGAGGTTGTTGAGAGAAAGAGAAATTGTAATATAATGGCAAAATAGTTCCATTTTATTATACTGGTTGGAGAGTGGCTTCTGATAATCATGAAATGCAAAACAGTAAATGTTACTCCCTCCTAATCAAGGTGACAGTATTTAATACCTGAGTCAATAAGCAGTAGAAATTCAACAATATAGAATGAACCATTTTATGTGACACCTCACTGTTGATACTTAGAGACAGTTTTGCCAGTTAGCAGAGAGAAGCAGGGAGTCACTCTCATCTCTTGAGAGCCCCGCCAAAGTTTCCTGTGCACCATCAGTCAAAATTCAAATTAGAGGTCCACAGGATTTAAAATTATGAGTTTGGTGGTCTCTGAGGTCCAAAAGGTTGGTGACCCCTGGATTAGGCCACACCTGCCTGGGCAGAAAATATGTAGATAAGCTAAGGAAAGGATAAAGAAAGAGGGAAAGAGAGGGAACGAGAGAAAGAGAGGGAATGAGAGAGAAAAAGAAAGAGAGAGGGAGGGAGGGATGAGAAAGTGAATGGGATAGGGAGGGAGGGAGGGAGAGAGAAAGGGAAAGAGAGAAAAAGAGAGAGGGAATGAGAGAAAGAAAGAGGGAGGGAGGAGAAAGTGAATGGGATATGGAGGGAGGGAAAGAGAGAGGGAAAGAGAGAAACAGAAGGAAGAGAAAAGAAAGAAAAGAAAGAGAAAAGGGAAAGAAAAAGGGAGAAAGGAAGAAAAAAGATAGACAAAGAAAGAGGAGGGAATGGAAGAAAGGGACAGAAAGAAGGAGAAAGAAAAAAAGAAGAAAGAAAGAGAGGGATGGAGGAAAAAGTGAATGAGATATCTAATCCAACCACCTGCTCCAGCAGGGTTAGAAGGGTGTGTGTGTGTGTGTGTGTGTGTGTGTTTATGTGTGTGCCCATGTGTGTGTGCATGGCTGACAAAACTCCAAAAACATGTCAAGTAGCTCTTGGGAGATCAGTAATAAATTATGACACTTACTAAGCAACCAGCCATTAAATGAGGACCACTTATATTTGGTTTGCCAGTCACCTGGCCACCTGGCCATGCCAACACAGTCACATGACCACCAAACTATGCCCAGCCAGCAAGCCACACCTAGCCAGTCACACGCCCACAAATTAAGCCACGCCCACAGAACCTGTTGTCAAGAAATTTGAATCCTACCCCTGGGTGGGGGGCACTGAGGATGAGTTTGTAGCACCAAGGGGGCAGTGGACTGAAAAAGTTTGGTAACCACTGGTTTAGTGTCTAAAGTACAGGTGTTAAACTTGCAGCGTCACATTGCCATCATGTGATGTTTAGTGATGTTTTTTTCCTTTTGTGGAACTAGGGGGGAATGACCTAGACATGACACATCTAGCCCATGGACCACCAGTTTGACACCCCTGGTCTAAGTAGATATAAAAGATTATTTTATAAAACCTTTGAGATCACCATTAGAAGTATTTATGGAATTACAAGATAACTTGTAGCTTTACAAATTTGTCTTTGAGATGGAATTACAATCTGAATTTCTATCGGAATGTTATATATTAGTAATATGTTAGTCACATTACTAAAAATAAAGAGTTTGTCTATGTAGCTTCTCAGCCCTCCAAGTCATGGTTGTCCCAAGGTACTTTTTCAAGAGACAACTGGACCTTCTGGTTTTTCTTTGAAGATGTTTCACTTCTCATCCAAGAAACTTCTTCAGCACTGACTGGATGGGGGAGAATGGAGGATTTATATTACTTGCAGACAGCTGGTCATTTTCATTCTTTTAGATAAACAGTGGTGCTCTATTTAAAACATGTCAAGAATATTACTTTCTAATTTGCAATTATTATTATTTCATTAATTATATTTTAGCACTTTCTGAATTAAAAAGAACTTTTCCATCAACACAAATGTCCATGAACACAATCTTACACAGAGAACAAAATCCTTCATTATAATATAAATTATAAAACAGGAAAGTATCCACAATATCCAAGTGTCCCCAAAATAAGTGCAGTTATAAAATAAGTGAAGTTATAAAAAATAATTTATCTACTTTTACAGAATATTTATTATTCTTTTTGTTGTTGCTGAATATTGCTCACGAAAAACAATATGGAGGTTTTACATAGTAAAATATTTTGGTTTGTTGCACAATCAGCCAAATAATTGGACAGGGTTTGGTACTTTTATCTGCCTATTGAATACTTCCTTAGGACCTGGGATAGACAGGTGTTGTATAATGCTTGATGGTGTTAGAATGTCAACACAGAATATATACTTTTTTGAGCCATGTTGCGTTTTCCAACTAACTGATGGTGAATTTGTCAATATTTGTGGTGTTTAACTGGTTATTATTATGGTGGTTTGTCACAAGGTCAGCCAGATGTTGGACTGGATTTGGCATTTTTTCTACCTATTGAGACATTCTCAAGGACTAGGATAGGCAAATGTTGATGTTTGATAGTGTTACAAGTATTGTCACAAGAATGTTTTGAGTAAAATTCCTTTTTGCAATTGACTGATATTTAATTTATTAATATTGACGTTGTTCATGTGGTAGTCCGGTTATTTTGGGATTACATCTAAGGTGCCTATTTACTATTGGTACTACCTTTGCTTTTTTTTGCTACAGTCATTCTATTTTACTTGCAAGTCTTTATATTATATTAATATCTTCTCCAATTGTTATTATTATTGGTTTGTCACAGAATCAGCAAATGTTTAGACTCATTTGATATTTTTATCCACCTATCAAATCTTTTACAATGACCATAGATTGGCAGATATTATTGTTTAGTAATATCAAATATATTATTAAAGCATATCAATTTATTCAAGTAAACCTATATTTTTAAACTGATTGATGGTAATGGAAAGTGAAAATAGTAATATGTGCCTTGAGTGCAATCCCAAAATATCTGGAGCACCACTTGAACACCACGGACAGTAACAAAATCACTATCAAAATAGCAAAAGTCAGCTTAACTTGGATCATCTTATAGCCAAGTTTTTAAGATTATTTTCTTATAGCTTCTACCACTAGAGTTTCTGTCAGAGTGAAGAATGGCAGCTATGTGCCTCTTCATTTCAACTTGTCATTAGAGTATGATGTTGACTATGAATGGGTTAATTTCAAGAAATGAAACTTCTGCAGTTCCATGATTCTGGAAACTTTTCAAGGTCATATCAACAGGTGTGAAAAAGAAGGCAGATAGTTCCTATTACAAAGAGAACTTGTTTACATGGTCTACATGGATGCCTAGGGTTGAGCTGGCAAATTCATTTTTAATATTGTGAATTGGTGCTTTAGAAATTCAAAGGTAGTTTTACCTTGCCATTCCTATGCTATGTATTCAATAAACAATAAACTTTTTAGAACTGAAATGATGATGGACTTTTATTTGTGTACTCAAGGTAGATGTTGACATTTTCAGTCAAACCTAAGGAGTCTGTTTTCTAACCTGGTCTATCTCAAAGGGTTAACAATATTGACTGTATCTAATTTTATCTTTATGAAATAACAAATCAGTGAAATATGTACCTTGGCGATATAAGAAATCTGCTCTTACTTCCCATCTAAGCCACATTACAAATAAATTTCAGCATAAATGAGTTATAAATGAATTAGAATATAAACAAATGATTGAAAGAATGCTAATATTATATTTCAAATGGAGCCTTAAAGTCGACTGAAACCTTTAGATCAGTTTTATTACATGGGAAAAAAGTTATACTTGCTGAGAAAGAGACATAAAGTTTTATTTTGAAAGGAGGAATGCATCCTCTCTTTCATAAATTAAAACAAAAACTATGTATAAATTAGAACCCAAGCATCCCTTATCTCATTTGAAGCAGATGCTTCACATCTTCACATATGGTCTAAATCTATAAAGTTCTGTGCAGAATTAAAAATGATTCCAAGCATGACATATGGAAAACATTAGAGGATCTGAAAAACAAATTTGCTTGCACATCTGCAACCCATAACATAAGAAATAGCCATTTGCATTGAAATGCCAGTTTCTACCTAGCTATTTAATACAAAATCTCCAAGAATTACTTCCCTTCCTGAATAAATTGTCTTACACAGACTCAAATTTGTCATTACTTTAAATGGACACAAATAAGCTTTACACATTTGCAGGCTTCCCTGAGAGATAACTTGAGAAAAGAAACCAGAGCCATTGACTGTCATCCTTAGTTGAAGAGTATGAAACATTTTTCACAAGGTCAAGTTACATGTTTATGTTATTGCTTTAAAATACAAAAAAACATTTTTTTAAATAATCTGATCCACAAAATCTATCTTAAAGTGAATATTTTTTGCCTTTTTTATTTTGCTTTAAGAAACTCATTCTAAAACTCCTTTTATTTTCTTTCCCTTAATAATTAAATTAAGGACTGTTCTGGTTTTATTTTTTAAACCTATAGGAATGTTTAGAAATGTTCAGAGTTATGAGAAAATTGTAGCTTAATATAAAGTAAATATCAAGTCAAATTCTGCAAAACCCACAACAATTATTTTAATATTAGCAGATATTTCAAATTGTGATTGATATTTATTTCATTTCTGTCCTTGCACTATGCAAGCAGGAAAATTGCCTTGATTCAGCCTTTTTCCAGGATGGCTCATAAAGCATTCTTAAAACTTTGAATGTGTCTGCTGATGTAATATATCAAATGCATCTCTCTCTCTCTCTCTCTCTCTCTCTCTCTCTCTCTCTCCCTCCCTCCCTCCCTCCCTCTCTCTCTTGCCAACCATAATTCATGATCTACTGATATCTTTCTCAGTGCCATTCCTGCTTTTTCAGGGATATCTAGTTCACCATGAAGCTCCCTTATTTCATTTTTATGAAAATCATGGAAATGATATTTTTGGGATTTGCTTTGGTCTTATTTGTTGTATTTTGTTATTTTTTTGTTGTTCTTTAATTTGTAAGTCTCATAGTGTTAACTGGAGTGTGATAAACATGTCACAGTTATATAGCTATGTAGGCAGAGAGAGAGAATTCTTTGTCCCCTCTCTCCTGTTTCCCTTTTTAAGCCACAACTCACGATTAATTTTTCATTTGTTTTAGTTTTGTTTCTTTGAAATATACCTTTTATCTTACATTATATCCATGACCCATTTTATGTCCTTTTGGAGTAATTATCCTACACTAACCATTTCCATTTTTTTCCTAATTGTTTCTCAAGTGTTAATCTTGTTGGATCACATCTGTATGCTTCAAGCAAATTTCTTATGGTTATTCTTGGCCCTACATTATTATATTATTTTCCAACTCTAAAATTCATTTCTTTTCCTAATTGCTTAAAAGTGATCTCCTTCATCTGTTCAAAAAGTTTCCAATTATGATTTCCTTGTATGTTCCAATTCGCCCAACATAATCCCATTTTTATTAAAATCGTGAAATAAAAAAAATTAAACCACATTACCAATAGCAAGAGCACTTAGAAGCCTACATAACACTTCACAGTGCTTTACAGTCCTCTCTAAGTGGTTTACAGAGTTAGCATATTTTCCCGAACAATCTGAGATGTCATTTTACTGATCTCAGAAGGATGGAAGGCTGAGTCAACCTTGAGCCTGGTGAGATTCGAACTGCCAAATTATCGGGCTCCAAATGCAGTCAGCCATCAGCAGAAGAGCTCTACACTCATATCCCTCCAACATGTGACATCGAACCCAATCAGTGGGAATTGATGGCTGAATAGAGGCTCCCAAATGCTGCCTCACAATGCTGCCTCACATTGATACCTGGGACTTGGAGGCTGCACAAGGGATTCCCCAAGGACGTCACTGGAGGCTTTGTGGAGGGGGGGAAGATAGATGTTTGTTATGACAGGGTTCTCACAAAATGATGGTAGATAGGATGCAGAGCGTCATAGGCTGTAGAGGTGGGATATGGGAATATAAGCCTAATCAGCCATTTTAGGGAACATTTGTTATGTGGGAATTTAGGATGGGGCGGTCCACAGGAGGTAGCTGTGATTGGGAGGGTGGGGTAATGCTATAATTGTGCTGGAAGGCAAATGCTTTCAGCACTAACCCAGTTTGGATTTCAGACTGTTACCGCTGGATAGGATGTGATTTATGTGTACAAAATAAATGACTACATGCACCTCTGTATGTTGGTTTGTGGATTTGTATCTTGTGTCGACTAACATCCAGAAGACCGGCTAACATAAATTGCAGGGAGCTAGCAGCTAGTTGTGAAGCCCAAAATTGACATAAGTGTAGCCATTTAGTTTGTCTTAGTATATATTCTTTTTCTTATTTTTTCTGTGGCAGTAATGGGGGGAAGGATTATGGGCTTGACACACTCCTAAGAGGGGAGGAGTGGAGATAAAGAGAGTATTATGACTAGGTGATCTTCTTTCCCGTGGGAAATTAGCTGTCCGTGCTTGGGCCCCTGGAGGTGGAGATTTATGACACAAGCAACGTTGAAATACTTCTGTTGAAGAATATAACTTTTGGGATTGTTCCTAACTTCTAATATTGTGGGTGTAATTCCAGGTTGGGTCAGATCCGGAATTAACATGAACTTTGCCAATTTGATGCTTTCCTAAATAAAAGAAATCTTTTTGAAGATGTACTTTGTTATTTTTCTTTTAACATGGATTTCATTACTGAGAAACCTGACAGTAGCCTACAGTACTGCATTCTAACCACTGTACCACCATGGCTCTTTATCACATTACCTAAGTACTATATAAATACTATATCGCCCTCGACAGTGGTAGATTTTCCAACCAGGGGTTGGATTCTTCCAGTTTGTACCTATTCGCTAGAACTGGTTGTTAACATTCTCAGCAGTTAGGAGAACTGGTTTTTAGAAGAAATTACAGGCCTAATCTTGTAAGGAAGGCAGGAAGGAAACATTCTGGTGTTGCTTACAGAAACTGCCTCTCTGTTAACCCTTATTACATTCTTGGCAGGACGAGGCTTCCTGTTTCAGGAACGTCTTTGGAGTTTTTTTCTCCTCCTTTGCTGGTACTTTGCTTGTATGGAGTGACCATTCAAAGTTACAATGGCACTGAAAAAAGTGACATGACACTTTTTCACACTTACGACTGTTGCAGCATCACCATAGTCGTGGGAGGCCAGGTGAGGAGATGCATGCCTCAATGTGAGTGATATTGAGTTGGCCACGCCCAGCCAATAACATGACCACCAAGCCACGCCCACCAAGTAAGCCATGCCCACAGAACGGGTTGTTAAAAAATTTGAATCCCACCCCTGTTTCTAACCTAAATTTCCTAAATTGTTTCTATTTGATCTAGGCAACCAGTAGACTTTTGCTGAAAGTTTTACTTGAAAACTGTGACCGTGCAGGAATCTCCCCTTCTGCAGGACAGCCAGTTAGGGTCAGATTGATTTATACTTGGAGACAATTAGGAAATATCTGTCTAGGGAGGGAATTGCAGAGGGCTGTAATGGCAAATTATTAGCATATTGGTAGCAAATATTAGCATATTGTGGTAGCAAAATCAATGTCATGCCCTTGGTAAAGTTGGACTCTGAGGGAGAAGAGGAACAGCCAACAGGGGGTGTAGGTGTGGCTCCGGAAGTTATGGAGGAGACTGGGGGAGGACAGAGGCTGTCTGGGCAGTCAGAGGAAGAGCCAGGGCCATTCCCTCTTTATTCTAGGGCATGCAGGGAGGAACGGAGAAGGAAACAACTTGGCTTACCAGAGAGGAAGTGGCCATGATCCCTCTCATTAGTTTCAGCTTTGTTGAGGTAATTCTCCATTAGGAGAATAAGCGCATACAGGGAGACGTATTTGAGAGTAGTGTTTGAATAATACACACACAGCACACAGATACACTGTACAGTAAATATAGGGGTTTTTTAAACTTTCAATAAAGGTTTAAGCAAAGTTTAAAATAAGCAGTCCAAAGTCATTCACAGGTAAGTCAGTCAGTTTTCAGTCCAGGGATAATCCAATAACAAAGTCCAGTGTCAAAAACAGTTCAGTGATAGACTTATATCTATACTCTCCAAGAGAAGGAAAAAGAGACTCACTGAGACTTCTTCTGAGACTAAGATGAAGACAACCCAGGTTTCTGGCTTCATGTTATGGCCTTTTAAGAAACCACACCCAATTACACCTTTTGCATTCCCTTAAAGAGACAGTATTAAAATGTCTATCCTGGTTTATATATTGTCCAACCCAAATAGCTATTAGGTAACTTACATTCCTAACATTCTCCCCTTTTGGGTAGGACAATATATACAACCTTATATTCTAAGTCCATAATTCTCACAGCTAGCCTTATGCTTGGTAGAGCCTTGGGCCTTTTCAAAATGATCTGCAATATTGTTTTCTGACATACAGTATTCTAGCTTAATCATTTTATTTTGCACACATTGTCTCACATTTAAATATCTTAAATCTGTGTGTTTTGTTCTTGTTTCAACAGTAATATTTGAGGCCATCTCTATTGCTAATTTGTTATCTTTGTAAACAACAATAGAATCTGTTACATCAATTCCATATCCATTTAATAATTGCTTATACAAAACTAAATCTGTACATAATAAAGACAAACATGAGAATTCAGCCTCCATTGTTGACAAACTTAGATGTTTCTGTCTAATAGACCTCCATCCAATCAATGCTTTTCCCAATAATACTACAGTACTTGATGTAGAATTTTGTGTATTTACATTTGCAGCAAAAATTGCATCAGCATAGGCAGTTAAATTCAGTTTATCTTCAGGCTCCAAATATAATGCATCATTTGTTTCAGATATCTTAACACACTTTTAGCAGCTTGCCAGTGCCTTTCAGTCAGCTCAGTGTTAAATCTCGCTAATTGATTAACACTGTGTGCAATATCTGGCCTTGACCAATTACTGAGACAAGACTGATAAATGACTGATACCAATCAAGGACTGATAAATATTCTTATCAAAAATAGGACTTTGAACGTCACTATGGTTAAATTCCTGGCTCATTGGTGTTTTAGACGGCTTACAAAGTTCCATTTTAAAATTCTTTAGTAATTGGTTAATTTTATCTGCCTGTGAGATTTTGTATCCTCCCCTAGTTTTATCTATCTTTAAATCAAGATGTTGTTTGATTTCTCCTAATTGTTTTATCTTAAATTTCTTCTCCAATAGTGAAATTATCTCACAGGCTTCTTGTTCAGTTTTGGTGATTAATGCTATGTCATCAGTAAACAATAGCAATAATGACACCATACCATCACTTTCTCTTTTAAATAAACATGGATCAACCATTAACTAAAACCTATTTTAGTTAATTCTTTAACTATACATTGGTTCCACTCATATCCTGATTGTTTCAAACCATAAAGACTCTTTTTCAATTTCCAGCAATCATTTTAATCCGTATTATCATTTTTGAGACCTAAAGATTTCTTTAAATATATAGTGTGTTGCAATGGTGCATGCAGATAAGCTATCTCTACATCCAAATGATTTACAATATATTTCTCTTTAGCTGCCCACACTAATGCTGCCCTTAATGTAGTAGCCTTTAGACGAGGCGCAAATACCTCATCGTTGTCATTTGCTGTCTGATTGAACCCTTGTGCTACTAACCTGGCTTTATGGGTAATAGTCCCATCTACACCTGTCTTCAATTTATATATCCATTTACATCCTATGGCATGTTTACCTGGTGGTAACTTAACATTTCCGTATACCTCCAGTCTAGTTCCTTATCCATTGCTTTTCGCCAAGCAGCCTGTTCCTTAGCAGGATACAGTTTTAGTTCATGATAATTACTTGGAACTGTATTCACTTGGCAAATAACACTAGCCTGATATCTATCAGGTGGTTGTGTTAGTCGGGTTGAATGTCTTGGTAATACAGGGCTAACTGGTGGACTCACCTGTGCCATCTGCTCCTGTCCTTCTACCTCCTCCTGTGCCTGAACTCCAACTTCATCCTGTTCTTCCTCTTGAATTGCTATTTGTGGTTTACTTATTTTATCTTTAATGACTAGTTGGGTGTCAATAATAATATCATTACTGGATTCCTGTTCCAGTTTATCCCACCCAACGTGCTCAAGGAATTTTGCATAAGCACTACAATAAACAGGAACTCTGCCTTGATCCCAGAATCTAAATGATCTATGGTTGGCCTCATAACTCACAAAAAATAATTTCTTAGCTCTATATTGCCGTTTCATTCTTACTTGTGAGGGAATATGCACCAATGCTGGAGCTCCAAATGTGTGTAGGTAACTTAAATTTGGCTTTCTGCCATGCCAATGAGTGAATGGCAATTCTCCAGTTGTGGCATTAACTACATTGTTTAAAACATGGTTATTACACATGATGGCTTCACCCCACAGTGTTTCATGTAAATCTGAATAACATAGTGTGATAGATAACATAGTGCAAGCCATGGCTTGTAATATTTGCCCTCTTTGTTCTACAAACAAGTTATGTTGTGGTATGTAATGTGCTGAATGTTTATGCTCAACACCAGCCAATTTTAACATTGTTTGGAATCTTTTGTTAACAAATTCAGTCCTATTATCAGTAACTGAAGTAATTACTTTACTTTTCATTTTTCTCTCAGCAAACCTTAGCCAGTTAAAGAAATATTGGAATATTTCTGTTTTGATTTTCATAAGATAGTAGTAACCGTATCATGAGTAATGGTCCATAATACACAAAATATAACAGGCACCCCCTAAACTAGGTTTCTTGGGACCAATTATGTCAGCAAAAACAACCTCTAAAGGTTCTTTGGTCTTAAACCCATTAAGTCTGTTTGATGGAGTAACCTTACTTTCCCCCCTGGCTACAAGCATTACATATTAAATACTTGTTACAGGGTTTCAATTTTACTCCCTCTGACAATTGAACAGTTTATTTGAGCATTTTGAAATTAATGTGCCCCAAATGTCTATGCAGTAAATGTATACATTCATCATATGGCTTAACATTGTTATAAACTGAGTTAGCCATCTGCATCTGGTCATCATGTATTACATATAAATTAGCAGTAACACTTTTACTTTTACATCTAAATTAGCAGTAACACTTTTACCCTCTTTCTCTATTATACAGTTATCTCTCCTAAAGGTTACCTCATTACCAATATTAACTAAAGCCCTTACTGATAGCAAATTAAATTTCAGTTTAGGAACATATAACATTGTTAAATGTTCATTTATACAAGAAAAATATGTAGTACCTTCACCTGATGCTTTAATCTTCCATCCATTTGTCAATGATATATGTTATTTACTCGTGGACATCTTTACAAACCTGTTTCTATCTTTAGTAATGCATTGTGATGCTCCACAATCAACAACCCGCAAGTCATGATTTACAGTTGAATTGCTAGACATAGCTAAACTACCATTCTTCCTAGCCTTCTGTTGATTACCAGTATTCTGTTGTTTTCCTTTCTTAAAGAATCTAGTTATATGGCCCCTAGCCCCACAAGAAAAAAATGTCCCAACAGTATAGGCAGTTGAAGATAAATCCTTTTCTTGTGGTTGTTCCTTCTTCAGTTGGTCTCTATCCAGACGTCTTCTTGCTTCTTCTAACAATCTTCCAGTTATGTCAGTCAATGTCAGTTTATCTCTGGGCAGGACGTCCATTGAAGATACATAATCACCATAACTTTCATCCAGTGAGGAAAGAATAATGTAAAATTGATGCAGCTCTGAAAATATCAGTTCTTTTTCATGTAGTTCTTGAAAAGTTATTTTCATGAAGTTCAAATGAGCTAACATATCTCCACCTTTCAGAAGACATGCTCTAAACAGTTTACATGTAAGATGTATGTGTGCACCTACACTTGTCACGAACATAAATCCTCTTCAAATTCTCCCAAAACCTAACAGCAGACTCTTCTCCATGAGTATGGACTAGCTGCTGGTCACTCAGTGTTATTTCAATTATACAAAGAGCTTGTTCGTTGTTCTGTTTAAAGTCAGCAAGCTTCTTGGCATTGTCCTCATTAGTTGGATCCCAAGCATTTACATCCAGTGAGTCTTGAACTACATTCCATAAACCTTCTCTACGTAGAAGTAGATTGCATTTCATAGACCAGGAAACATAGCTTGTTCCATCCAACTGGGTTATCAGTGATAGACTTGTTGAAGTGACTTGTGCAATCTTTACCAGGATAGTAAACCACAATTAAACAGAAAACAGTTGTCTGTATACAGTACTGTGTATTCACACCAACTCTCAGTTATCTGAGTCTGGTATGGCCTGGGCCCATAACTGTGTTGAGGCAATTCCCCATTTGGAGAATACAGGGTATTGAGAGGTATTGAGGGTATTGAGCGTATTTTAGAGTAGTGTTTGAATAATACACACACAGCACACAAATACACTGTACAGCAAATGTAGGGTTTTTGTTTTTTTTTACTTTCAATAAAGGTTTAAGCAAAGTTCAAAATAAACAGTCCAAAGTCATTCACAGGTAAGTCAGTCAGTTTTCAGTACAGGGATAATCCAACAACAAAGTCCAGTGTCAAAAACAGTTCAGGAACAAACTTACATCAAATCCATGAATATTAGTCAATTAGGATGAACGGCAATACTCTCCAACAGAAGGAAAAAGAGACTGACTGAGACTTCTTCTGAGACTAAGACAACCCAGGTTTCTGGCTCCATCTTATGGCCGTTTGAGAAACCACACCCAATCACACTTTTTGCATTCTCTTAAAGAGACAATATTAAAATGTCTATCCTGATTTATATATTGTCCAACCCAAATAGCTGTTAGGTAACTTACATTCCTAACAAGCTGGGGAAAATAATATATAAGAAATACAGTTACAGCACAGTGTTGCCAGAAGTAAAGTGTGTTTTATTTTGGGCTGAAGTTATCTTGGTTGGCGTCCTTCCAACAGACTGTGCCTTGTTATCTCCTTGAAGTTGGTAATTACTTATCCTGGTCCATTGTGGAATTTCCTTCATTGTAGTTTGTTTTGAATTTTTTATTTCACCTCTATCTTTTCATTAAGTTTGGACTGTATTGCTTTCTTTGAAAGAGTATTTTTGAGTAAGTTTTATCTCCAACTGAGAATTATTGAACAATGGGGCCAAGTTGGAGGCATTAAAGGACATTTATTTACAGTTTGGATTTTGTTATATTTGTGTTACAGTCCGGGTCATCACAATCCATCCAAATTGAATTTTACTTTTTTCAATTAACATTGTTTTCATATATAAAATATCAGTATTGCACAACCTAGGAAATCAGGAATACTGGAAAGTCTAGAATCAGATTTTTGCTAGTAAAACAAAATGGCCACATCAATGAAATCACTATCGTTGACTCTGACCTGAATCAGATGGTATGTCCTCCCTCCACTTATTTATATAAAAATAAAAGTATAATTTCGATCTTATTTTTTTTAAAGAATTTATGATCTTTTCTAATAATAGTGTCAATGTTGCTTTATAAATTCATGATAAATGGGAAGCAAAATTTATTATGTTAAAAATCAGAGTTTTTAAACTGTATCTAGGTGTCTTTTAATTTAAATTTTTGTAACATTTAAAAAAGAGCTATTACAGCAGAAATAGAATAGATACATCTGTTTGTAATAATAACCCAAGTCTGCAGATATCATCCATTTAATTAGTACATGCTATTTTGAGATATTGCAAAATACTTGCCCATTTGCAGCAGCAGGGCACAGAAATTAGACAATCTTATGAACAGAATGATTGTTAACATGATAAAGATGTTGATTAGTTGGCGTTAAAAAACTAACTTAATATTCTTTCCATTATTGTTCAGCATGCATATCCACCTAGGATTACCGTATAAAATATTTTTTGGAAAAACACTTTATTATAATTATTTATGATATTTATTGGTATGTTTCATATTGTAAGCTACTGGTCTGATCCAGAATTTCAAAAGAAGTGTATCCATTTCCCTGCTAGAATTAAGTATTGGGTTATCTATATTTTTTACAGCTTGCAATTTTTCATGTAATTATTAATTTAAAAAAAATAACAAAAAGTATCATATTCTAGGACTATTATTTTTGACATTTTTGAGACTTGGATGAAAATTAATTTGTGAATTAATTAAATGACTGAACAATTGAACAGTGCTGTTTTTTCTGCTTTATATACTTTTCCAGATATGATTTTCTTGCCAGCATACTTGCATCATTTAATAATAAAGGTAAAATTAGTCTCCCACCCAACCACACTTTTTCAAGTTACTGATCGCTTTAAGACCTTACTAGATCAATGATGTATTTTGAGAATAAGATGTGTGTTTTAGTATGTAACATTCTTGTCCATAAGTCAAGGTGGATTTTTGCTCCTGGCAAAATGATGTTGTCGGGCTTCAACAACGCTGCCAACAGAATGAAGCCCGACACATCATCATGGTTGGGGGAGAGTTGTCTACCTTGACAGTCCCAAGTCGATAACAGCTGATAAAGCCAGGTGCAACCTCTTCTCCCCACTTCAGTGCGACCCGCTGGGAAACTGCCTTGTCAGCTGTTCGGCATTTTGTGACTCTCTAAACACAACGCCTCTCCCTCTTCTCAGTGCGACCAGCTGGGAAACATTTCAGGATATAATATCAGCTGGTCAGCATTTCACATGGGGGGTATCGGGTGGATCAGGGTGGAAGGACACCCAGGGGGAGGTGTTATCTGTGGATTTATACCATGGTTAGAATTAGAGTTGGTTGGTGGCATGCGAGATTGCTATAAATGGATGTTGTGTGTTTGCTGGGGTGGATGTTAGCTAATTATTGGGGGTGGATGGGGATTATAAACAGCGCTGAGAGACAGATGCTCTCAGCACTGGCTTTACTCGGCCTTTCTGTTTGTTGCTGCTGTTGGAGGAAGCCAAAATAAACACACATTGCTACATCAAGACTGTGAGTAAAGTGTTTTATTGAACCAGTTTCAGTGACCTCCTGTAGGAGCTCACAGATGTACTGTCATTCATTGATAAAATCCTGCAATTTACTGATTGTGTAGATTGTACTTTATGCTAAGCTGGTGCCAATATACATAATCTGAAAACTGATATACATTGACGATATAGAACCCTTCAATAGTAGAATATTCTGAAAGTGTTATGATTCATTAGTCTCCCATGCAGACCATTTACTGATTGAATTTTTCAGTTGATAGATTATGAATTAATATTGTTGCACTTTTACAGCACAAAATTTTACATCTTTTTAGTTGTATATTCCTATTAAAAATTACAGAGCCAAGCAAATCTGCTTTTTTAATAAAGAAAATTGTACATATATCAAAACAGATTCCAAATATAACATGGAAACATCTGTCCTAGACTGATGCTAAAGGTGGATTTTAAAAGACTTGATAGTTGTCATTATTTTTACATATCTCCCTATGGAAATCAGCATAACTACAGCATCTTTTACATACAATAGCCTGGCTCATATCATAAAGATTGTTTTACCCTTTCTCAGAGGTTATGTAGTGTATATCTTATTACTATTTATAACACTTTGTCAACTCTGGAACTCCTATTTAAAATAGAAGGTCAGATCAGGGATGGGATTCAAATTTCTTAACAACTGGTTCTGTAGGTGTGGCCAAATTTGTGGGTGCGGCTTGGTAGTCATATGACTAGGTGGACATGGTTTGCTGACTGGGTGTGGCTTTGTGGTCATGTGACTGGCTGGGCATGATTTGGTGGTCATATGACTGGCTGGATGTGGCTAATGGGTCATGTTACTGAAGTAGGTATGGCTAGGTGGCTATGTGACTGGCAAACCAAATATAAGTGGTCCTTGCTTATTGGCCAGTTGCTTAGCAAGTGTTCTAATTGACGACTGACCTCCCCTCTGCTACTCGACCTGTTTTTGGTGTTTTGATAGCCACAGCAGCAGCAGCAGCAGGAGAAGCAGCAGTAGCAGGAGGAGAAGCACCAGCAGCACCAGCAACACTAGCAGCAGCACCAGCAGGAGAAGCACCAGCAGCAGCAACACCTGCTTTGACCCAGTCCAGGTCTGCTCCTCCACCCCAGGTATGTCACAGCCCTTCCGAGGCTTTCCATACTGCTCACCTACCAAGGCTATGGCTACCAGGGGTTCCAGCAGCACAGGCAGCCCTTTCCATTCCAGGCACAGGTACATCGCACACCACAGGTGCCACCGATGCCACCAATACCACCGATGGCACAGACGCCACAGATGCCACCGACGCCACAGATGCCACAGATGCCACAGATGCCACCGACGCCTCACCTCGCTCACCTACAGACCAGACAGCCCCACTACACTCCTCCTTCCTCCACCCCACAGCCAAGCCCGGCCTCAGAACATCTGTCATCGGTCTTGGGTCTGACATCTTATGTCCTGGAAGAAGGGCCTCTCAACATCACAGGACTGAGCCAGCTCTCTGAGAGCTTCCTCCACACACCATCCCCTGTTGTTCTCTCGGGGCCAGCCACCCCAATGGCGCCTCAGACCACCACTCCAGCCACTGCCACCTCCACAGCACCTGGCCCTTCACTCCTGAGACCATGGGCACACCTCAGAGTGACTGAGAAGAGTGCCAGAGACTGGGTTGTTACCTGTTGACTTTATCTTTGCTTGGGACACTTTTCTTGGTTCATTTTGCTTTTTTAATAAATTCCTACAGTTTGTTATTAACAAAGGTTATCTTTGCTTCACACAGTTGGTTCAGTTCTTTTACAAAATAACGTCTTGGTGGAAACTGTTAGAAATGGTTTAAGCCTTTGCATGCTTGTGGGATGCGAAAGGATAGCTGTGGGATGGGCAGGGATACCTGTGGGATGGGTAATAACTGCGGGATGGGTAATAGCTGTGGGATAGATAAACCTCATGTGCAAGCATAGTGGGACTGTATGATCCACCCTCCCAGGTGCCACACCTATGGCCCTTTATTATTCATAACAATGTAATCATTCATCAACACATTTCAACATAAATACAACTCTTTATTAAACACCCTGTTCATTGTAGGGCCATTCAACATACATGGCCCAATCTCATCTGTGTGATGAGACAGGCTGAAGGAAGCATCCATTAAGCATCTACCATCCTGTCTTGCCACTCCACTGCTCCAGCTGGGGAGTTGCACCAGTGTTTCAGGAGGTTGCGCTGCTTCTTCCCTTCACGTGAAGCTCTGTTGGGGCCTGGCACATCCTCAGTGTCTATCAGGTTTCGCCCTTGCCTCCATTCACCAGGCTCCATGTCCCCATTGCCTTGTTGGAGGTACATGAGCCTGTTCTGCAACACTGGGTAGTGGGTGCGCATGAGATTGTGCAGGATGCAGCAAGCTTCCACGATGTTTCTCACGGTCTCTGGGTGATGCTGCATGGTGATGAGAAGTACCTGGAACCTGTTGGCCAAGATGCCAAAGGCGTTCTCCACTACCCACCTTGCCCTGGACAGCCTGTAGTTGAAGATCCTGTCTTCACGGGTGAGGATTCTGGAAGTGTAGGGCTTCATGAGGTAGGTTGTGAGGGAGAAGGCGTTATCCCCCATGATGAAATAGGGCACATCTTGTGTGTCGTTGGGCAGGGGTCTGGATCTGGGAAGCCCATGATGAGGTTGCATTCCAGCCCCTCCTTGAAGTGACTGGTGTTGTATACCTGGGCATCTGAACATGAGCCATGGCCTGAAGCATCGATGTACATGAACGTGTCGTCAGCATCAACCATGGCAAAGAGGATGATGCTGAAGAAGCCCTTGTAGTTGTGATAAGTGGACCCTGAGTTGGCTGGAGATTTGCAGGCCACGTGCTTGCCATCTATGGCTCCAACGGTGTGGGGGAAGTTCCACTTCTGATACCACTGCTCTGCAACTTTCTTCCATCCTTCTTCAGTGGAGGGGCACTGGAGGAGCTCCTCCAGGTATTCTTCGATATGGCTTGCACCACTTCTCTGACCATAATGCTGATGGTGTTGTGTGGCACCCTCCAGGCATACTGCATGTTCCTGTACGTGGTCCCGGAAGCCAGGTGGCGCAGAGTCAGTACCACCTTCAGTCCAGGGTCCAGGCTGGGCCGGACGTTGGTGTTCGCCTTGGTCAATCTGGGTCTCAGCTGCTCCACAACTTCGTCAAACATGGCTGGTGGCATCTTCATGAAGTGCTGGAATGCACGAGTGTCTTCGTTCCTGAGCTCCACCATCAGCTTGTCATACAGTCCATACTCGGCTCTTCTTGCGATCCATCTTCGGACCCACACACTTCTTGGACACCTCCTTTTCCTTGCGTAGAACAGGTGAAAGAGCCTGAAGAGGGCTTCGCACTGTTGTAGAATGATGGCGGCTACCAAAAAGAGTGTGCGACGATCCATGGTGGAGATGACTGGATGCTGTGAAAGAGCAAGAGCAAGAGCAAGAGCAAGGCTGAAGAGGTCTGCAAAGCAGGGCTGCTGGACTGAAAGTGAGATCCAGGTGATTTCTTCCCCCTTTTTATAGGAAATATCGGTTTTACGCTAGGTGTCCTTTTGCATCCTCTAGACATCCTCCAAACATCCTAAATATCCAAGATACGTCCCCTATAAGAACATTTTTTCCATTTTAATGCTTTATATGCGAGCTGCATCCGCTTACATCCTTTCTGCATCCATGCTACAAATGCTGTGCAGATGTTCCACATCCGTTTCGCTTCCTCCCTGTGTCCGTTTTCCGCTGGAGAGGATGCGAGTTGCGTGGATGTGCAGTGGATGCCGAGCGGATACAGCGGACGTGTAATGGATGTAGAACGTTTGTTTCCCGTATGTGTCGCGGATGTAGAACGGACGCGGCGGAAAGTTCATCCGCTCAAAAAGTTTTGCACAGTTAAAAACTTTTTGAGCAGATGAAATCTCAGTAGACGGATGCTGGATGGATAGAACATATGAATCACGCACGCAGTGAGTACAGAACGGATGCATCGCATTACCAATGGATGGCAAGAGCTTTTATCTGTTTTACATCTTTCCATCCATTGGTGCAGTGTGAATGGGCTTTAATATCAGAGATACGTCCGATATACAAACGTTTTGTCCATTTTAATGCTTTATATACGAGATGCATCCGCTTTCATCCTTTCTATGTCTGTGCTACTAACGCTGTGTGGACGTTCCACGTACCTTTCGCTTCCTCCCTCTTTCCGCTTTCCGTTGGAGCGGATGTGAGTTGCGTGGATGGCCACAGGATGCCGAGAGGATACATCGGACGTGTAACGGATGACAACGGACTTAGAACGTTTGTTGCCTGTATGTGTTGCAGATGTAGATCGTATGCGGCAGAAAGTTCATCCGCTGAAAAAGTTTTGTGCAGCTCAAAACTTTTTGAGCAGATGAAATAGCAGTAGACGGATGTTTAATGGATAGAGCATATGAAACACGTACACAGTGAGTACACAATGGATGCATTGCGTTTTCCAACTGATAGCAAGCTTTTTTGTCCATTTTACATCCTCTTTGCATCCATTGGTTCAGTGTGACATGGGATTAAAATAGAGGCTAAACAAATAGTTGTAAGTCAAGGACCATCTGTGTCTTTAACCTTCCAAGTAGCAACTAACTAGATTTCAGCTGCATCTCTGCACCAGGCACAATGGAATAATTTCCTTATTCCCAAAATTTAGGAAAATAACCCAGGGTTACAAGAAGTTGTACTTCTGATTGTTTTTCAAGCTTAGCATCTTTAAGACATGTGGACTTCAATTCCCAGAATTCCCCAGTTAACATAAGACCTGATCATTTGATTACTCCCAAGTCAGTAACATGAAAGAATTACCAACTTTAAAAATACTGAGCATTGTATCTCTGTATGGATTTAATAAGATCCCACATTTACCACACTCATGTCTCTGCTTGGACAGAAGCATCAAGTCATTTCTATTGGATTGCCCCTTGTACCAAGGCTCTGATTTAATGTTGCTTCCTCCTCCTCCTCCTCCTCACTAAATTCATGGATTGACTTCAAATGGATGTTGCCTATTTTCTATTGGTGGATTAATCTTTAAAATATGATATAAACTTCCTCTTCATCACAAGGACATAGCTTTAAAAAGTAGAGTCCTTTGGCCTTAAATATCTCTTCCAGAATGGCTGTTCCTAGTCCAGGAATAGGGAAACTTGGCTTTTTATCACTTATGGACTTCAACTCCCAGAATTCCTGAGTGAGCCATAAAAGGTACCCCATCCCTGGCCTACTGGTTTTTCAGTTGTGGGGAAATCAATTTTTGACTAGAATGGCACTGTTTAACATACAAATTTAGGACATATAGAGAATATGTCCTACAGACTTCTTGCTTAATGCTTCTATATTTCTTTTAGTTATACTGTATGGTCTTATTGTACATGGTACATTATACACAGTATATCCTTTATGACATATTATATTTCATTTCATACGTTTCAGCTTTATAGCAATGAGCACATAGTATTTTTATGTGTGTGGCCCAAGCTGCCATTGTTAGATTCTGTGCAAAAGAGCTATTTGCATGAAAAACTGTGTTTATGGATGTTGTTAAAAAAAACAAATGATCAAGCATTTAGATCCCTAACAGAATTTCCTAATTTACCATTATTCACAAAATACTCCTGTCAAGGATTTAACCAGAAATGTAAATATTAGACAGAGAAAGGCAAGGAAGTATACAAATTCTTTGAATTCCAGCTGAATTAGCATCTTATTAATTTTATAAGTAATAAAAAATATGCAAAAATTACTATATTTGTTAGATCTACTGGCATTAGCTACTTAAATGGAATATATTCTTGTAACAAAATTTTAAGTTTATTTTTTGTGAATTGAAGACATAAGAGTAATAAATAAAATAAATTATGAGTGTATAATTATTTTTTAAAAAAGGCATTAAACCTTTATACAAAATATATAAAACTGCTGAAGAGCCAGTTAGAGAAAAAATGTAGTAAGCTTTTTTATTGGATAAACTTTTAATTGATGCAGAACACCTTATGCCACCAGACTTGAAATTCTAGACCTCGAAAACCTAGAATTATGCTGCCTTCAGTCCGATCTAAAGCCCCTGTCACATTGCACCAACAGATGCAAAGAGGATGTAAAATGGAGAAAAACACTTGCCATCCATTGGTTAACACAATGTATCCGTTGTACTCACTGCCTCTGTTTTGCTTCCTCTCTATCCATCCAGCATCCGTTTATTGACGTTTCATCCGCTCCAAAAGTTTTGGGCTGCCTAAAACTTTTGCGCAGAAAATGTATCCAATTTGTCCATTCTGCATCCGCTAGGCATCCGCTAGGCATATGTTCTGCATCCGTTACGCATCCGCTATATCCGCTAGACATCCATTCCACATCTGCGCAACTCGCATCCGCTCGGACGCAGGGAGGAAGCGGAACGGACACAGAATGGATGCCTAGCAGATGCAGCACGGAAACAAATCATTTAAAATGGAAAAAAACTTCGCAGAGGGGACCTATCTTGGATATTAAGGATGTCTAGAGGATGCCTAGAGGATGCAAAGGGACACCTATACTGCTTATAAAAAGGGAGAGCAACTCATCTGGATCTCACTTTCAGAACAGCAGCCCTGTGGTGCAGTCCTTTTGGCAGCCACCATCCTTCTGCAACAGTGCGAAGTCATCTACAGGCTCTGTGAACTCTACCATGGGAAGAAAAAGAGGCGGCCAAGAAGCGTCTGGGTATGAAGATGGTTCACTAGAAGAGCAGAGTATGGACTGTACAACAAGCTGATGGTGGAGCTCAGGAACGAAGACACTCGTGCATTCCAGAACTTCATGAGGATTCCTCCAGCCATGTTTGACGAAGTTGTGCAGTGGCTGATACCCAGGTTGACCAAGGCAAACACCAAATTCCAGTCCAGCCTGGAACCTGGGCTCAAGGTGGCACTGATTCTGCACCACCTGGCCTCAGGGACCACCTACAGGAGCATACAGTATGGCTGGAGGGTGCCACACAACACCATCAGCATTGTGGTCAGAGAAGTGGTGCAAGCCATATCGAAGAATACCTGGAGGAGCTCCTCCAGTGCCCCTCCACTGAACAAGGCTTGAAGAAAGTTGCAGAGCCGTGGTATCAGAAATGGAACTTCCCCCACACCGTTGGAGCCATAGATGGCAAACACGCAGCCTGCAAATCTCCAGCCAAGACGGGGTCCACTTATTTCAACTACAAGGGCTTCTTCAGCATCGTCCTCTTCACCATGGTCGATGCTGACTACAAGTTCATGTACATCGATGCTTCAGGCAACGGCTCATGTTTAGATGCCCAGGTATACAACGCCAGTGACCTCAAGGAGGGGCTGGAACGCAACCTCATCATGGGCTTCCCAGATCCAGACCCCCTGCCCAACGACACGCAAGATGTGCCCGACTTCATCATGGGGGATGACGCCTTCTCCCTCACAACCTACCTCATGAAGCTCTACACCTCCAAATACCTCACCCGTGAAGAGAGGATCTTCAACTACAGGTTGTCCAGGGCAAGGAGGGTGGTGGAGAACGCCTTTGGTATCCTGGCCAACAAGTTCCAGGTACTTCTCACCACCATGCAGCATCGCCCAGAGACCATGAGGAGGATCATGGAAGCTTGCTGCATCCTGCACAATCTCATGCGCACCCGCTACCCAGTGTTGCAGAAAAGGCTTGTGGACCTCCAACAAGGCAATGGGGACATGAAGCCTGGTGAATGGAGGCAAGGGCAAAACCTGATAGACACTGAGGATGTGCAAGGCCCCAACAGAGCCTCACGTGAAGGGAAGAAGCAGCGCAACCTCCTGAAACACTGGTGCAACTCCCCAGCTGGAGCAGTGGAGTGGCAAGACAGGATGATAGATGATTAATGGATGCTTCCTTCAGCCTGTCTCATCACATGGATGAGATTGGGCCATGTATGTTGGTTGGGCCTACAATGAACAGGGCATTTAATAAAGAGTTGTATTTATGTTGACATGTGGGGATGATTGATTACATTGTTGTTGATAATAAAGGGCCATAGGTGTGGCACCTGGGAGGGTGGACTATCCAGTCCCATTATGCTTGCACTGAAGGTTTATCTATCCCACAGCTATTACCCATGCCAAAGGTATCCCTGCCCATCCCACTGCTATCTTAACTCATCCCACGAGCATGCAAAGGCTTAAACCATTTCTGAAATTTTCCACCAAGACTTTATTAAAAAAAAGAAATGAAACAAGTGTGTAAATCATAAATAGACTTTATTAACAACAAACTATAAAACAAAAATGAGTCTCTGGCACTCCTCTTGGTCGCTCAGTCTCAGGGGTGAAGGGTCCAGGTGCTGTGGAGGTGGCTGGTGCTGGAGTGCTTGTCATCAGCTCCTCCAGAAGCAGAAGCACCAGCCCCAGAAGAGTGAGCCCATGCTGCAGAAGCCCCAGCAGAACCACAGTGAGGGCCGGGGGGGTCGTTTGGTAGTCCTGTCCCTCTTGCAAAGGCTGGCAGCAGATGGCTGAGGCTTGCTGTGCTTCCGCATGGTGGTGGGGTTACTGTCTGGCAGGGAGGCTGGCAGGAACCAAGGCTGGCAGGGAGACTGGCAGGGAGGCTGGCACCAAGGCTTGCACGAAGGCTGGCAGGCAGGCAGGCACCTAGGCTGGCAGGCAGGCTGGCAGGCAGGCAGGCAGGAAGGCAGGCACCAAGGTAGGCAGGAAGACTGGCTGGCAGCAAGGCTGGCTGGCAGGCAGACTGGCTGGCAGCAAGGCTGGCTGGCAGGCAGACTGGCTGGCAGCAAGGCTGGCTGGCAGGCAGACTGGCTGGCAGCAAGGCTGGCAGGGAGGCTGGCAGCAAGGCTGGCAGCAAGGCTGGCAGCAAGGCTGGCAGGCATGCATGCATGCAGGGCAGGCATGGCTGTCAATCCGTCCGGCAGCAGGTCTTTCCTCTGAATGGTGACCTGCTTCCGAGCTGCTTTCCTTATATCCGCGGGGCTTACGCAATGCATCCTCCCCGCATGCGCAATTAATGCTCGGCATCCATTAGGTTTCTGCTGTGCATCCGCTAGGCTTCCGCTCTGCATCCGCTTCATCCGCTCGGCGTCCTCTGTGCATCCGCTGTATCCATTCCGCGTCCGCTTTGTTGAGGTCCCCTTGAAACCTAGCGGATGTGCCATCTGCTCCCATCCACTTTCATCCACTGGGCTTCCGTTCTGCATCTGCTTTCCATCCGCTCTGCGTCCTCCCCGCGTCCATTCCTTTCTGTGTTATCCGCTCCGGTTATGCAAATTTTTGCCCCTTTTGAGAGCGGATAACAATGGATGGAACATTTTCCTCGTCCGTTGTGTCCTTTTTACTAACATTTTGCATCCGTTGGGCAGTGTGACATGGCCTTAAGTATAATGTATAAAATTATACATTGCAATGTCCTATCTGTCAATGAATACTTCAGCTTCAACCAAAACAATACAAGAGCAAACAATAGATACATACTCAAGGTAAACTACACTAAACTTGATTGCAGGAAATATGACTTCAGCAGCAGAGTGGTCAATGTCTGGAATACTCTATCTGACTCTGTGGTTTCTTCCCGAAAACCCAAAAACTCTAACCTTAGAATGTCTACTATTGACCTCACCCCTTTCCTAAGAGGTCTGTAAGGGGGCATGTATAAGCGCACAAATGTGCCTACTGTCCCTGTCCTATTGTTTTTTGTTTTTTTTATGTATCCATTTCATGTATTCATAACTATGTTTATACATATACCTGTTATCTTATAATCACTTGACAAATAAATAAATAAATAAAAATTGAGCTATTTTACTGGATGAACTTCTTTTTAAAGGAGCTCATTCAGTCAAATAATATTGTGAACAAATTCATTATTGATTCTTTTCTCTGGTTTAAGAAATTTATTGATTTAAAATAATCCAGTATAACCAGTATAAATCATTAAATAGTCCATTAACTGTATCACTAAAATTATAATTGATAAAAATAAATGACAACATAAGCTTGGCATAAGGATGAATATATGGGCACAATCTAGCATTCAAATGGTTGCATAATTCTGAAATCTATTTTACAGTTATCTGCACGTATAAATGTTAGGCTATATTTCTAATAGTAATAATGCCAAAAAGATAGATGGATTATGATATTATGATATCATAATATCATAATATCAAGTACCACCATTCTATGGTCAGGTTGAAATGTTGAGGCAGCTTTTGCATTTTGCTATCCCGCATATTTACCTTCCCTGTATTGTAAGAAATGTTCATCTGGGTTCAGTTCCAAGTGGGGAGAAAGACACTGAAAATATTGAGGCTGATTGGAAAGATGTTTTAATGGAACAGAACCATTAAGCACATGGTCCTGGTACAGCTGAACTCATGGAATGGACACTGAGTGCTTTGAACTTGAGCTTCCTGTTCCTGTGGCAAGGGCATGTATCTTATTGGTTGCCAGACTCCAAGAGGGCAGGGGTTCTTAGCTAACTTTGCAAGCTGTCTGTGTCCCAGGCTTGGTTGAATCTTGCTGGATGATGCAATGAAGGTAATTTCCTATTGTGGCTGAATAGCTTTGCCCTGAAGGATAATCCCATCATCCTGGAGCTGAGGTCTTTTGTTTTATAGGTAGGCTGGCCCAGTCTTTTGTCTTGTAGATAAGCTAGCACCAAAATATCTGCTGGGAGCAGGGAGCTGGGGCTGAGTTTCTGTTTTTAATAGCATGTTTCTCACTTTCTCATCCAAGAAAATATAATAATCTGCCTTTTTAATATTTCCTAAAATATTTTATCCTTCTAGGAGATGGATGGGTGCTAGTGCAGGAAATCCTGTGATACCAAGGTATACCTAGCCACATATAGGATTAGTTGTTTCATTACTATCACATCCTCATTAGGTTGAATAGAATCTTAATATTATTAAACATAAACCTATTATGAATAGAGAGATCTAAGTTAAATTAAGTCATACATAACTTAGCAAAAACACCAAAGTCAAATAAACTGATAAATGTAAAATTCCATTAACTTATACAGATCCACACTAAATATGAACGACATCTGGATCTAAGTTATTGCTTCAATTGTTGTAAAATCTTCATTTTTATTTATTGGATCAGGTAATAAGAACTTTTGTTTTTTATTATCCAGCTTAAGCTAAAATGTTAAATTTCTTTAGAATATTTGCATGACATTTGTTGAATTTTATCTTATTACTTAGAAAATTATGAAATGGTTTCAACCACACAGTTTGCTGTTATATAGAAAACATTAAGAATGTGCCAATGCTCAGTTTCTGCGTTTTTGTTGCCATTTTTTTCAGGATAGTTGTCCTATACATTCCTTTTTTAGAACCAGATTTATAATAAGATGCAGTCAGTAAATTCTATTTTTTTCACATGCGGAAACTATTATATTATAGAATATGTCTACTGAGTGTGATTAATTGATCTATTTTAAATAATTCCAGGGCTGTTTCTAATTATCTTGGAGTATGATCTCTGCCCAGAAAAAATGCTGAACTGGAATTCAGCTGTTTCCCAGTTGAATTCTATGTACACATTCCAATCTAAATGCATTATATTGGCATCATTAGAGAGTTCTGCAACAAAGGGAAAATGCAAACCAAAATACATAGAATTCTTTTCTTAGCTCTATGGATGGTATGTGTTTTCTCAATCTCAATCATCTGATAAAGTACTGGGAGTTTGAGTTGTTTTGACAAGTTGTGCAATATTTAACTATTTCTAACATTCCACTCTGGCATTGTTGTTGGATCTGTTAGAGTCATTCTCCAGCTTAGGAGAAGAGTCCGTGTTCTCCCACCATAACTGGGACTTTTGTTTTAACTTTCAAATTTTCCTTAAGGTTCTGGCCTATTTCTAGTTCCTCATAGTCCTTCTTCCTGAGATCACAGTCACTTGGCTTTGCTATATTTATCACCACGACTGTTTTCTGGTTGTTGTCTACTGCCATGATGTCTGGTTGATTGGCTAGAACCTACCTGTCTGTCTGGATCTGGAAGTCTGAAAAAAATTTAACACTGTTAATCTCCACCAGCCTCTGTAGAATCTTCCATCTGGACTTGGAAGGATCTACCCCATACAGATGTTCCTGTATACAATGCCAGCCACTTGACTGTGCCACTCAGTATATGCTATACAGGTATTCCTCAACTTAAGACTACAGTTGAGCCTAAAATTTCCATTGCTAAGTGAAACATTTGTTAAATGCCCCATTTAACAACTTTTCTTGCAGTCTAAATGCCCCATTTTACAACTTTTCTTACAGTTGTTAAGTGAAAAATTGCAGTTGATAAGTTAATAACTTGGCTGTTCAAGTGAATCTGGCTTCCTCATTGACTTTTCTCATCAGAAGGTCGCAAAAGGTGATCACATGACCCTGGACACAGCATAATATGAAACAGTTGCCAAGCATCTGAATTTTGATCACATGATCATGAGGATGCTGCAGGTCATAATTTTGAAAAACAGTCATAAGTCACATTTTTTGTGTCATTGTAACTTTGAACGGTCACTAAATGAACTGTTGTAAGTCAAGGACTACCTGTATTTGCCTGCATCTTTTACTCTGGCATTGGACAGAATTTCTTTTTATGATTTTTTTCTTTAACATTCATAAGTGCCTGGTGAACAGTGTATTATCTGGGTGATATATACCTTGTGTACAATTCTGATAATAATATTTCCATTTAAGTATACACAATCATAATTTTTCAACTTCTAACATTTGTGTATATATAGTAATGATAATATGTTCTGTTATATTTCAATATATATAACATTATTTTCCCAATTTCTATTTTCAACTTTTTCTAACACTTAATAAAATAACCACTATGTTAAAAATATTCTATGTCTATCCATCATATCTTGTTTTTTTTAAGAATTTAATTCTTATTAACTTTTTGGTGAATCTTTCTTAATTCTCCTCTGGTATTTTGTAACTCCTTTTATCATGTTTATGTAATATAAACATTTCATCTGCCACAGCATTTATCTCTTGCTGTTGAATCTCTAGAGCACCCATCTGCAGCTCCACCATTTTTAGATATTTCTATTTATTCTCTTTTGATTTTTTTTTAAAATATTCTATTTGTTCTGTGTTAGAGATTATTGCTATCTGTTCCATTTCTCTGTCTGCTTGTATCATGTTTGGAATTATCTCCTCCATTCTCAGCTCTTTTTGATTTCTCCTCCATTTTCTGAGATTTTTTTTCATATTTTTATGGCATTTGCTGGGGTTTTCCTAATCTCACAGTATCTTGCATCAATCCCATCATCTCCCTGACTCCTTGTTACATCTTCCTTAATACATTGAAACATCAATAATATTTCTTTATGGACTACATTTGTTCTCCCCTGCTGAGACATTTTGTGCTGATATAATATACTAATCACTGCTCGATATTCCACCAAAATTTCAATATCCTAATTGTTCAGAAACACCAAAAACACCAGTATTAATAAAATTTACACAGCCCCGGAACTGTTCTGAAAAATCCCCTAAATTTATAGTCTTTAAAATTTTCCAGCTTGTACCTCCTAAGTATTGGCTGGGTTTTGCAGTGTCCATGGAGCTCTTCTATCCCATAACCATCCAGCTGTGACACCAACCTGTCAAAACCAGGGTTAGACTGTTTCTGAGGGTACTGTGCAAAGTCTGTAATTTGGATCCTACATAGTGTGGTAGTTCCATTTCTGAAAATCTGATGTTTTGTGCCTTTTCTTATGCTGCTTGATCATTGCCTCAGTGCTGTCTTGTAATTCATCCTTTGCAGCCACTGATATAATTTCCTAATGTCTGCCAACTCATCTCTGTTTATGGTGTGAGAAATATTTTGAGGAATATTAAAAAGACAGAATATTATATTTCCTCAAAGGGAGTATTGGAAGAAATATACTTCTGGGTTCAGTTCCAAATTGGGAAGAAAGATACTGGAAACATGGTGATTGCTTGGAAAGATGGTTTAATGGTGGACAGGATCACATGCCTTGGATGAAGAAAGAAGGACAGAGATGCTGAGAGTCCCATGGTTTTATACCCTCTGTTGCAATTTGAATTTGAGCTTGTATCCTGATTGGTTGTCAGACTACTATGGGGCCATGCAGGGTCAACTCTGTAGGTTGTTCTGAGTCCCAAGCTTGGTTGAGGCTTGCTGGATGATGATATCATGAAAGGGCTTTGGGCAATTTCTATTATAGCTCTATCTAGACTAGATCTTTGTTATGTAAAATAGACTGGCCTAGGCCACAGTAATGGTCCATTAGAAAAAGTGGAGAGATGGGGGGGTTGAGTTGCTGCCTCTCTCTCACACATCCTTCTACAAACCCCCCCCCCCCCATTGTACTTCCAGGATCAAGCTTTGCTTTTGGGCACAGGACAAAATTAAAACAACAAAATTTCATTTCCTCCTTCAATCACAGCCATTTAGGCTCTTCCTCTTGTATACAGAAGATCCCACATTCAGATGCCCCCTTGCTTTTCCTGTCCTGTTGGTCATGGCTCTGTGGAGCTAACAACAGGCAAGAGGGCAGTTAGAAGCTAAACAAAGAAATGAGATCCAGATGCTGTCCAAGGCTGAAGCCACTCTCTCTCATCTACACACATTCTTCTTCCTTCCCTAAGTAAAGGAACTCTGGCAAACCACCCAGGCTTTCCAGACTGTTGGTCTTTCTGCGGTTAGAAAATGCACAGAAGAAGCAAGATCCAGTTGTGTTTGGGAGAAAGACCCTCTCTCCCACACACATGTAAACATACACATATTTCCCATACTTTAAAATTAAAATTTAGAGGTATTCATCTTCTTTCCAAATACGGTCAACACTCAAACCCATTTAAAACCATTTTTCCAAATGGCCAAGATCCAGGAAAACTCACCCACAGACACAATGGGTGTGTTGCCAGCAAGGGAATCTTACCTGGTCCTGATCCATTGGTTAAGCCCATGTCACACCGAACCAACGGATGCAAAGAGGATGTAAAACGGACAAAAAACCTTGCCATCCATTGGAAAATGCGATGTACTCACTGCCTCTGTTTGGCTTCCTCTCTATCCATCCAGCATCCGTTTATGGACGTTTCATCCGCTCCAAACGTTTTGGGCTGCCCAAAACTTTTGCGTGGAAAATGTATCCAGTTTGTCCGTTCTGCATCCGCTACGCATCCGCTACGCATCCGTTACGCATCCGCTATATCTGCTAGGTATCTGCTGCGCATCTGCGCAACTCGCATCCGCTCGGACACAGGGAGGAAGCGGAACGGACACAGAACGGTTGCAGAATGGATGCAGAATGGATGCAGCAGGGAAACAAAGTGTTTAAAACGTCTGCAGAGGGGACCTATCTCGGATATTAAGGATGTCTAGAGGATGCCTAGAGGATGCCTAGAGGATGCAAAGGGACACCTATACTGCCTATAAAAAGGGGGAGCAACTCGCCTGCATCTCACTTTCAGAACAGCAGCCCACCTGTGCAGACCTCTGCAGCCTTCATCTGACTCTTCCTCTTCCACAGCATCCAGTCATGTCCACCGTGGATTGTGACAAAGTCCTTTCGGCAGCCACCATCCTTCTGCAACAGTGCGAAACCATCTACAGGCTCTGTGAACTCTACTACGGGAAGAAAAGGAGGCACCCAAAAAAAGTCTGGGTCCAAAGATGGTTCACCAGAAGAGCAGAGGATGGACTGTACAACAAACTGATGGTGGAGCTCAGGAGCGAAGACACTCGGACGTTAAAGGAACTTCATGAGGATGCCTCCAGCCATGTTTGACGAAGTTGTGCAGCGGCTGACACCCAGGTTGACCAAGACAAACACCAACTACCCACCAAGCCTGGAACCTGGGCTCAAGGTGGCACTCACTCTGTGCCACCTGGCCTCAGGGACCACCTACAGGAGTATGCAGTACAGCTGGAGGATGCCACACAACACCATCAGCATTGTGGTCAGAGAAGTGGTGCAGGCCATCATTGAAGAATACAAGGAGGAGCTCCTCCAGTACCCCTCCACTGAAGAAGGATGGAAGAAAGTTGCAGAGCAGTGGTATCAGAAGTGGAACTTCCCACACACCGTTGGAGCCATCGATGGCCATATCGAAGAATACCTGGAGGAGCTCCTCCAGTGCCCCTCCACTGAACAAGGCTTGAAGAAAGTTGCAGAGCCGTGGTATCAGAAATGGAACTTCCCCCACACCGTTGGAGCCATAGATGGCAAACACGCGGCCTGCAAATCTCCAGCCAAGACGGGGTCCACTTATCACAACTACAAGGGCTTCTTCAGCATCATCCTCTTCGCCATGGTCGATGCTGACTAGAAGTTCATGTACATCAATGCTTCAGGCAACGGCTCATCTTCAGATGCCCAGGTATACAATGCCAGTCACCTCAAGCAGGGGCTGGAAGGCAACCTCATGGTGGGCTTCCCAGATCCAGACCTCCTGCCCAACGACAAGCAAGATGTGCCCTACTTCATCGTGGGGGATGACGCCTTCTCCCTCACAGCCTACCTCATGAAGCCCTACACCTCCAAATACCTCACCTGTGAAGAAAGGATCTTCAACTACAGGCTGTCGAGGGCAAGGCGGGTAATGGAGAACGCCTTTGGCATCCTGGCCAACAGGTTCCAGGTACTTCTCACCAACATGCAGCATCGCCCAGAGACCATGAGGAGTATCGTGGAAGCTTGCTGCATCCTGCACAATCTCATGCGCACCCGCTACCCAGTCTTGCAGAACAGGCTTGTGGACCATCAACAAGGCAATGGGGACATGGAGCCTGGGGAATGGAGTCAAGGGCAAAACCTGATTGACACTCAGGATGTGCAAGGCCCCAACAGGCCTCATGTGAGGCGAAGAAGCAGCGCAACCTCCTGAAACACTGGTGCAACTCCCCAGCTGGAGCAGTGGAGTGGCAAGACAGGATGGTAAATGCTTAATGGATGCTTCCTTCAGCCTGTCTCATCCCACAGATGAGATTGGGCCATGTATGTTTGGTTGGCCTACAATGAACAGGGTGTTTAATAAAGAGTTGTGTTTATGTTGACGTGTGGATGATTGATTATATCGTTGTTGATAATAAAGGGCCATAGGTGTGGCACCTGGGAGGGTGGACCATACAGTCCCACTATGCTTGCACTGGAGGTTTATCTATCCCACTGCTATCCTAACCCATCCCACAGCTATTACCCATCCCACAGGTTTTCTAACCCATTCGAAAGCTATCCTTGCCCATCCCACAAGCATGCAAAGGCTTAAACCATTTCTGAAATTTTCCACCAAGACTTTATTAAAAAAAAAAAGAAATGAAACAAGTGTGTGAATCATAAATAGACTTTATTAACAACAAGCTATAAGACAAAAATGAGTCTCTGGCACTCCTCTTGGTCGCTCAGTCTCAGGGGTGAAGGGTGCAGGTGCTGTGGAGATGGCTGGTACTGGAGTGCTTGTCATCAGCTCCTCCAGAAGCAGAAGCAGCAGAAGCGCCAGCCCCAGAAGAGCGAGCCTGTGCTGCAAAAGCCCCAGGAGAACCAGAGTGAGGGCCAGGGACGGGATGGTAGCCCTGTCCCTCTTGTCAGGGCTGGCAGCAGATGGCTGAGGCTTGCTGTGCTTCCGCATGGTGGTGGGGTTACTGTCTGGCAGGGAGGCTGGCAGGAACCAAGGCTGGCAGGGAGGCTTTCAGGGAGGGTGGCAGCAAGGTTGGCAGCAAGGCTTGCAGGCAGACATGCAGGCAGGGCAGGCAAGGCAGCCAATCCGTCCGGCAGCAGGTCTTTCCTCTGAATGGCGACCTGCTTCCGAGATGCTTCCGTAATGTCCGCGGGGCTGACGCAATGCATCCTCCCCGCATGCGCAATTAACGCCAGGCATCCATTAGGCTTCCGCTGTTCATCCGCTGTGTATCCGCTTCATCCGCTAGGCTTCCGCTCTGCATCCGCTCTTTCCGTTCCGCGTCCGCTTTGCTGAGACCCCCCCGGAAGCCCTGCGGATGTGCCATCCACTCCCTTCCGCTTCCATCTGCCCTGCGTCCTCCCCGCGTCCATGTTATCCGCTCCGTTTATGCAAATTTTTGCCCCTTTTGAGAGCGGATAACAATGGATGGAACATTTTTCTCGTCTGCTGTGTCCTTTTTGCATCCATTGGGCAGTGTGACATGGGCTTTAGGTTAGCTTAGACTCCCATCTGAATCTCCAATTGTTGGAAGAAATATCCTTCTGGGTTCAGTTCCAAGTGGGAAAGAAAGACACTGGAAACTTGTTGATTGCTTGGAAAGATGGTTTAATGAGGATGGTTTAATCACATGCCTTGGGTGAAGAAAGAAGGGAAGAGATGCTGAGAGTCCCTTGGTTCTCTGTTGTGATTTGAATTTGAGCTGATTGATTGTCAGACTCCCATGGGGCCATGCAGGGGCAACTTGTTAGGCTGTCCTGAGTCCCAGATTTGGTTGAGGCTTTCTGGATAATGATGTAATTTTGGGTTTTGAACAATTTCTATTATAGCTCTATCTGGACTAGATCTTTGTAAAATAGACTGGCCTAGGCCAGAGTAATGGTCCATTAGCAAAGGTGGGGAGGGGGCTGAGTTTCTGCCTCTCTGAATTTTTACTTTTCTTTTTAAGGAAAAAATTCTGCCTTTTTAGTATATTCTAAAATATTTCATTTTCCTAGGAGAGGGGTGGGTTTTAACTTCCAACAGGAAAAATGGAGAAACATGTCTTTTTTAAAGACAGAAAGCAGACTCAGACTTTCTTAATCCCCCCCCCCCAGCAGATATTTTGTGCCCATTAAGAAAGACTGGGCCAGCCTATCTATCCATGTACTTGTCAAACCAATTGGTCAGTGACTCCGGACTGCTGTTGGTTCTGTTTATCATTAAACTTTCTTTCCAATCAGCCTGCATGTTTCCAATGTCTTTCTCCCAGCTTGGAACTGAATCAGATGGATATTTCTTCCAACAATTGTAAATGCCATGCAGGGTTTTGTTTTACTATGGCATTTGCTATGTCTGATGCTACCTCAGATATTCTCTCAGCAACTTATCTTTGGCTACCATCTTACTGATATAGTCCTGGGTATTCACCAAATCCCACCTGCCTGCCCTCTTTGCAGCTGCTGTACAGTCTTTGAATATTTTTTTCATGCTTTTTAACTATCCATTTGCCTCATAGAAGGGCTCTGAGCAATGAATGTTGGGCTTGGGATGGAAACCTCATTACATTGTGAAGAATGTCTGAATCTTAATACTGACAGTTTCCAAACCCCAACCAATATTAAATGAAACTGTTAATAAATTTAGCAACATATGGAGGTGGGTATTTTATTTTAAATTCCAGAACTGAAAACAACACAATATAAACACAAATCTCTTGCCTTGTTTTCATCCTTTTGCTCCCAATAGCCTTCTGATACAAGCTAAAATAGATTTCTTGTACAAAAGTAAGTCTTAAAGTCAATGGCACAATACAAGCAAAGAAGAGACAATTATTAAACAGAGGGAGCATCTAGATGAAGTGCTAATGGTCAGGACACTGAGCTATTAACAGCAATTAAGGAAAGTGCTGGACACAATGATTTACAGTACTTAAATGAGTTACTAGAACTTAATAAATTTTGAGAAGTGTAATTAAGAAGAAATCCAAACAATGCATGCTTGTAGTCAGGTAAAGTTCAGCTTTAACTGAACTCATCTAATAGACTTAATCTCTTAAGTAGCAGGAGAATCTAATAATGTTGAGGATGTACTGAGATAGTGGAAAAGCTAGTAAAGAAGCTCAAAGGCAGAAGAACAAGAAAAAGAAAATGTGGAAGAAGGCTTTCCTTTTCTAAAACACAATGGCCACAAGTAGATATAATGCTATAAGTAACATAATTAGGAAAAGAAGGGAAAAGGAAAAGAAAAGGGGAAGATGTAACAAAACAGAAGAAATTAGATATAGTGTAACATTTCCATTACAGTATCAAGCAATAATCAACAGTTGACAAAAATTCAGTAATTGACATGCCAGGAACTGAAATACTA
Source organism: Laticauda colubrina (assembly GCA_015471245.1). NCBI lineage: Eukaryota > Metazoa > Chordata > Lepidosauria > Squamata > Elapidae > Laticauda > Laticauda colubrina. The sequence goes on along the minus strand of BLBF01000026.1, from coordinate 8,066,507 downwards.
TATTATAGAAAATATAAAAATAAGTACAAAAATATTTTCCCCATCCCTAATTGTTTAGGCATTCACACATTCACTGATAACTAAATTCATGTTCAGGTGGGAACATAAATATATATTTCATAGTTATGTTAATGCAAGTTGAAGCACAAGTATAAGATTAAAATATGGCAAATATGACTCTCAACAAGAACAAAGTGTTGGAAAAATGTCCATCTGGGTTCAGTTCCAAGTGGGAAGAAAGTTACTGGAAACATGGAGACTGCTTGGCAGGATGGTTTTAATGATTGGGCAAAAAAGTTCATAGTTGAGAGGGAGAGAGATTTATAATCTCTGTTGGATTTTGAACATGCTTTCTATTCCTGCGGCAAGAAATGTATCCTGATTTCCCATGGGCTGGGAAATGTATCAGACTCCCATGGGCCTTGCAGGGGTAACTTTGCAGGTGGCCTTGAGACCAAAGCTTGGTTGAATATTGCTGGGTGATGTAATCTTCCCAGGTGCCATGTGGTTGGATGGGTAGATGGCGAATCCTATCATGTCCTGAGGGCCATATCTTAATCCCCTCACCCTGGAGCTGAAGGAGAGTCAGGAAGCTGCAGGAAGCTGCTTTGTCTTTAAAAACATGTTGCTTCTTTTCTTATCCAGGGAAATATATTATTCTGCCTTTTTAATATTTCCCAGAATATTTCATTATTCTAGGAGCGGGATGGGTGCAAAAGTAAACTGAACAAATTTAACTTCCAATGTAGAAATTGTATTTACAGGAAGAAACTTGAAAACTGTACATGGATGAATGATAGTAACATCAACAAATATCAGTTAATTAGGATATCAAGTACATTTAATAGTTCAATCATTTATAATCTTTTTTTTCAGTAGAAAAAATATTTTATTTTACAATAAAACATATTCTCACTTAAAATAACCTGTCTGAGGATGTAGCCCAGGTGGGATTCTACTGGTTTTATCAGATTCTATCGAATCCCTTGTTAACTTTCTAAGCAATTTGGAACCGGTATTAGACGCAATCTCCTTTTGTTTTTTTTCCAACCCTTGTTACATTCTTGTCAGACAGCCTAGACTTTGCAGTCTTTGCAGCTACTGTCTTTGCAGCTTTGGGGGCTTGGCTTTCTTAAAGGGGAAGGGTTGTTTTAAGATTTTTATACTGCTGTTGGAAGGAAATACTTCCCTGGACAATCAGCACTTTGGAGAAGTAATAGAATAATGAAGCAAAGCTTTTAATGACAGGGAACCAAGATGAGTGACATTCAACAAGGCTTCTTGGCTAACTAGAAAGATTGACATTCAAATGTGATTTTATATACTCTTTCTGAGTTTTGTTCTAAAACTGGTTTTTGGTGAAAATTAATTCTGTGGTTGATGAGGTTTAATCCTGTGTTTATTGACAGATTAATTTTAATTAATTTTAATTTAATTATTCAGCTTTAACAAGCAACAGCTATTTAATTATTTGTACTGTGTTTGAATTTTTTCTTGCTTCATGGTTTCTTTTTCTATCTGGGGGGGGGGGGGTTCCTTCAATGCTTTTGTGGTATATGGTACTGTCCTTTTGGGGTACACTTCCAAGAGGCAGGATGCAAGCTTGGCACCATTTTTTTTTACTGTATTTCTGTCGAGCTTAAATGACCTCTCTTTTAAAGGGTCCCACTTTATGAGCAAGAGTTGGCTGTTGATAGTTATCACTGCATTTCACTATTTTCATTCTTCAAGGTGCTGTGGCACCCTACCTGATTTGTAACTCCGGCTTGCAGGTATTTTTAATCTAATGATTGGTATTTAGGGCAGTTTTTTTCAAGCAAAGAAACTTTTTGTATTTTTGTACAGGCAATCCTTGACTTACAAAAGTTCATTTAGTGATCATTCAAAGTTACAATGGCACTGAAAAAAGTGGCTTATGACCATTTTTCACACTTATGCAGCATCCCCACTGTCATGAGAGGCCAGGCGAGGAGACACACTCCTTGACATGAGTGATGTTGAGTTGGCCATGCCCATTCAGTCATATGACCACCAAGCCACACCCACCAACTAAGCCACACCCACAGAACTGGTTGTTAAAAAACTGAATACCACCCTGGATGTAGATATACTTGGTTGCAACATGAAATTTATTTTGTTTCAATGTAATCTGAAGAAATTAAGTTTAATACTGTAATTCTATAATTTATTTTTAGCAGATTAACAAAAAAAGCAAAATTAATTTTGAACTACTCATAGACTTGCTTTATTTTTTATGGCTAAATGGAAAGACATAATTAACAAGCTGGAGGGGCATTGTTTCAGTATAGCCCTTAGTGAAAAAAACTGAAATCTATGTTGCAATTATCAGGACATCAAATATATTTGGGTTGTTCATAGTTGAGCTACTAATAACTGTTTGGAGTGATATGATAGGCATTCATAGGGAAATTTGCTATCTTTCCTGCAGAAAACTGGCAAACCTATTTATTTATGAGAGAGCCAGTTTGATGTAGGAATTAAGAGATCAGTAAAATCTGAGAACACATAAATTCTAGTCCTACTGTAAGCACAAAAGCAGCTGCATAACTTTGGATCAGTCACTTTCTCTGAGTTTTAGAAAGCAGGCAATGGCAGACCATTTCCAAAATCTTGCCAGCGAGAAGGCTAGGCAGTTGTCTTGGAGTCAATGCTAATCTGAAACTGGCAAAAAACAAAAATAAAAATCCTAATCCTTGTTGGTTGTTAATTTCTTACTATTGTACTGCATATGCACTTCATGTTTTACATTAACTTAAATATCAGGTTTATTTCACATTTATTATTTTCTAAGCTACCTACATTATCACATTATTTAATAACTCTAATTAATAAAAGAGGGGGACTTTCATATGATTGTGGCCAATTAACATGTTGGTTTTTTGCACCTCAGTGAAACAGTATGAAAGAAGTCTAATATCTGCTTTAATTATGATATAATTACACATATCAGACCACAAATCAAGAAGAACATATGACAGTTTTTCCAATGAGTTCTTTGTTGTTTCACACCTATAGATAAAATATTGCCAGACTAAGCACTCTATTTACAATATGCTCTGCCCTTATCTCCTTTAATGGGGTAAATTCAGAATTAGATGGAAAAAGGTTGAGTCCAGAATAAATTAGGCACTATTACGTTTCTTACCATTAATAACTTAACTTAATAACTTAACTAAATGGGGCAAAAGCAATATTAAGCTATTGCTTAATTAAAATGGTAACTGTATAGCTGTATAACATATAGCTATTCTTTTACCTGCTTTTACAAATAAAAATATGTTTGGCATGGTCAACTGAACAGATAATTTGGGTTTTCAATTGGATATGGAAAATGGAAAAGAAAAGGGTAGACTCTAGTGATATTAACAACCAAATTTTGAGAAAGAAATCCAGATCTTCATCTGACCAAGAGATTTACAATATTTATCATGGTTATTACCCTTATCAATCATAATCATAAACATACAATGATAATATGATAGTGGCAGTTAGTCATAATAATCATTTTTAAAAATTAAAGAAAATTATAGGTAGTTCTGCATTCATTTATTGTAAGCTTAAAATAAAGTGCATCAAAATTTGGTTTGGTGTTGAACTGTCACATTCAAATTGTGATATATAGAGACCTCTAGGGACTGAAAATGAAAACTGCAATGAAGATTATGCAGACTAAATTAGTCAAGCATAATAATAATAATATCACACTTGGGCTTTTGGAACAAGCAATCCAGAAAAGGAAACATTCAATTTCTTCTTAAATTAAAATATTTTTGTCTGTCACATATTTACAAGATTTTTTTCTAAATGTGGTTAGTAAAGGGTTAGATTAGTTAAGTTTGTTAATTAAAACACACATAAAGGCCGTGTCACACTGCCCAACAGATGCAAAAAGGACACAACGGAAGAGAAAAATGTTACATCCGTTGTATCCGCGCTCAAAAGGGGTGAAAATTTGCATAATTGGAGCGGATAACACAGACCCGGGGAGGACGCAGGGCGGATGCAAAGCGGATGCGGAACGGAAGCCCAGTGGATGGAAGCGGATGGCGCATCTGCTAGGCTTCCGGGGGGCCTCAGCAAAGCAGACACGGAACGGAAACAACGGATGCAGAATGGATGCACAGTGGATGAAGCGGATGCACAGCAGAAGCCTAGCGGATGCACAGCGGAAGCCTAACGGATGCCTGGCATTAATTGCGCATGCGGGGAGGATGCATTGCGCAAGCCCCGCGGATATAAAGGGAAGCAGCTCGTACGTGGCCAGCATTCGGAGGAAAGACCTGCTGCTGGATACCTCGAGTTATTGCCTGCATGTCTGCCTACAAGACTTGCTGCCAGCCTGCCTCCAAGCCTGCCTCCCTGCCTGCCTCCCAGCCTCCTGGGCAGCCTCCCTGCCAGCCTTGCTGACAGCCTGCCTTTCAGCCTCCCTTCCAGCTTTGCTGACAGCCTGCCTTTCAGCCTCCCTTCCAGCCTTGCTGCCAGCCTGCCTTCCAGCCTGTCTGCCAGCCTTGGTGCCTGCCTTCCTGCCAGCCTTCCTGCCAGGTTCCTAACAGGCTTCCTAACAGGCTTCCTAACAGGCTTCCTGCCAGCCTTGGTGCCAACCTTCCTGCCAGCCTTGGTGCCTGCAAGCCATCCTGCAAGCCTTCCTGCCAGCCAGCAACCCCACAACCATGGGGAAGAAGTGAAAGCCTCAGCAACCTGCTGCCATCCCTGGCAAGAGTGACAGGGCCACCCTCCCGCCCCATGTCCCTGACTCTGCTTCTGCTGGGGCTTCTCCTGCTTGGGCCCGCTCTTCTGTTGCTGGAGCTTCTGCTGTAGCTGCTCCTGGCAGTGGTGCTTCTGCTGCATACTCTGCTGAAGCTGCTCCTGGCGGTGGTGCTTCTGCTGCTGCGTACTCTGCTGAAGCTGCTCCTGGTCCTGCTGGTCCTGCTGGTCCTGCTCGTTCTGCTCGTGCTCCTGGTCTTGCTGACCCTGCTGCTGGTGCTTACTCTGCTGCTGCTGCTGATCCTGCTGCTGCTGCTGATGATGATTATGATCCTGCTGGTGATTATGCTGCTGCTGCTGCTGATGATTATGATCCTGCTGGTGATGATGCTGATGATGCTGATGATGCTGTTGGTATGGAGGAGCAGCCCCTACAACCTGGAAGCCCCTCTGATGAGGGCCCATCTGGTCCTGCAAAAGGGAGGAAGAGGCATATGCAACAACGGGAGAGGAGGCAGTACTACATTGAGGAAGCGCACGAGGATGAGGTGCTGGAGTGGCTGAGAGAGAACGACTATCTGTGGCGGAAGGGACACCGGCTGTACAGGGACACCAAGCAGAAGCAGGCTGCTTGGATAGAAAGGGCGGAGAGTCTGGGCTACACATCGGATGTGCTCCTCGGCTGGTGGAAGCACATGCACACCTGGTACGGGAAGCTGTACCTCAAAAAATCTGGCCAGGCCACGGTTAAGCTGACAGACAGAGAGAGCTATGTCATGGCCAAGTGCAGCTTCCTGGAGGGTGAGGTCCACCACCGAGGAGCACCAGGAGCCCAAATCTCTACCCTCTCTCTCCGGCAGCCTGCTGGGAGCCAGTCCTCTGGTGGCCGATAGTCAGTCCCTGTCTCCATTCAGGTATCTGTGGAGCGTGCCATGGAGGAGAACCCCCGGGCAGGTGTTGAAAGCATGGTGGAGAACGAGGAAGACTCCCTGGTGCGGTGGGAGAAAGGAGACATCGAGTCCACCGCTGCTGAAGCCGCATCCACCCACACCTCCACCTCCACAGTAAGGCAGAGAGCCAGACCACAGGAGGGGCAGAGCCACAAGGTCCTGGTGGAGATCAGGGACACCATGCGCACCAGCATAGGTCTCCTCTCTCAGCTGGTCCCCATCGACTCCTCCTCCTCCAACCGCAAGCCCTTCCTCAATTATGTCAACCAGACCCTCAAGGAGATGGCGGATCCCCAGTACCAGGTGGTGAAGGAGAGGATCACCACACTGCTTAACAACCCTCCAGACCCAGAGGAACCTGCTCCCACCCAGTCCAGGTCTGCTCCTCCACCCCAGGTGATGTCCCTCCCATACCAAGGCTTCCCACAGCCCCTCACCTACCAGGGCTACAGCTACCCGGAGGTCCAGCAGCACAGACAGCAGCCCTTCCAAATGCAGGCACAGAGTCATCGGGCGACACCGTTGCCACCGGTTCCAATGATGCCACTGATGCCAACCACGACAATAATGCCACCCACGACAGCGATGCCAACCACACCAATGATGCCACCCACGCCAGTCCTCACCCTGCTGAAGACCAGGCAGCCCCACTACACTGCTCCTTCCTCCATCCCACAGCCAAGCCTGGCCTCAGTACATCTGTCCTCAGTACTGGGGCTGACACCCCATGGCATGGAGGAAGGACCTCTCAGCATCACGGGGCTGAACCAGCTGTCCGACACCTTCCTCAACACACCGTCCCCTGACAAGAAAGCTGATGGTGCTGTGTAGCACCCTCCAGCCGTACTGCATGCTCCTGTAGGTGGTCCCTGAGGCCAGGTGGCGCAGAGTGAGTGTCACCTTGAGCCCAGGTTCCAGGCTGGGCGGGAAGTTGGTGTTTCTCTTTGTCAACCTGGGTGTCAGTGCTGCACAACTTCATCAAACATGGCTGGAGGCATCCTCATGAAGTTCTGGAACGCCCGAGTGTCTTCGCTCCTCAGCTCCACCATCAGCTTGTTGTAAAGTACATACTCTGCTCTTCTGGCGAACCATCTTTGGAGCCAGACTTTTTTTGGGTGCCTCCTTTTCTTCCTGTAGTACTGTTCACAGACCCTGTAGATGGTTTCGCAGTGTTGCAGAAGGATGTTGGCTGCCGAAAGGATTTTGTCGCAATCCATGGTGGACATGACTGGATGCTGTGGAAGAGGAACAGTTAGATGAAGGCTGCAGAGGTCTGCACAGCTGGGCTTCTGGTCTGAAAGTGAGATGTAGATGAGTTGCTCCCCCTTTTTATAGGCAGTATAGGTGTCCCTTTGCATCCTCTAGGCATCCTCTAGGCATCCTCTAGGCATCCTCTAGGCATCCTCTAGGCATCCTCTAGACATCCTTAATATCCGAGATAGGTCCCCTCTGCGAACGTTTTTTCCGTTTTAAATGCTTTGTTTCTGTGCTGCATCCGCAAGGCATCCGTTCTGCATCCATTCTGCATCCGTTCTGCTTCCTCCCTGCGTCCATTTACCGCTGGAGTGGATGGAGTTGCGCGGATGTGCAGTGGATGCCTAGCGGATATAGCAGATGCATAACGGATGTGTAACGGATGCGTAATGGATGCCTAGCGGATGCGTAGCGGATGCAGAATGGATTTATTGGATACATTTTCCGTGCAAAAGTTTTAGGCAGCCCAAAACTTTTGGAGCGGATGAAACGTCAATAAACGGATGCTGGACGGATAGAGAGGAAGCAAAACAGAGGCAGTGAGTACATCGCGTTAACCAACCGATGGCAAGGTTTTTTGTCCATTTTACTTCCTCTTTGCATCCGTTGGTGCAGTGTGACATGGGCTTAATTAAAAATTTAAAAAACAACATAAAATAACATCAAATAAAATAAAAAAATTAAAATATAAAACAAAATATATAATAAATATAAAATAAAAAAGACAAAATAACAAAAGTACAGAAAGAAAATTTTAAAAGAAAAAAGAAAAACTTCAAATTTCCCTTGCAGCAAATATAAATTAGAAGAAAATACAAACTAGTCATTTGAGCAAATCTAAGCGTAATTGCAAAGCTCTCTTACTCTATGATTACAAGAAATTTTATTTGATTCTATTATCCATTTTTGAACATATAATCTTACTGTACTGTTCTTGATGAAAACAAATCACTGCGGCCTGATGGATTACAGCCCAGAGTTTTAAAGGAGCTGGCAGAGGTCATCTCAGAACCACTGCATCATATCTTTCAAAAATCCTAGAGCACCAGGGAACTACCAGAGGACTGGAAAAGAGTTGATGTGGTTCCCATCTTCAAAAAAGGGGAAAAAAAGAAACAGACCCAGGAAACTATAGACCAATCAACCTAACATCAATACCCGGGAAGATACTGGAAAAGATAATAAAAAACCAGATCTGCCAACATCTAGAAACAAGTAAAGTAAATAATTAGCAGTCAACGTGGGTTTGTTAAGAACAGTTGATGCCAAACCAATCTTACTTCATTCTTCAACACAGTGACTAAATTAGTAGACCAGCAAAATACTGTTGACATATATTTAGATTTCAGCAAGCATTTGACAAAGTAGACCACAACCTACTTTTTAGTAAGCTGGAAAAAAAGTGGAATAGATAGCACCACCACTAGATAGACTCACAACTGGCTGGCAAACCATACTCAACGAGTAGTCCTTAATGGGTCTAAGTCTACATGGAGGGAAGTAAGCAGTGGGGTGTCACAAGGTTCCGTCTTAGGCCCAGTACTCTTCAATATCTTCAATTATGACTTAGATGAGGGAATAGAAGGGGAACTTACCAAATTTGCAGATGATACTAAGCTGGCAGGAACAGCTAACACCCAATAAGATAGGCTTAAGATCCAGATGGATCTTGATAGACTAGAACACTGGGGTGTATCTAACAAAATGAAATTCAATGTAGAGAAAAGTAAAGTCCTACACTTAGGCAAAAAAAAGCAAAAGTACACAAATAGACTGGGTGAAACCAGGATCAATAGCAGTAGCTGTGAGAGGGATCTTGGAGTCTTAGTGGACAACCAGGTCAATATGAGCCTGCAGTGTGCAGCAGCAACCAAAAAAGCTAATGCAATCCTAAATTGTATGAACAGAGTAATGCAATCAAAATCAAGGGAAGTACTAATACCACTCTATAAATCCTTAGTAAGACCACACCTAGAGTACTGCATCCAGTTTTATTCACCCCAAAAAAATGTGGTTATCTTTTTTATAAAAAAGATGTTGAGACTCTAGAAATAGTACAGAGAAGAGCAACCAGGATGATTAAGGGACTGGAAACTAAAACATACAATGAACGGTTGCAGGAATTGGGCTTGGCTAGTTTAGTAAAGAGAAGGACCAGAGGAGACATGATAACAGTCTTCCAATATTTGAGGGGCTGCCACAGGGAGGAAGGGGTCAGGCTATTTCCTGAAGCACCTGTAGACCAGACAAGGAATAATGCATCCTGGACAACTTGTGTCAACAACAAGAGTCCAATGATATAATCATGCATATGCTACATGTTTATGCTCGAATCAAGTTGTCTGACATAAGTATGACTGATGTCTTTTATGTGTTTACCATCTTTACAGATATATCTTCCTTTCTCTTGCATTTCTCTGTGGATACCCATATTTGTTTTTATAGTGTTGGAGAACGAGATATGAAAGAATTTAAGAATTAAGATATTTTTTTAAAAAAATCCAATTGATACCATGTCAGGTTGTGCTGTTTTAGTTTTTTAGCAGTCCAGTTTGCAAATACTAAAATCTGGTTCAAACACACTGATTTTGTTCTTCCTCTGATGAGAGCGAATATATTTTAGAGTGATCATAATTTATCATTACATGTTTGTGTTTGCTTTTAACAGAACCAGGATATAAAAAGCAAAAATAACACCATCAGAAAAAAAGAATGGACACAGAACTGCCACATATTGCATTAAAACAAACATAAGTAATTTTTGGTTCTATTTTATTGATACAAACACTTAATGTTGTACATTTTGATCACATTTGTTCTATATGTAAAATTCTTTTGTCAAATATTTTATACTAATTTCCATTTTGGAAATGACCAAGTACAATTTGAAAGCAAAACAGCACAATTATAATTATAGGCAAGTACAAAAGGTAAATAACACAAATTCATTCTGTTTATTTGTCTTTTATATGACAGTATATCATTCAAATATATTACTGCTAAGTCCAGATTAAATGGAAAAACTTGATAATTGAATTTTATTTCTACTAACAATGACACAGAAATACCCAAATTCTCAATTCTATCACAGTAATATATAAATCTTTCCCAATTATTTTCATAAATAATACTTATAAGTATATCTTTACTATTATTATTATTGTTGTTGTTATTATTATTATTGTTATTATTATTATTATTATTATTATTATTATTATTATTGTTGTTGTTGTTGTTGTTGTTGTTGTTGTTGTTATACACAAAAGACAACAGTGTACACAGCAAATGAGATAACTATGCTGGGTTTCATATCACAAATCACTAGTCAAACACTTCCCAAGCATTTAGAACTGTGTGATGTATCAGCTGATTATGCAAGCAGATCCCAGTAAAGTGGCCTTCTGCAGCTGACCAGTGGTGATTTTGTCAGTGCCAATTGTTTTTAAGTGCTTGCCTAGGTCTTTAGGCACAGCAGCCAGTATGCCAAGTACCACTGGAACCACCTGGTTTAGACCAGAGTCTCTGCAGTTCGATTCTCAAGTCCTGATATCTGGTGATTTTTTTTCAAGTTGTTTCTCGTTGATGCTGTTGTCACCAGTGACAACAATCCACACTTTGGCAATGTCAACAATCCACACTTTTCCACAATTGTGATATCTGGGGTATTGTGTTCCAAAACTTTGTCAGTCTGTATTCAGAAGTCCCATAGTAGTTTTGCATGCTCATTTTTGACCACTTTCTCAGGCTCATAATCCCACCAGTTCTTTGCTAAAGACAGATGGTAGTTGTGACACAAATTTCAGTGGATTACCTGAGCAACTCTGCTGTGACATTGTTTGTAGTCAGTCTGAGCGATTGTCTTACAACAGGTCAGTATGTGTTTGATGGTTATTATTATTATTATTATTATTATTATTATTATTATTATTATTATTATTGTTGTTGTTGTTGTTGTTGTTGTTGTTATTGTTGTTATTTACAATAACTCAAATTAGTCAAATTTACAATAACTCAAATTAGTCAAATCAAGTCTAAAATAAGACATTAATATCAAAGCAAAGTTTAATATTATTAAAATAAAAATCAGTCTACATTATCCACCTCAATTTTGATTTGAAATAAGAAACAGGAAATTTTTTCCACAAAGAGAAAAAAAAATGTACATTGTTTTCTGTCTGTAATCACTGCAATAGTTGTTTACTTATCTGCTTAATGCTTTATAACTAAAATAACTAAATAAAATTCCATTGCAAATTGTGTGAAGGAGTTTGGGTCCAGTGAAGCCAACTTTGAAAGTTAATTTTATAGTTCATTGTGATCATGAACAAGAACAACAACATAACCGGTAATGACTTGAAGCATTCTTCAAAATCATAAATCATATTGTAATCAAATAATATGAGTAGGTTTTTAAAAAAATACCAACTGGCATTGTTCATTTGGCCTTGTTTCTTATATAGAGAATAGAAGACATTTTTCAGGAATATTTTGTAATCTTAACAATATAAAATGGGAAATAGCTTTAGGAATTAGGTGTAAGGATTTTTGCTACACTCTAGTAGGACAAAAGTAAACAAAAGCATTGACATGTGTAGCAGCACAGTATTTGCTTCCAGCTGATAAAATTGCAATTATAAATAGCAAGTTTCAATGAAATTTAAGTTCTAACCAAGGTGTCAATAATCTAGAATATCTGAATGAGTATTTCCCATTGTACTTACAAAGTAACGGAACTGGCAAGTTGATTCCAATAAATAAATAAATGGTGGAGTAGGTAAATTGAACTGTGATATGAGTGGCATATAAATACAATAAATAATAATAAATAAAAGAGCAAATGTATATCTTAGACTTCTCAGAATGATCTCATGGAATATTAACACCTGCATTAATTATACACCTTTCCAATTAATTCAGGTAGAAAGTTAAAAAGCTAGTACTACTGACCATCAGTTTCAAGAACATATGAAATAGCCACAGCACATGGTAACAGGTCTTGGTTAATACATTCACATTTGTGCCAAGCTTACAAGCAAGCAATTTATGCAGTTATGACCTTTATTTTGTCTTGTTTTTATTTTCATAAACTGCCACAACAAAGAGAACTAAAAAGATTTAATGATAATTCATTAAGTTAGAATTCAACTTTTTCATTAACAACAAAAAACCCTATAGTACAGGGAAGAACAAAATTTAAAACTTTTCAACTTTTATAAATAATACATTGCCATTTGTTTTCCACTGATTCAGTACTTTACAACATACCTCTCACGGTGTGATTGCTGCTTAGTGGGCTGCAGATTGGGGAGATCACAATAAAATGACATGGTCACAATCACGTAAAATTGATTATATCTATCTTTTATTTTTTATAAATTTTTATTTGTTTTAAAACAAACATAAACAAACAAAACATAAAAACATTAAGCCATCTTCCATATATATATATACATACAGTGTGCCGGTTGATTTACAAATTCTTTTGTGCTACCATTTCTTAATCTTTAATTACAATTGCATTATATATCCTCTCATATTTTCAATCAAATATCAAGTACATTAATATCTTTATTAATCAATCGTTGACTATACTTTTATTAATTCATGTTTTATAAAATAATCATATTTTACTTAGTTTATTTTATAACAATTCATATTATCCTCCCAGATCTATCCTAGAATCATTTTGCAGATATAATTAAAAAAGAAGAAAAAATATATACAACTTTATATATTTATTATTTTCTAAAAATCTACATATTTCATTACTATGTTTTGTTTTCTAACCATTGATAGAATAGATCCCAAATTTTATGAAATTGTTTATCATCTTGTTCTCTAATTTCAAATGTCAATCTACTCATTTCAGCACATTCCAATATTTTCTTAATGATCTCCTCTTGTGATGGTATCTTCTCATGTTTCCAGTTTTTAGCAAATACAATCCTAAGAAGCTGTTAATACATTTACAATCTGATTTTTCAAATCTTTACGATATATTTCAGGCAAAATTCCCTCCAAAAAAAACATCTGGTTTCAAGTCTATATGTTTATTTGTCATTTTTTCCAGCCACATGTGGATTTTAGTCCAATATTTTTTATCGTCCGAACATGTCCACCACATATAGTAATATGAGCCAGGTGTCTGATGAAATTTCCAACACTTTTTGGGCTTATTCTTGTACATTCTTGCTATTCTTGTTGGGGGAAAATGCCACCTGTAAAACATCTTATATAAATTTTCTTTATATGCTGTTGACATTGTCATTTTATAATTTTGAGACCACAATTTTTGCCATTTCTCTAAATCAATCCTGTTCTATATTAGCATACTTGTAATACCGCTTAATGCTGAGGGCCCATTATGCGCCAACCGTCTCCAGCCTTATCCAGAGACATGAATTCTATAAATGTGACCAGAAAGAAAGTGAGAGCATCGGGGATTTCATCGCAACTCTCAGGGACATTGGAGGGCCATGCGAGTTCCTTAACATGGATGAAGCCATGAGAGACTCCTTGTTCTGAGAGACTTCACCTTGCAGAGCCAACTGCTGACCCAACCAAACATCACAGTCACCGAGGCCATTGCTGAGGCCACTGCAAGTGAAGCCATGAAAAAATCAGTAGCCACCACGGTGCTAATGAATTCCTGGCAATCCAGGAAATGCCGGCAGAGTCAAGCCAACCTCAGGAGAAGAAACCAGAGGGCACCCACAAGACCAACACCACACACCATGAGGACATCGAGTCCTTATCCGAGACTGATGACAAGGAAGAAGAAAGACACAGACTCCAATTGGAACAAAACAGATGGGAGAGGAGAGAACGTAAGTTGGGATTCCAATGCGCCGGGTGCAGAGACCACCCCCATTCTGAGTGCCGTTTCCTCAAAGCGGTTTGCCGGCACTGTGAGAGACAGGGACATAAAGGGTTTGGTTCTGGCAAGGGTCTGCCAGAACCAAAAGAGCCACAGCCCCAGAAAAAGAGACAGCATTCCCCCCAGAACGAGAGAAGGACAGGCAAGAGCCGTTGGAGCCAAAAAAATAGAAACAAATGGCTCAATGAAGCCTTCCGGAAGGAAGAGACACACCAAACAATAACCTCTGGACATTTGAGTGCAACCGATGCCCGAAAGGTACATGTGCTAGTCAACATCAAAGGCCAACAATGCAAAATGGAGGTAGACTCCGGCTCATACCTGTCTATGGTATCATGGAACACACTTAAGAGACTGATACCATGCATATGAAGAAAGGAACTATAGAACCAAAAACTGATCCTGAAAGACTACCAAGGGAACAGGCCACAGTTCACGGTGTTGACATTTGAAAAGTTCCTCGCTGAACAAGGCATAAGGCATGCCTTGACAGCACCAGGTCAGCTGCCTACAAACGGGCAGGTGGAACGCATGGTCCGATATATGAAAGAGACCATAGAAAAACTAGACATGGGGGACAGACAAGAAAAAATCTACAAAATGCTAACTATACAACACATCACACCTAACACCATAATGAATAAAAGCCCAGCAGAACTATTGATGGGCAGAAAATTAAGATTGCACCTAGATAGATTACAGCCCACTTACAGCCCTGAAAAACCAGCAGACTCCTCTAGTAATCACCGCACATTTGGAACAGGGGACCTGGTCTATGCAAAAAATCTCACGGGCCACCCACTTTGGATACCGGCAACAATAACCCAAGTAACAGGACCTCAGTCATACAGACTAGAAACAGAGGATGGAAGAAGCTGGAGGAGACACATAGATCAACTGAGATCACGAACACTAGAAAGAAACACTAACAAACCCGGGTGCGAAGAAAAAGAACACACACACACATCAGAACCACAGCAAACATTAAATAATAATAATAATAACCAAACCAGAGAGGGGGGATACCCCTCAAACATGAATAAGAGGGGAGGAGGAGACCCTCCACTAGCACTAGAAATACCGTAACTGTTAGGGATAACATTGTTTACCCTAACTGGTTTAGGTGAAATAATAACTATGAATCATAGTTAGTGTATGTTAGAGTGTATACAGCTTTAACTGTGAAATAGCAATTAAAGGAGTGGTTATGAAAACAATATAAAAGTAGCAAGACTACGGCTTGCTCGCTCTCTCTGGCTTTGATGATCCCTGATTACTGCTTGGAATCAAGACTGCATTGCTCGAACGGGAGAGACAACAAAGGACTGATTTATAAGTGAACTGACATAGGATATTCTACATGGACTTTGCTAACCGAATACCCCTGATTGGACTGACTACATGGTAAATGAATATTGGACTGTTATTTGACTATGCCATAAACTTATACTGGAATAAAATATATTCTTGATAGCACAAGCGTATCTGTTATTTTTACTGTATGTTAATAAACATACAAGCTTAGCTCACTCATTTATCTGTGTGCCTATCTGACTAACGCTGCACATTCTGTTTAGCTTGTCTACCTAACCCTGGTTGGGGAACCCAGGCTTAACAGTAACAAACCCTAACAACAACCTGCCAACCAACAGCACCAGTAATCCCAGAAAGAAACCACAATAACTTACCTGGAGATGACTTCAGTAGAGAGGAACTGGCAGCGAAAAACCAACACGAAGCCACTCCAGAAGGGAGCAGCCAAGCCGACTCTACCAGCTGAGATAGGCCGGGAGGGAGCGGCATGGCTGACTCCACCTTCTAGGAGGTTCCATGGAGAAGGATGGGAGAAACAGAAATCCCAGCCGAACCGGCTGAAGACAACAATGCAACTGAGCTGCGCAGGTCAACTTGACACCATAAAAGCCCGGCCTACTTACATGACTATATAACATAGGTTGGACTAAACCAAGTGGAGAGGGGTGTTCTATATTAGCATACTTGTAATACCGCTTCCTGATTGGTCCACAAATACCACACTGTGATTGGTTCTTCAAACTATGGTGATTGGTCCACAATTGCTGCCCTGTGATTGATCTGCCTGAATGGTGGAAGATTCAAGGAGCTGTCATTGGCCGCAAGCCGCGAGCAGCCACTATAAAGGAGGCTGCCACGTTTCCAAAGTCAGACTGATTCCAGGAACCAAATAAAGAGCTGAAAGTCACACTAGTCTCGCATCTTTCCTCGCGACACAACAAATCCCATATCCAAAATTCTTCCCCTTAAACAGTCATAGTTTCTTTAACTTGTTCTTCTTCTAATTTAATTTCTAATAAATATCCATATAATTTTTTAATTACCTTTTCATCAGTACCTGTCAAAATCTTATCTAAATCAGTCAATTTATCATAAAAACCTTCTGCTTTAAAATCTTTATCATACCTTGACTGTATTTGCACATATGAAAACCAATTCATCTTTATACCTTGTTCGTCTAATTTTTTATACTTATACTTAATAGATTTAAGTTCACCCTTTTCATTCAGTATTTCACCATATCTGTTTGTTCCTTTTTATATATTACAGGATAAGAAAATGCTTCAGTAGTCGATATCCAGATTGGAATTTTCAAATAACACTGTCTTTTAGTCTTTTCCTAATTTAACCACAGAGACTCCTGTATATAATGTCTTCTAAAGTACCCCTGTGTTTTCGTTTCTTTATACCATAAAAAAGCATGCCACCCCAACAACAGATCATGTCCTTCTAGTTTTAACAATCTAGTATTTATTAATGTTATCCATTCCTTTACCCACATCAATTTTGTAGCTTGATAGTACAACTCCCAATTAGGCAAGCCAAATCCTCCTCTTATTCTAACATCTTGCAAAAGTTTTAACTTTATTCTCGCCTTCTTACCTTGCCATATATATTTCAACACAATTTTATTTAAATCTTCAAAATAATCTTTTCCAAGCCTAACTGGAATTGTTTGAAACAAATATAAAATTCTGGGTAATATATTCATCTTGATTGTTGATATTTTTCCTGTTAATGACAGTTGTAAATTTCACCAGATCTAGTGCTATCTGCTGCTTAAGTTTAATATAATTATTCTCTTTTAGTGTACTGCATCTTGCTGTCAAATATATCCCCAAGTATTTGATCTTATTCATGACCTGGATTTTCAGTAGGTCTGCTAATTCTTCCTTTTGTCTTGATAACATGTTCTTTGTCAGAATCTTTGTCTTATCTTTATTTTGTCTTATCTTTATTTATTTTCAAACCATCTATCTTTTTTAATATACTAAGAGTATTCAGTTAAAAGAGAGAAAATGAACTAGAGATAAATATTTCATATGAAATAGTTCTTTATGAAACACATCATACAAAGTTTATGTTTATCCGATGGTATGGTCTTGTGTAGGGACATAAATATTCCCAGTGCATCCAAAGTTTGCTGTCTACACAAAATGTTGGTAATGATAGCTGCTACAGTGATGCACAGCAGTCTGTCCTCAGTATAAAATTTGGAAAACAGATAATCACTTTGTTGGCAATCAGTTCTGCTGATAAATATTGTACTCACTTCAGTACCTGCTGGGATATGATTATATAGAATATTGTTATCATATAAATAGTGCTATTTTCAAGCAGAATTGTATAGAACTTGTCATGTGCATGACACATTAATCAATAAAATCTTTTCTTAGAGTGTACAATTCTTTGCATTCACACTCATAACTCTTTAAAATTATTATTGTGTTACTGTGTTCTTCACAAAGCAACCTTGTACATGCAAACTTATAAGTAAGTTTCATTGTGTATAATAGGAATCAAGGTCTTGTAAACATACAAAGAGTTGTAATCTAACAATTATAATTTCAGTTCAAATAACATATTATGATTAAGGAATAATATATTTTATGTAGTACAGAACTGAATAATTTTCTTAAACGAGAATACTATATAAAAATTCGTACCATATTATCTAACATTGTTTTTAAAAATTAATGTAGTTTAATTATTATGTGTAGTTTTCAAGTAAAAATGCTATGTTTTTGTGGAAACTATTTTTTGTATTTGCCAGAAAATAAAATTTATTTATCACCTTTGGCAAAGTTCCTACTAATGACTTGAGAAGTTTTTCAATCATTGTGTGCTGAAATAGCTGTAATGATGTCAAGCTTTATACGACCTTCGGAATAACTGGATGACATTTATAGTCATTAGCATGCCTTAATCAAGTCTCTGTAATACAACTTCTGCAGATTATTTTCTTTCAACATCTGTGTTAATTGGATAATTAAAAAATTGGCTATTCACCACTATTTACTGCACATAGCAGTCTGTTTTAACTATTTTCATGTACTGTAAAACTACTCTGCTTGCTGAAATTAAAAAGGCCAATATTAACCAATAATGTTCTAGTTTTGAACTTACGATCTGCAGAGTACATTTATATGATCTTGTTTTTATTAAGCTCATCTGACCCTGGCGACAATAAAACTCTTGACATTATTGACACAGAAATAATTTCTCAAGTAGTGAAGTATTTCACTAACATTTAATTGAATATATTTGAGCCAGTATGCCTTATCCTGTTATAAAAAATCAGGTTCAGTTAATGTTATATCTAGCAGCAAAAGACAACTTTTATTGTTTTCCATCAACTGTGAGTTAGCCATTAAAATGTTAAGGTGCAAGTAACAGCAAAGAAAGAAAGGAAGGAAGGAAGGAAGGAAGGAAGGAAGGAAGGAAGGAAGGAAGGAAGGAA
>BLBF01000026.1:8026866-8047406 GCA_015471245.1 Laticauda colubrina | reverse complement strand
GTATTGTAACTCACCAAAGTTACAATACAAAGTGTATTGTAACTCACCAAATACACCAGTACAAAGTGTATTGTAATTCACCAAACCCACCAAAGTGGGAAGTGTATTGTAACTCACCCTTTGAATTTGGGGATTATTAATTTGATTATTCACTATAAATGTCTTGTTTCTTTAAAAGGGGAAGTTTGACTGCTCAAAACACAAAAACACAAAACCATTCTTGGAAAGAACACTCCCCTGGAGAAACCATGATATTGGATTTTTGTGAGATGGTCCTGAAGCATACTAATTCAAAATTGTCTCCAACAACGAAAGAAGTCAAACATGTAAAAAAAAAAAAAGAGTAGTTTTAACTAATGTCTAATCCCACCTCACTCCTTAATACTACATTTGGGATGCAGTTATACCTGAATACCTTGATTCTACATTTGGGAAAAGCTGTCCCTGAAATATAGATGTTAGGAATTTAGATTGTATTCTTTCCAGAGAAGTAAAAGAGCTGAGCACCAAAAAGTAGTTGTGCATGAGCCTTAGCTGAATATAACTTCAGTGCTGCTGTAATATACCATGCTCCTCTTGAAAAATAAAAAGATTGAAGTGTTACCACTGTTTGGGGGGCATTTTAGATAATATAGTTTTGATGTGCACTGAGTTTAGTAGACCTATGGTAAACCCTGCCCAGGTATTTAAAGGATTTGACTTGCTTGATGTTCTGGCCATTTATTTTCCAGGTGTGCAATTTAGGACTTTTTGCAAAGATAATCATCTTAGTACTGCTATAGTTGATGTGAAAAGGCAGAACAATAATTAGCCGGAGCATTCAAGGTTCTTCTAAGTTCAATGTGTGTTTGTGATAGAAGTATTATATCATCTGCATACAACAAGGATGCAATATGTCTATCAACTAATTTAAGAAGATAGTGCTCTAGTTTGGGCCACAAGTGAATTTATATAGAAAATAAACAGCAAAGGGGCTAGAATGCAACCTTGCCTTATTCTTCTATAGATTAATGCAGTGGCCTTGCATGCTGCATTGAACTTTGATTCTTATAGAGATTGTGCACAATAGAAGTCTGTCAATAGTTATATACAGAAGCTTAGATAAGAGCCTTTGTCTGGGAACTAGATCAAATGCGGACCTGAAATCAATAAATGCAGTATATAATTATGAGTCTGGTTTATACATGTGTTTTTTGGCCAAGTTTTGAAGAATAAAGGCATGTCAGAAATAGAATGTCCAGATTGAAGCCCACTTGCTTATATGCCAGTACATTATCTAAAACAAAGTCAATTCAATAGACTAATTTAAATCTACATTTAGGCAAGAAAAACAAAATGCACGGGTACAGTATATGTGGCAGCCTGCTCAATTAATCAGTAGAATAACTTGTCTCCAGACGTTGTAAATGTTCCAGCTTTGGAAGTTTTAAGAAGAGATTGTCTGAAGTGGTATAGGATTTCCTGCCTAAACGGGAGTTGGACTAGCAGACTTCAAGGTCCTTTCTAACTATTATTTTTTGAAAAAATATTGTATAAATGTCTAGCTTACTCTTATTATACTTAAGAGGCTCATAGTCAGCCAATTCTATCATTCTAAAGGATAACAACATGGTTTTCTTGAACTTAAAACAACAATTCTGTATCAGATCAGAAACTACATTCATTACATATGACGGATAATAGTAATTGTCCAATAGGAAGTGTATGTGCCAGGTTTCCAAGTGATGAAATCCATTTAAAAAGAAAAGAGCAAAGTCCATTTTTCAAAACAATTTCTTTTATTTTGGAAAGCATCAAATTGGCAAAGTCCATGATAATTCCAGATCTGACACAACCCAGAATTACCCCACAATATAAGAAATTAGAAACAACCCCCAAATGTCACATTCTCCAATAGAAGTAATTAAATGTTGCTTGATGTCATAAATCTGCACCTAAAGGGCAGAGAACCTAAACAGTTCTCCCTGTCTCCACTCTTCCCCTCTTGGAATGTGGCAAGCCCGAAACCCTTTCCGCATGACCACCAAAGAGAAAGTAAGAAAAATAATATATACTAAGCCTAACTAAAATGGCTACACACATCTCAATTTCGGGCTTGACAGGCTGCCTTCCCTCATTTGAAAAGAAACTCCTGCAACCACATAAAATACACAAGGATTGAAATTAGGTTAAACACAATCATACAATGCACATTTTAACCTCCTCTGCCACCCATTGAAATTCACCTTAGGCTTATGTGACTATTTTTCATGGAATTTTCCCACCAAACTATCAGTATTAACTTTCCAGCTATTAACCCAAGTCGCTTGTGAAATTGGATAACCTTTCCAATAAATTAAATGTTGTAACTTCCCCCTGAAAATCCTAGAATCCAAAATTTTCTTAACCTCATAATGTTCATGCCCTGCAATGAACAAAGGCTTCAGAGCTACACATTCTGCTGGCCTCGATGAAGAATCAACAACCGGTTTTAATAAAACCATAGGGGAACACTGTGAAATAATCCGGTTCCCCTATGATTAATTTTACTTTTTTGGTTACTTGCATAGCTGAACTTCCCCCTATCATGGATCCATCCACTTGTTGAAATTGAATGGGGGTAGTTAACATTTCAGTTTCTATACCTAACCGATACACAGTCTCGGGACTGATAAGGCATCATGAACTCTCTATGGGCCCTTCTATGCCTATGCGAGTCAGTGTCCCTTCAATTTTAAAAGATAGAATGGCTCCACTTATCATCAGGTCTTCTTCTTTGCTGTCTGCATCTTACACGATGGGTATTCCTGCTGCCAGAATTCCCTTCCCTGTTGATTGTTGAGGGTTGGGTACCTTGATGGCTTGGCACACAAATTGATGAACAGATGAACACAGTCAACTCATTTTCCCACAGGAAGAATAATCACTTAGCCTAAACAACTCTCCCTATCTACACTCCTTCCCCCTTACAAATGTGGCAAGCCCAAAACCCTCCCCCCATTACCACGAAAGAGAAAGTAAGGAAAAGAATATATACTAAGCTGAACTAAAATGGCTATTTAAATGTCAATTTTGGGCTTGACAGTATTCAAGTACAGTAGAACAAATTTAAAAAAGAAAATTACTTTCCACCATTTTATTGTTTTGTATATCAGGGTGTTGATGAGACTGAGATAGATGGGCCTTTATTATTTTTTGGTACACAGTAGTTGTCCAGTCTTGCCACATCCTGACACTTGAATGTAGGGTCTTATATTCTGTTTTCTCTGATTGACATTAATGATTAACAGTTGACTAACAGTAATGATTACCAGCAGTCATAGTGTAGATTCTTTCAAAAGATAAAGGAGAATGAGGAGATTTAAAAAGATATGATGGTTGTATTCCCAATCATCCAAAATAATCTAACAGCAATTTAAGCAAATTCTGATTAAAAACCTGCAAAAGGACAAATGGAACATTGCACTTTTGACAAATAATGAATTGATAGACAATTCTAAGTTCTTAGAAATAACTTGATATGTTTGAAGGTCAACCCAGTTAAAGAACTGGCAGCTGTGAATTCATATTCTGTAGATAATAATGGCTAAAATCATTAGTCCATTGCAAACAGCATCTTGTAAAAGGTTACATCCTACAATGATACATTAATATATTTACTTTTATTAAACAATAAGAGCTGACTATTCCTAGTTCACAAGAAAGAGTCAAAAGACAAGAACTTGCCAAATTCAATCTAAACGTCTGGCTATTTGTACAATGAATGATAATAATTTATTAATGTACCTGCCTAACTCTTACTGACTCTGTAATGTTAACAATTATTAAAAACAATTAAAAACAAGCAACATTATAAGTCACACAAAAGAAAGCAACAAAATTAGCTATGGAAACCAATTAGGATGGTTTTATCTTGGCCCATACATCTGCAGTAGCCATTCTGTAAATATTATGCATGCTTTCTTCTTTTAGAAATGTCATTGTTGATCTATCTATATTCTTATCATTCTGAAATATCCTATCATTGCACAAAGCATTTGAAAATCTCATTATGACACACAATCTGGGGAGTAAATAATATTTTGAAATAAGAATCTTACATAATGGAATTGTTAATTTGATTCTAAATTAAAGAAAGTTGTTTATGAAAACAATTGTACAATGTAAGAACAATGCCATTGTATATTTTCTAATATTTTGACTTTATTGGTGTTATCTGAATTGCTACTTCTTGTCATTTATCTTATCTTAAAATCATTAGCTATTAATATTGAAGAACTGTATAGATAGATAACCAATAGCTGATTTATTAAGCTCTCTTTACCTCTGAAGCTGGTTAGTGATTTATTCTTCTCCAGTTCTGAATCTATGTTAAATGCACTGTTATGCATTTAGCTGATTTTTTTTTTTGATACATTACATCATTGTGTGCAAGCCCCAAGCTTTATGCTAGCATCAGGAATTGTCTCACATAATCTATTGGCCAACTGTATTTTATATTCTCCAACTTTTTGATAAATCTAAAATCATTATTTAAATATTTGCTTTTGTTTATAAAAATGGTGTAAGGAAGGAATATTATGCATGCAGAATGTGTGTTGAGAGTCTGAAGATAACAAATGATACATCAAGAGCAGCCTAATGTGGTCTTACTGGAATAGAAACAGTGGTAATAAATCACTGGCCAATGTTGATAATAAAATACGGCATTGGCCTTCATCAGCCTCAAGAGAAAGGTTAAATGTTATTCCTCACAGTAACCATGTGGTCTTCATAACTGACATCTTCAATATTAAATCCCATCGTTTCCCTCCAAAGAAAGCATTTGATTTTTATAGTTAATGGAATATTCTTCACAAAACCCAGCATTTGCAGCCCTCTAATATCCTTGAAATACTTTTGTGCATTTTATGGCTATTATGTCACATAAAAATAGAAGTTCATTTTCTTATAAGATTGTGTTATATAGAGGGCAGAAAGGAGAACTCAAAAGCATCTTTCATGATCAGTATTAGCTTCTGATGATTCATTTATAGCCATAAAAATTGGTTTCTGTAATTGTCTCCTCATATTGATTCTTAAAACTATATGCTTTGAACAACAAAATAAAGAGTTGGAAGGCATCTTGGATGTCTTGTAGTCCAACCGCAGGAAAGCAAGAAATCCGATAAAATTTCAGACAAATGCTTATCTAATCTCTTCTTTAAAATTGTTAGAGCACCCACATCTTTTGTAGGCAAGTCATTCCACTGATTAATTGTTCTGCCAGAAAATTTCAGTCCTAGGTTGGTTGTCTCTTGATTAGTTTCCATTCATTGCTTCTTGTCTTGCCTTCAGGTGCTAACAGGCTTATGTAATTTCTCAGTTATTTACTAAATATGTGGAATTAATTCATTTTCTCTGAAACTGGAAATTAAACCATTCATAATGAGACTAATAATTTTTTTTTTTAAAGTTTTTATTAATTTTCTACAAACAAACAAACATACAAAACATTAAAAACATCTACTCTCATATATACTTCCGGTGTATCGGTTGGTTCATCAGTTTTGTGCATTCATTTTATAGTGTCAATTACAATTATATTGCATAACCACTCATATTGTCAATCCATATTCTAATATTACTAAAAAAAAAATAAAAATAAAAAAATCTTTTTCTGACTATACTTTTAATCATTCATGCTTTGCGAGATAACAATACTTCAAACAGTTTATTCTATAATTTGTCGTATAATCATAACAAATCAATCCTAAAAACTCTTCATATATATAATATTAATGCTCTATTATTGTATTTTATCATCTAACCATTGATAAAAAAAACCCCAAATTGCATAAAATTGTTTATCTTCTTGTTCTCTAATTTCAAATGTCAATCTACTCATCTCAGCACATTCCAATATTTTCTTAATAATTTCTTCCTGCAATGGTATTTTCTCATTCTTCCAGTTTTTAGCAAATACAATCCTAGCCGCCGTTAATACATTTACAATCAAATATTTCAAATCTTTATTATATATATCAGGTAAAATTCCCAATAAAAAGATCTCTGGCTTCAAGTCTATGTGTTTCTTTGTCATTTTTTCCAACCACATGTGAATTTTAGTCCAATATTTTCTAGCATTCTCACAAGTCCACCACATATGATAGTATGAGCCAGGTATCTGATGACATTTCCAACATTTTTCAGATTTATTCTTGAACATTCTTGCTATTCTTGTCGGGGGAAGGTGCCACCTGTAAAACATCTTATACAAGTTTTCTTTATATGCTATTGACATTGTCATTTTATAATTTTGAGTCCACAATTTTTGCCATTGTTCTAAATCAATTCCATATCCAAAATTCTTCCCCCATGCAATCATAGTTTCTTTAACTTGTTCTTCCTCTAGCTTAATTCCCAGTAAATAAGCATATAACTTTTTAATCACTTTCTCATCAGTACCCATCAATATCTTATCTAAATCAGTCTGTTTATCATAGAATCCTTCCGTTTTAAAATCTTCAAGATATCTTGAGTGTATTTGCGCATATGAAAACCAATTCATCCTTATACCTTGTTCCTCTAAATTTTGGATCGTTTTAAGTCCACCCTTTTCATCCAACAGTTCCCCATATCTAACTGTTTGTTCCTTTTTATAGATCATAGGATAGGAAAATGCTTCAATAGTCGATAACCAAATTGGAATTTTCAAATAACATTGTTTTTTTATCTTCTCCCAATTTAACCACAAAGACTCCCGTATATAATGTCTTCTGAAATACCCCTGTGTTTTAGTTCCCTTGTACCATAAAAAAGCATGCCAGCCCAACAGTAAATCATGTCCTTCTAATGTCAACAATCTATGTTTTCTTAATGTTACCCATTCTTTGACCCACATCAAACTTGCAGCTTGATAATACAGTTCCCAATTAGGCAGGCCAAAACCTCCTCTATTTCTAGCATCTTGCAAAAGTTTTAACTTTATTCTCGCTTTTTTACCTTGCCATATAAACTTCAACATAGTTTTATTTAAATCTTCAAAATAGTCTTTTCCAAGTCTAATTGGTATTGTTTGAAAGAGAAATAAAATTCTAGGTAAAATATTCATCTTAATTGTTGAAATTCTCCCTATTAATGACAATTGTAAATTTTCCCATTTCTTCAAATCTGTAATTATCTGTTGTTTAAGTTTAATATAATTATTCTCTTTTAATGTGCTACATCTTGCTGTCAAATATATCCCCAGATACTTAACCTTGTTTGTAATTTGAATTTTCAAAAGATCTGTCAGTTCTTCTCTTTGTCTCAATAACATATTTTTTGTCAAAATCTTTGTTTTATCTTTATTTATTTTCAAGCCAGCCATCTCACCATATGTCTCTACCTTTTCCAATAACTTTGGAGCGGTTTCTAACGGGTCTTCCAGAATAAAAGCTAAATCGTCAGCAAAAGCTTGTAGTTTAAATTCTTCCTTTTTAATTTTCATTCCTTTTATATTTTTGTCATCTCTAATATTTCTATTCAACACTTCCAAAGTTAATACGAATAACAAAGGAGATAGGGGAGATCCTTGTCTTGTACCTCTTCTTATATTAATAAGATCTGTAAATTCTCCCTCCATCATTACCTTTGCTGTCTGTTTATTATATATGGCTTCTATTGCTTGAATAAATTTTCTGGCAAAGCCCATCTGTTCCAATAATAATAACATAAATCTCCAGTTCACGTTATCAAATGCTTTTTGAGCATCTAGGAATATCAAAGCCATTTGTTTTTCAGGATGAGCCTCATAATATTCCAAGGTATCCAAAATTACTCTCATGTTGTCTCTAATTTGTCTCTTTGGTAGAAATCCATTTTGATCTGGATGGATAAAATTATTTAAATATTTTTTCAGTCTTTCTGCTAAGATTGAAGCAAAGATTTTATAATCTGCATTCAATAAGGAAATAGGTCTATAGTTCTTAATTTGCAACGGGTCAGCCTCTTCCTTTAAAATAAGTGTAATATAAGCCTCTCACCATGTTTTGGGTGTCATCTTTTTTAACATAACTTCATTCATAATTTCTAACAATGGAGTGTTCAATGATTCTTGAAATTTTTTATAGAATTCTGCCGGAAGCCCATCTGGACCTGGTGCTTTCCCATTATTTTGTCTTTTAAATGCTTCATTTAGTTCCATCATTGTTATATTGCTTTCTAACATTTCTTCAGTCTCTTTAGGTATCTTCGGTAAGTTAACATTCTGT
Organism: Laticauda colubrina; assembly: GCA_015471245.1. NCBI lineage: Eukaryota > Metazoa > Chordata > Lepidosauria > Squamata > Elapidae > Laticauda > Laticauda colubrina. Next base: position 8,039,193 of record BLBF01000026.1, on the reverse strand, counting down.
AAATACTGTTTAATTTTTTTCTCATCAATATTCTCTTGATTATATAGTTGTCCATAATAATCTCGAATAATTTCCTTTTTCTCCTTATTACCACAACAAACTTGACCTTGATCATCTATTAGTTTCAATATTTTTCTTGTTTCCTTCTCCTTTCTCAGTTTATATGCTAGCCATCTACCTGGTTTATTTGCGTCTTCAAAATAATTCTGTTTAGAATTTCTAATTTTCTGTGCCAGTTCTTCTTTCTCTATTAATTCCATTTTATGCTTAATTACATCCAGTTTCAATTTAATATCTTTTTTCTGTGGTATTTTCTGTAATTCTTTTTCAAGTCTTTTATATTCATCTTCCAAGGCCTTAGAGGTTTGTCTTTTTCTAATATTCTTTTTTCTTGTATAGTCTATTATCAAACCTCTTACATATGCCTTCATTGTATCCCAAACATTCTGTATTGAGGTATCTTCTTTTTTATTTTCTTTAAAAAAAAAGACCAATTCCTTCTCCATCCATTGTATAAAATCTTTCTCCTTTAAAATGGTATTGTTTAATGTCCATCTCGATCTTTTTCTTTGTCCCTTCCATTTAATTGTCATTGGACTATGATCTGCCCAAGTACTTATTTCAATATTTGTTTCTTGAATAGTAGATATTAGTTCTGTTGAGATCCAAATCATATCTAACCTGGACCATGATAAATGTCTATTAGAATAAAAAGTATATTGTTTAGTTTTAACATTTCTTTCTCTCCAAATATCTTTTAAGGTTAATTCATCTGTCATTTTAAAAAAAGATTTAGGGAGAATCTTTCTATTTTGTTTTGTTGTTGTTGTTATATAGTCCAATTTATTGTCCACAATTCCATTAAAATCTCCCATCATGATTATGTTAACATAGTCCAGTCTAATTATTTCCATATGTAGTTTTTTATAAAACTCTTCTTGTTTATCATTCGGGGCATAAATTGCAATCAAGAGTATTTTTTTATTATTATCCATTATTTCCACCATTAATACTCTTCCATCTTCATCCGTGTAGATCAGTTTTGCTGGAATATCTTCTTTAATATAGAGAACCACTCCTCTTTTCTTACATTGAATCAAAGAAGTAAATATTTTCCCTAATTTTGGCTGTACTAACAAATGCTCATGTTGCTTTTTAATATGAACTTCTTGTAAGCAAATTATATCAAATTTTAATTTCTCTAATTTGTGAAAAGTTTTCCTTCTTTTAACAGCTGAGTTAAGTCCATTTATATTCATTGTAATCAATTTTTTTTCTTCCATGATTATGCTTTATATTTAGGTCTAACAGCTCTCGTAGCTCTCACTTCACGTTGTTCTTTACTGTCTACCTGTCCACCTGCAACTCCTTTCTCTTTTTCAATCTCCAGTTGTTCCTCCAGAAGCTCAATTAATGAGATCTCTTTCTCTGCCACCTCTTTTTTTCTTCCAAAAAATTCTGTATAAAAAAGTTCTGCTTTTTCAATCGAGTCAATTCTATGTCTCTGCTCTTGCCACGTAAAAATTAGTCCTTCTGGTATCAGCCATCTGTAGTTCACTTCATTTTCCAGTAGCACTTTGGTCAAAAATCAATATTCTCTTCTCATCTCTCTCACTCTTCTAGGTATTTGTTTTAAAACTACAATCTCTTTGTTTTTATATTTCAATGCTTTTTCTCTTGCCACTTGTAATATTTGTGTTCTGATGGATTTTTTAGTAAATCTAATATGTACTTCCTTTGGTAGTTTATTTCTCATCGCATATCTTGTATAAACTCGGTATATCTCATCTACTCCGTCCATCATTTTTTCCTCAGTAATTTCCAGAAGATCTGCCAATATTTCTATCATTATCACAGCCAAGTTTTCTCCTTTTTCCTCTTCTATATTTTGAAATCTAAGATAAAATTCTGATCTTTCCATCTCCCACCTCAACATCCCATTTTTTTCTTGTTCTATCACTGTTAATCTAGTGTCAATATTTCCAATCTTCTCCTCTCTTTGTTTTCCTTCTTCCTCAATTTTTTGGAATCTCTCCTCATATTTTCCCATCATTTGTTTAAAATTTTCATCAGATTTCTCTATTTTTTTGTCCATGGTATCTATTTTTATCTTAATATCTTGAATTCCTTGCATAATCATCTGTAAATTTACTTTTTCTTGTTCCTTATCTTGCTTCAACATTGTCTGAATTGAAAGTTGTCCTTCAAGTGGTGGGGAAGCAGAGGTAGAAGCAAAAACGCCGAATGGTTTTGGCTTCCTGCTCATTTTAATATTTCCAAGTCTTCAAGCTCTCTTTGACTTTAAATCCAGCTAGTATAGTAACCAAATATAGTCCAAAAAATCAAAAAACAAAAAAAAAAGAAAAAATCCAATAGTAAAAAGCCCAAAGCCAAAAAAGAAAAAAGGAAAAAGGAAAAAGAAAGGTCTTCAGGTTCTTCTGGACCCTAATCCAATTAAAATAGATGGAAGAAGCAAAGAAAGAGAAGAAAAAAGAAAAAACTCTGAGGCTTTCCCTTTGAAATAAAAAGCAAAAATGCTAGAGTTAAAATTAACCAAAAAGGCTGGCGAGTAGGAATTTCAAAAGTATATATATATATATATATGCACTGTACACTGCACTTTATTTCTTTATCCAAGGCTCTTATTATGACTGTCTTCTCCAGCAGCTTCAAAGCCAAGCCTCAAATGTTAAAATATTGATAAGAGTCCAAGAGAGCAACTGTAATAATATTTTACTGTATTCTCCCTCTATCTTATCACATTAAAATGTCCTTGAAAAGAAGTGTTTTTCTCCCCAATTCAAATAAAATATTTTCAAGCCTCTAGTTGGCAGTGTTACAGCATCTAAATACTCTTTCCCCCCCCAGCCAAAAGAAAAAATGTTTATAAAGAACTCAAACAAAAGAAAAAGATAGTCAAAGGGAGCCTTAATGAGACTAATAATTGATACACATGTTTATTTTGAGTTTATTTATTTATTCAGCTTGGGCGGGGGGTTGGACGAGATGACCTACAAGGTCCCTTCCTACTCTGATTATCTGTTTGATCTGTCTGAGTGTGTTATAAAAAAAGCTTAGGTTAAATTTATAATTTAGATAATTTCAATATTAGCAGAATTTGGAATTTGTAGTTTAATAGACTAGGAGAAAAAAATAAACATAGCTTATCTATAAAGCATGAGTTTATCCAGATTTGTCTTTGCAGATGCAATATTTTAAGCATATTATGTGGAACACTTCCTAATAAAAAAGCTTGAGATTTTAATTCCAACATTGTTTTGTTAATTTTTCAATAGTACTGTGTATTATTTTCAAGTACCTTTGAGAATATTTTACATAGCATCTCAATAAGTTCAAATATTTCTTCTGATCAACATTTACAGCATGTTATTTATGTAATTTTGTATTTATTAGAGTTTTATGCCATTTGTAAAATATTTTTCTCCCAATTTTCTCTTAAATTGCACTGCAGTAAATTTTATTGATTTTTTTTCCATATTTCCTCCCATTGTTGTGTTGCAATTGGATCACTTTATCATCCAATTTTTAAATTTGTTCTGTCTCCATGTCACATTTTAATGGCAGTTAGATATGTGCTTATAGGCATTCTTTTTTTTCCCCAATTTTTTTTATTTCAATCTGCATGTGCACAATAATACATTAACAGTGTGGCATCAGTATATCATACATTTTAGTATATGCAAAATTAATAATACCAATCTTATCTCTCAGTGCATATATTTCACATTAATTCATCATACTACAGGGCTTATTTTCAACCTTTCAAAACTCTCTCCAAATGCCTACCATCATAACAGTTAAACATACCTAGTAATTCCATTATTTCTCCCTCCTTTTATTTTATTTTTTAAAATAAAAAATTCTCATTTGGCAAGCAGTGTGGTTCCAGGTTTCACATCTCAATACAAACATGATCATAGTTACCTTTCATTACATTTGTTACCTTTCATATATTTGTTTAGTTTCATATTGCATTAATATGATGCATATTCGTATTCATATTTCATATTTCATATTGCATAAAGTGTTTGTCAGTGAATTAATAAAGATGTTTCCATAAAAACATTAGATTATGAACAGGTATTGCTAATAAAGACTTCAGACATTATTGCAATTGTCCCCCAATTTTTTCTGTCATTCTTTATTGCTATATAACTTCCTTTTACCAACAGTATTGTCATTAAATGGGGTACCACTCATTGCCATTTGAATCTTAAAAGTTTTACCATTTGCTCTGACAAATGCTTTATTGATGAAACAGCCTTTGCCAGATTTTCTGCTGAATTGTGTTCTAAACACTCTACAGGTTAGAGCATTAGAGTCCTTAAAGGTGTCACTGCAATTTATCACATAATATTTTCAAAGTAGCAATAGCATTCTCGTTAGGTACAATTTTAATAATTACAAATATAGCGTAGCACACTATATCCTATACTATAGGATAATATAGGAGGGGTGATAGAAAAGGAAGAAATTTCATATTCTGGTTATAACATCTCAAGATGATAAGAATTTAAGTCAGAGGCTTTTGTTTCTCTCAGCAGAAAATATTACTTACAAAAATTAAATCTGAGGTTTATTATTTAAAGGATGTGCTTCATGGATAACAAATATTTTGGATATCTGGGGTTTGGAGAAATATATTGGCATTATCCTACATTGTTGTCTTGAAGGACATATGGAGTCACAAAATAGACATTTACTGAAGAGATAGCCAGGAAAAATGTATTTCAAATAAGACTTTAAATTAATAAAGTTTTGCATTTGTCAAAGAAAGGAAAAACTTCAGTTTTTAACCTCACAGTTATCCCAGCTAATATCTGGCATAGACAAAAAATACTTTTCAGATACCTGAATCATTTATTCTTACGATGCTTCTATGTTTTTTCTTTTTTTATCTTTTAAAAGATGTGAGAAGGATACTTAAAATTGAAAGGAGTGCTACATACTAAACTATTGCTGATGAGTTACAATAATCATTTGAGAGAGAGATTGGGAGCTTTATTTCTGCATACAATTGCCCCAAGATACCACTGCAAAAACTCCAGTCAGGTTTGACACAAATTAGCAATACCATTTGTATTCTAGAGATCAACATCATTTATCAAATGTGAACAGAGAGTGAATTATCTTCCTGTCTCTGACTGTGATCTCTCTAAGGTAAAGCTGAAGCATATGAAAATGTCAGGAGTCTCAAAATGATACTGATTGTATTGTGGAGGCTTTGTAGCTAAAGTTTTCAGTGTGTCAATCACATTTGTGAAGCTTCTTTTTTTTTAATTAAGTCTTTTTTCCCCAGCTTTTGAACATTTGACATTTTGTCAAATTTTACAAAGTGATCTCTGAAGTCTTCATACATGTTTGTTTGTGAAGAGTTGGCATGTTCCCTTATGGGACTTACAAAAGCTGTATCTTAGGAATTAGTTCATTTTTTAATGCTGAAGATATCCTACTTTCAAGTCAAAACTGAAAGTGATAGCTTTATATTATTCATCATGCTGTAAGGTATAAAAATAATAAAGTTTGAGAAATGAAACTGATTGTCCAAAGACTGCTGGCATCCCCTCAGCTTTGGATTCTGGTACATTTATAAATTGTTTGTGTAATAATTCCTAGTTATTTTTTGATATGTTTGGCAGTTATGTTCTTCTTCTCATTCTAAATTCTTGTTCATTAATAATCTTGTTACATTTAAGAAATATTTGAACCAGATGCCTGGCCAGAAATACTGGCTGTGCAACTCATATTATTAATTACAATACTGACTCCCGGAGCCCTCTATGCAAACCAGTTTCGGGGGGGGGGGGAGGATGTCTGACAATAGCTTAGCAACAAATTATGTTTCTCTAACTTCTGCTGAGTTAGGCAAAGTTATGTTTTGGCTGTAAGAGTGAATAAAGTCTGAAATAGGACCCTAGACACAGAAAATATTTTAACACTGGTTTGTTCCTTGACAAAAACGAGATATAAAGAATTGTCTAAACCAGGTTTATAGGAAAAAATGAGGTTTAAAATAGGCTAATTGATGAATAGGTAAGTAGATAAGTTTCTGGGTAAGTAGAGTCAACTAGTAGAGTTGACTTCTGGATAAGTAGAGTCTGGATAAGAGTTGACTTCTGGATAAGTAGAGTCAACTTATTGACTCAAACTGATATTCTGCTCCTGTTCTACTAAATAACTTTAAATTTGAGACAAAATGTTGGAAGTAAAACTAGCTTGGTGATATTTGGTTTTCCTCAAAGGTAAAGATATTGGAAGTTGGTAAATAATGGAAATCAACATAAAATAAGATAAGATCTCCTTTGCTTTGAGAGGAGAAATCGTTCCCCTGTCTAAATATAGAAAAGTATCACACTCCTCTGTTTGCAACAGAATATCCTACACCACAAGGCTTAAGATTTTGAACTTGGACAATTTAGAACTATGCTGCCTACATAGTATACAAAATTATATGCTATCATGTACTACCAGTCAATGATTACTTCAGCTTCAATCGCAACAATACAAGAGCACACAACAGATATAAACTTAATGTAAACCACTCCAAACTTGATTGCAGAAAGTACAACTTCAGCAACAGAGTGGTCAATGCCTGAAACACACCACCTGACTCTGTTGTCACATCCCCAAACCCACACTCCTTTCCCCTCAAACTAACCATTATTGACCTCACCCCATTCCTAAGAGATCTGTAAGGGGTGTGCATAAGTACACAATCGTGCCTATGGTCCTTTTTCTATTGTCCCCAATTATTCATATCTATTTCCTGTATTTATACTTATGTTTATCCTTATGTTTATCTATTATCTTTTAAGCAATTGACAAATCAAAATGAATAAAAATAAAATACATCAATAAAAAATCAAATATATCAATAAAAAATAAAATATCTTTATAACATTGATATTACAAAACACAGTAGGCTTTTTCTTTACTTTTTTAATGTTCTTCCCTTAGCCTTACTGAAATAAATATATTGAAGATTGACCTCTCATGAAAAACCAATTGAAAATTTGAGTTTTATGTTGCTGTATTATCAATTTTATAATGATATCCATTTCCTTTATATATCTCTAAATTTGATACATTTTATACTTCACTCCTTCTCATAGATTTTAACTTTTAAAGTTGTCAAATTTTCATGAAAGAACCTTTAATACAGCAAAAGTTTTGAAAAAAATGACAAGGAAGATCAAAGAATTGGTCAATACAAAAAGATGAACTGCATAGTTTTTGGTTGAAAGATCTGATTGCTCTGTACTATTGGTGGCACAGTGATTAGAATGCAGAACTTCAGGTTACTTCTGCTGGCTGCTGGTTACTTGCAATTTGGCAGTTTGAATCACACCAGAGTCAAGGTTGACTCAGCCTTCCATCTTTCTGAAGTCAATAAAATAAGGACCCAGATTGCTGGGGACAATATGCTGACTCTGTAAACTGCTTAGAGAGGGCTGTAAAGCACTATGAAGTGGTATATGAGTCTAAATACTATTGCTATTGCCAAACAGTTTAACAACTTATTGCAAGGATGTAAAATTAAAGCTAAGTTAACTTCTAGAAAAAAACTTATCTGGTTGTAACCCAAGTTCTGGCACTCAGCAGTATTCTATAGTATCACCTCTTCAAAATTGTTAGTCGTTTAGCTTGTGGGAATAACTTCAGAGTAGGCAGCTTTTTTGAAGCACATTTAACTAACAAATAATCTTAGTGCTTCTATAAATACTTTATAATCTCTATGGTTAATCCCAGATAAAATCATTTTTGCTACTTGTATACATCTTGATACACTTACAGTCATTTCTTGATCCAGGATTAAAATTTAAGGGTGAGATTGCTTAGTGATTCTTGCTGTTATAATACATGGATAACAACTAAGGCTGCTTTCCTTTTCTTTTTAAGATGAACTTCATTGACAAGGGTTTTCTTTAATCAAACATAATGCTTCATTTTATATAAACTAGTCATAAAACTGTTAAAGCAAGAAGAACAAGAAAGCATAAAATGGATTTTAATGGCAAACAGACAAATTTTTTAAACAATAATATTGTTTAAATATTGTTTAAACAATATTGTTTAAACAAATGATATCAGTTTTCTTTTACACTAGCTATGTTTCTGTGTAATCAAAATTGTTAAGAATTTAAGGAATATATTTTGATGCATGGTGCAGAACAATTAATTCTGTTAAGTCAAATTGTGTAAGGTAACCATTGTGGTGGGATTCAAATTTTTTTACTACTGGTTCTGTGGGTGTGGTTTGGTGGGCATGCGTGGTGGGCGTTGCTTGGTGGGAGTCGCTTGGTAGGAATGGCAGGGGAAGGATGCTGTAAAATCTCCATTCCCACCCCAGTCCTGGGGGAAGAAATCCCCATTCGCTCCCAACCCAACTAACCTGCTTTCCAGCTCTGTTCTCCTGTGCAGGGCAATAAAAGACTTAGCCAATCAGCTGGGACTTGGGAAGCAGGTAGTAGATAGGGGTGGGGTCAGTCAGAAGTGGTATTTGCCAGTTCTCCGAACTACACAAAATTTCCATGACTGGTTCTCCAGAATTAGTCAGAACCTATTGAATACCACTTCTGGATAGCCACTCGATTACATTATAACATAATTCTATTATAATTGATATTTGGATATCCCTCAAAATGGTGTATTCTGTGCTGTACATTGAACTGACCAATCAATTTGCAAGAAACTAGGCAATTTTCCTTTGGGAGGTTTGTGTGTGTGTGTGTTTGTGTATCTGTGTGTGTGTATACATATACATATATAAAATTGTTGTTTCTCTTAGTAACTTGAATAAAAGGATGAAAGTGCCAGTGAGAAAAAAAATAAACCATGGCTTTTGCCAGATTATCATCAGTTATATAGGAGACAGACTGGCAGAGCCAGGGGGAGGAATCAAGTGGGGCATCAATGTAGAATTTCTACATGGTCACAAGAGATGAAGTCTAATACACACCTTGAATGCTATCAACCCTTATATAGTTTTAATCAGTTGAAAATCTGAGATTACTGTGCATAGGCTTCAGCAATAAATCAGTAATTTTGATTCTTCATGTCTGAACATGGCTGTTTGCATTTGAAAGCTAAAACTATCTAAATATATATTACAATTATCTTCACCAAGAAGCTGAAACCCTCAAAGTGTTTCATTTAAAACATAGTCTATATCACAAAGTACATAATCTTTGTACAAAATAGGAGCAAGAAAATATGCTTGATATTTTTGCTGCCTTATTTGCATAAATAATAAAAATGGGATTTCAAACAAACAAACTTCAGGAGGAGCACAGTGGGGAATACAATCTATACGCTGGAGTGCTTTTTGTTGTATGTGTAAGTATAAATATCTGAATGTATAAATATCTGCCCACATTTGACTGTTGTGTGCTTGAACAAGGCTCCTTATGTTGGTCTTTCATGGGAGAAACCTTGGTTTTCCATGAAAACAAAATTGCAGCATGATCTTAGACACATTTATTCATCTCAGCCCATTATAGATTGCTGTTGTAGGGATAAAACAAGATATAGCTCTTATAGAAGCTGCTTTGAAAAAAAGAGGCTGTACAGTACATTCAAAAATGAATGAACATAATTTTCTTGAGTAGCTTTATGTAAGGAAACCCCCCCGCCTTTAAATTACCCTCTTGTAGAATGTAGGCATGCTAACCTTTTAAATATAGTTTGATGAAAATACTGTCAAAAACAATTCTTTGACTTCAAATCAGTATTGACTCCTACCAACAATACTATAATATTTAAAAAATATATATCCAGGATTGAATAATAAGTAAGATATGTTTAACCAGTAATTGACCTTACATTAAAAAATAGGATTTATAGCCAGGAAGCATCATTTATTTGAAATAGCCTACAAGTTGAAAGAAAGCGAGTTACCGGCCTAGGCTTGTGGACAGCTATATAAAAATGACAAGCAAACAAGCCCACTGACCCTCTCCTTTCTAGAAGTTTATTTATTTTATTTATTTGTTTGTCAAACATACAAGATAACAAGTATAAGTATGAACATAAACAGAAACAAAGGAAGTAAACTCAGATAAATGGGGACAATAAGACAGGCATTTCACCTTTAAGGACCTCTTAAGAATAAGGGAAATGGAAAGTTGCCAGCTTCTAGCTTCCTACTGTTTCAGCTCTACAGGTTATTATTTCAATATTAACTCAAAGGATATTGTCTATTCTTCTCCCACACCTCATAAATTTTTTGATTCACCTCTTAATATCAAATCACATCCAATGGATCTGGATGTGGATTTCTGGATTTCACTCAGTTCTCTCTTGGTACCTATTAAAAAAAATGGAAATATCTTTGGTTTTAAGACATCCCCGAGAGGACCCTAAAGGAGTCTAATTTGAAGTTTCCTTAAAGAGCATGAACACTAAACCGTAGGGGAGCAGATAATCCTAAAACAATATCAGATGAATTTCAAATTACAAGTAATAATCAATAAAGTTTTCCTAACTTTTAATGTAGAATATCTGAGATGTCTTTTTCATGTTAAGAAAAAATATCCCATATCTCAAACTGCCTTTATCATTCCTATGCAGAAGCATCAGAGGCACTTGAAAACGTGTGTGTGTGTGTGTGTGTGTGTGTGTGTACTGGGATTCAATTTTTGTTACTACCGGTTCTGTGGACATGGCTTGGTGGACATGGCTATATGGTCATGTAACTAGTGGGTGTGGCTATGTGGTCATGTGACTGGGTGGGAGTGGCTATATGGTTATGACTACACAACTCGATCAGGGCAAAGCAATAGACGCAATCTACATAGACTTCTGTAAAGCCTTTGATTCAGTGGTACAAGACAAACTATTCCTAAAACTAAAATCTTATGGTATGTCTGGACAGCTAAACTGGATAGAAGCATTCCTGTCAAGCAGACAACAAATGGTCAAAATTGAGAGTGTCCTATCAAATTCTATACCTGTCAACAGTGTTGTCCCCCAAGGCAGTGTTCTAGGACCAATTCTCTTCATATTCTCCATAAATGACTTCTGTGATCATATTAAGAACAACTGTGTTTTCTTTGCTGATGATGTAAAGCTATTCAACACCACAGATAATACTGCTACCCTTCAAAAAGACCTTGACCATATATCAGAATGGTCAGAAAAATGGCAACTTCAAATCTCAACAAATTAATGCTCTGTCTTACATATTGGCAAAAAATAAATAAATAGAAAATAAAATACAGGCTGTATAGTCAAGACCTTGTTGATGATCCAAACTCTGTCAAGGATCTTGGAGTAAACATTTCTAATGATCTAAGGACTAAAGCCCACTGTAACTACATTGCCAAAAAGGCCTTAAGAGTTGTTAACCTAATCTTACATAGCTTTTTCTCTGGTAATATTACACTAATAACTGGAGTATACAAAACTTTTGCTAGACCAATACTCGAATACAGCTCATCAGTCTGGAACCCACATTATGTATCTGATATTAACACAGTTGAGAAAGTTCAGAAATATTTCACAAGAAGAGTTCTCCACTCCTCTAGTCATTGCAGAATACCTTATGCCACCAGACTTGAAATTCTAGATCGAGAAAACCTAGAACTACACTGCCTTCGGTCCGATCTAAGTATGGTATAAAAATCATACATTGCAATGTCCTACCAATGAATACTTCAGCTTCAACTATAACAATACAAGAGCAAACAATAGATACAAATTCAAGGTTAATTGCACCAAACTTGATTGTAGAAAATATGACTTCAGTAACAGAGTGGTCAGTGTCTGGAATACTCTACCTGACTCTGTGGTTTCTTCCCCAAACCCCAACAACTTTAACCTTAGACTTTCTGCTATTGACCTCACACCTTTCCTAAGAGGTCTGTAGGGGGCGTGCATAAGTGCACCAACATGCCTACAGTCCTTGTCCTATTGTTTCTTTTATTTTTCTTCTTTGTACCAATTTCATGAATGTATAACTATGTATATACTTATATCTATTATCTTGTAAGAGATTGACAAATCAAATAAATAAAAAATAAATATGATGGGGGGGGGTCAAAAGACAGAAACTTTCTGGAGTAGGGGATGACCTGATGACTAGATGACCTCCAGATACTTTCCAGCCCAGGACTGCTGTGCTATTTCAAAGCATCCTCTGAAGTTGCATCTAGTACCAAGGTTTGTGGTCCTTCCTTCCTCTCCTTTTTCTCTCCCTCATTCCCTTTCTCTCTCTCTCTCTCTCTCTCTCTCTCTTTCTTTCTTTCTTTCTTTCTTTCTTTCTTTCTTTCTTTCTTTCTTTCTTTCTTTCTTTCTTTCTTTCTTTCT
>BLBF01000026.1:8000318-8024803 GCA_015471245.1 Laticauda colubrina | reverse complement strand
GAGAGGGAGAGGGAGAGAAAGACTGGCCCAAGGTTGCCCTGCTGGCTTTTACAGATAACTCAGGATTTGAACTCACAGTTTCCTGCTTTATTTTTTGGTGCCTTAACCACTATACCAAAAACTGAATTTCTCGATATATCAAAAAGAAACAAGAAACTACAATTGTAAGGAAGCATAAAAAAGAAAAAAATCCCATAAAGTAACTCAGTTTTCTCCTTAATCTCAGCTGAGAAATGAAATATTGGAATAGATTAGTGTCCCCAGTTGTCCATGAACCCTGGCGTAGATGTAGTTTCTTGAATCATCCATCTTCGGACAATATCCTAGCTATTTGCAGCAAGAAGATCTAAGACATTGAGAAGATGTTGAACATACACAGGGCAAAAAGTTCCAATCTGAAATGTGTAATTTATTCTGAGATTCACTCATCACTATAAGCATGACTTTCTGAGATAATAAGTCATCATTAATAAAAAAGGACTCTTTGTTAAGTATAATGTTCATGCTTTCCTTCTAATTGAGATTTTTGAACATTCATATTGATTTCTCAAAATGCATATTTTAATCTAGAAAATATTAATTTAAGTAATTTAACCTTTTGTCCGACTTGAAGACCAGTGTTCATTTGGACAAGTGGGAGCAGGTTGCAGATTCTGAAGAGTTTCTATTAATTGCCGTTATAGCAAGATGCTTCATTGGCTGTAGGATTGCAATTTTTTAGAACTATGCCAACATTTTCTGCTCCTGCTGCTTTTTTTGTTTAATTTAATATAATGAAAAATAAATCGTGTTTTGCTTTTTCCCCAAAGAGAAATGTTCATGAAACTATCCCAAATCAGACTGTATTCTTCCTATCCATTTTTAATTAGCATATTTTAGATTTTCAGAGCCCTGGTTACATCTCATTATCAAGCAAATAAATTGTTTCTAAATATTGTTTTATGAACACTGTGAGAATATTGTATGATATGTGTGCATTTATGTAATAAAAAGTCTTACTTAAGAAGCCATTCAACAAAGAAAAATAGTCTATAAAATATAGTAATTAGTGGGGGTAAAGATGTGTGTGTGTGTGTGTGAATGTATGTATGCATATTACAACTTCATACAGTTCAACTTTATTCTAAGTCTAACTAATATAACTGAATTCAAGGAGAAATAGGTGATCCTCAACACGTCCCACAAAACTAAAAACAAAATTAATTAGAAGGCATTTTATTTTGATTGACATTGATATTGTGCATTGCTCTTGGCTCAACTCCTTAAATACCTATTACTGGCTGCTGTCTCAAAGGACTTTCTACTTGCAGTAGCCCTCAATTACAGGACCAGCCTTCATTTGAATATATTGATTTTTCCCCTTAAGCTTTAGGGGAAGAATCAAAATAATGAAGTGGCAAATAAGAATACACTTCAAACAAAAATAGCTTCTTGTGGCTTGTTCAGAGTGTCCAAACACAACTTTCTAAAACATTCTGTAAAACAAGTTTCTTGTTTGTGTTAAGTACAATAGTCAATCTGTCTGTAGATATAATAAATATGGAAATCTTATATACAGTTAAAGAAGTACTCATCACTAATGATCTAAGTACTAGAGCCCACTGTAACTATATAGCCAAAAAGGCATTGTGTGTTAATCTAATCCTGCATAGCTTTTTGTCCGGTAACATCACACTACTAACTAGAGCATACAAAACATTTGCTAGACCAATACTTGAATACAGCTCATCAGCCTGGAACCCACATTACAAATCTGATATTAATACAGTTGAGAATGTCCAGAAATATTTCACAAGAAGAGTTCTCCACCCGTCTACTCATTGCAGAATACCTTATGCCACCAGACTTGAAATTTTAGACCTAGACAACCTAGAACTACGCCGCCTTCGGTCTGATCTAAGTATAGTACATAAAATTGTATATTGCAATGTCCAACCTGTCAATAAATACTTCAGATTCAACCATAACAATACAGGAACACACAATAGATTCAAACTCAAGATAAACCACACCAAACTTGATTGCAGAAAATACAACAACAAAATGGTCAATGTCTGGAATATTTTATCTGAATACTTTCTTCCCAAACCCCCAAAAACCTAACCTTAAACTTAAGGCCCTGTCTCACTGCCCAAGGGATGCAAAACGTTTGTAAAAAGGACACAGCGGACGAGAAAAATGTTCTATCCGTTGTTATCCGCTCTCAAAAGGGGCAAAAATTTTCATAAACAGAGCGGATAACACGGAAAGGAACGGACGGGGGGAGGACGCAGAGCGGATGGAAAATGGATGCAGAGCAGAAGCCTAGTGGATGGAAGCAGATGAGAGTGGATGGCACATCCGCTAGGCTTCCGGGGGGCCTCAGCAAAGCGGATGCGGAACGGAAAGAGAGGATGCAGAGCGGATGCAGAACGGATGAAGCGGATGCACAGCGGATGCACAGCGGATGAAGCGGATGCAGAGTGGAAGCCTAGCGGATGCCTTGCGTTAATTGCGCATGTGGGGGGGATGCATTGCGTCAGCCCCACGGATATAAAGGGAAGCAGCTCGGAAGCAGGTCACCATTCAAAGGAAAGACCTGCTGCCAGACGCATTGAGTGCCTTGCCTGCCTGCCTTGCTGCCTGCCATCCTGCCAGCCTTGCTGCCTGCCTTGCTGCCCACCTTCCTGCCAGCCTTGCTGCCTGCCAGCCTTGCTGCCTGCCTGCCTGCCAGCCTTGCTGTCTGCCAGCCTTGGTGCCTGCCTGCTTGCCGGCCTTCCTGTCAGCCTCCCTGCCAGCCAGAAACCCCACAACCATGGGGGAAAAAGTGGAAGCCTCAGCCATCTGCTGCCAGCCCTGGCAAGAGGGACAGGGCCACCCTCCCACCCCCTGGCCCTCACTCTGCTTCTCCTAGGGCTTCTGTAGCACGGGCTCGCTCTTCTGCGGCTTCTGCTGCTTCTGCTTCTGGAGGAGCTGCTGATGATGCTTCTGGCGGTGGTACTTCTGCTAGTGCTTACTCTGCTGATGCTGCTCCTGGCGGTGGTGCTTCTGCTCGTGCTTATTCTGCTAAGGCTGCTCCTGGCGGTGGTGCTTACTTTGCTGAAGCTGCTCCTCATCCTGCTGGTCCTGCTCGTCCTGCTTGTGCTCCTGAACTTGCTCGTCCTGCTCGTACTGTTCGTGCTCTTGGTCTTGCTCGTCCTGCTGGTCCTGCTTGTGCTCCTGGTCCTGCTCGTGCTCCTGGTCCTGCTCGTCCTGCTGGTCCTGCTCATGCTCCTGCTGCTGCTCGTGTTGCTGCTGCTGCTGCTGATGATGATGATGCTCCTGCTGGTGCTGCTGCTGCTGATTATTATTATTATTATTATGATCCTGCTGCTGCTGCTGGTGTGAAGGAGCAGCCCAACAAACTGGATGCCCCTCTGATGAGGGCCCATCTGGTCCTGCCAAAGGGAGGAAGAGGCATATGCAGGAACGGGAGAGGAGGCAATACTCCATTGAGGAGGAACACGAGGATGAGGTGCTGGAGTGGCTGAGAGAGAATGACTATCTGTGGCGGAAGGGACACCGGCTGTCCAGGGACACCAAAAGGAAGCAGGCTGCTTGGAGAGAGAAGGCGGAGAGTCTGGGCTACACATCGGAGGTGCTCCTTGGCTGCTGGAAGGTACAGGAAGCTGCACCTCAAGAAATCTGGCCAGGCCACGGTTAAGCTGACGGACAGAGAGACCTATGTCATGGCCAGGTGCAGCTTCCTGGAGGGTGAGATCCGCCACCAAGGAGCAGCAACAGGCCCTCTCAAGCCCCCCTCTCTCTGGCAGCCTGCTGAGAGCCAGTCCTCTTCCGTCCGAGAGTCAGCTCCTGTCTCCAGGCAGATTTCTGTGGAGTGTGCCACGGTGGAGAACCCACGGACAGGTGTTTTAACCATGGTGGAGCGCGTGGAGGACTCCCTGGTGCAGTGGGAGAAAGGAGATGGCACTTCCACCGCAGCCCTACCCGCATCCACCCACAGCTCCACCTCCACAGAAAGACAGAGAGCCAGACAGGAGGGGCAGAGCCACACTGACCTGTTGGAGATCAGGGACACCATCCGGAGCAGCATAGATCTCCTCTCTCAGCTGGTCCACACTGACTCCTCATTCTCCAACTGCAAGCCCTTCCTCACCTAGGTCAACCAGACCCTCACGGACATGGCGGAACCCCAGTACTAGGTGGTGAAGGACCAGATCAACGAGCTGCTTCACAACCCTCCAGATCCAGAGGAACCTGCTCCCACCCAGTCCAGGTCTGCTCCTCCAACTCAGGTGATGTCCCTCCCGTTACAAGGCTTTCCACAGGCCCTCACCTGCCAGGGCTACAGCTACCAGGAGGTCCAGCAGCACAGGCAGCAGCCCTTCCCAGTCCAGGCACAGAGTCATTAGACGACACCGTTGTCACCGGTTCCACCGATGCCACCAATGCCACCCATGCCAATGATGCCACCGACGACACCGATGCCACCAACACCACAGATGCCACCAACGCCAGTCCTCACCCAGCTGCAGACCAGACAGCCCCACTACACTTCTCCTTCCTCCACCCCACAGCCAATCCCGGCCTCAGTACATCTGTCCTTGGTACTGGGGCTGACACCACATGGCATGGAGGAAGGAGCTCTCAACATCACGGGGTTGAGCCAGCTGTCCGAAAGCTTCCTCAACACACTGTCACCTATTGTCCTCTCGGGGCCAGGCACCCCAGTGGCGCTTCAGACCAGCACTCCAGCAGCAGCCACCTCTACAGCACCTGGACCCTTCACCCCTGAGACTGGGCACACCTCCGAGTGACCAAGAGGAGTGCCAGAGACTGGGTGGCTACCAGTAGTCTTTATTTGGACACTTGACCAAGGTCATTTTTCTTTTACAGCTTGTGATTAATAAAGTTTATCTTTGCTTCACAAACTTGCTTCATTTATTTATGTCAATAAAGTCTCGGTGGAAACTTTTAGAAATGGTTTAAGCCTTTGTATGCTTGTGGGATGGGTTAAGATAGCAGTGGAATGGGTAGGGATACCTGTGGGATGGGCAGGGATACCTGTGGGATGGGTAATAGCTGTGGGATGGGCAGGGATACCTTTGGGATAGGTTAAGATACCTGTGGGATGGGTTAAGATAGCTGTGGCATAGATAAACTTCCAGTGCAAGCATAGTGAGACTGTATGGTCCACCCTCCCAGGTGCCACACCTATGGGCCTTCATTATCAATACTAATGTAAGCATCCTGTCTTGCCACTCCACTGCTCCAGCTGGGGAGTTGCAACAGTGTTTCAGGAGGTTACGCTGCTTCTTTCCTTCATGTGAGGCTCTGTTGGGGCCTTGCACATCCTCAGTGTCGATCAGGTTTTGCCCTTGCCTCTATTCCCCAGGCTCCATGTCCCCATTGCCTTGTTGACGGTCCATGAGCCTGTTCTGCAAGACTGGGTAGCGGGTGCGCATGAGATTGTGCAGGATGCAGCAAGCTTCCACAATCCTCCTCACGGTCTCTGGGCGATGCTGCATGGTGGTGAGAAGTACCTGGAACCTTTTGGCCAGGATGCCAAAGGTGTTCTCCACCACCCACCTTGTCCTGGACAGCCTGTAGTTGAAGATCCTCTCTTCGTGGGTGAGGATTCTGGAAGTGTAGGGCTTCATGAGGTAGGTTCTGAGGGAGAAAGCATCATCCCCCACAATGAAGTAGGGCACATCTTGCATGTCGTTGGGCAGAGTGTCTGGATCTGGGAAGCCCATGATGAGGTTGCCTTCCAGCCCCTCCTTGAGATCACTTGCATTGTATATCTGGGCATCTGAACATGAGCCGTTGCCTGAAGCATCGATGTACATGAACTTGTAGTCAGCATCGACCATAGCGAAGAGGACGATGCTGAAGAAGCCCTTGTAGTTGAAAGAAGTGGACCCCAACTTGGCTGGCGCTATGCAGGCCACGTGCTTCCCATCTATGGCTCCAACGGTGTGGGGGATGTTCCACTTCTGATACCACTGCTCTGCAACTTTCTTCCATCCTTCTTCAGTGGAGGGGCACCGGAGGAGCTCCTCCAGGTATTCTTCGATGATGGCCTGCAGCACTTCTCTGACCACAATGCTGATGGTGTTGTGTGGCACCCTCCAGCCGTACTGCATGCTCCTGTAGGTGGTCCCTGAGGCCAGGTGGCGCAGAGTCAGTGCCACCTTGAGCCCAGGGTCCAGGCTGGGGCAGAAGTTGGTGCTCTTCTTGGTTAAACTGGGTGTCAGCTGCTGCACAACTTCATCAAACATGGCTGGAGGCATCCTCATGAAGTTCTGGAATGCACGAGTGTCTTCGTTCCTGAGCTCCACCATCAGCTCATTGTACAGTCCATACTCTGCTCTTCTCCCGATCCATCTTCGGACCCAGATGCTTCTTGCCTGCCTCTTTTTCTTCCCGTAGTAGAGTTCACAGAGCCTGTAGATAGCTTTGCACTGTTGCAGAAGGATGGTGGCTGCCAAAAGGACTTTGTTACCATCCATGGTGGAGATGACTAGATGCTGTGGAAAAGGCAGATGAAGGCTGCAGAGGTCTGCACAGCAGGGCTGCTGGACTGAAAGTGAGATCCAGGTGAATTGCTCCCCCTTTTTATAGGCAGTATAGGTTTTCCGCTAGGCATCCTCTAGGCATCCTCTAGGCATCCTCTATACATCCTTAATATCCAAGATAGGTCCCCTCTGCGAACATTTTTTCCATTTTTAATGCTTTCTTTGCGTGCTGCATCCGCTTTCATCCTTTCTCCGTCCGCGCTACCAACACTGCGTGTCCGTTCCACATTCGTTCCGCTTCCTCCCTGCATCCATTTACCGCTGGAGCGGATTGAGTTGCGCGGATGCACAGCAGATGCCTAGCAGATATAGCGGATGCGTAACGGATGCAGAACGGATGTCCCCCGTATGCCTAGCCGATGCAGAACAGACGCATTGGATACATTTTCCGCTCAAAAGTTTTGAGCAGCTCAAAACCCTCTGAGCAGATGAAACGTCAATAGATGGATGCTGGATGGATAGAGAGGAAGCAAAACAAAGGCAGTGAGTACAGGACGGAAGCATCACGTTAACCAATGGATGGCAAGTGTTTTTCTCCATTTTACATTCTCTTTCCATCCATTGGTGTAGTGTGACAGGGGCTTTAACCTTAAACTGTCTACTGTTTACCTCACCCCTTTCCAAAGAGGTCTGTAGGGGGCATGCATAAGCTCACTAACATGCCTACTGTCCCTGTCCTATTGTATCTTTTTTTCTTATATGTATCCATTTCATATATTCATAACCATGTTTATACTTATACCTGTTATCTAATAATCACTTGACAAAATCAATCAATAAAAATAAATAAATGAATGCAGTACTGGTGCTAATTTATTAGAAAAAGTTAGCATATTTATATAGCACACATCTTCAATATCTCTATCTATCTTCTGATATCCATCCATCTCATATCTTGCATATTGTGTAAAGATATATTGAGTTGATGGGGTGCCAGGAAATATGATTTTCTTCTTATGTACTAGAATAGAAAACTTGATCCTTTGATTTTAAAGAGGATCAGACAGACAATCCCTGAACCAAAGTGGCTAGAAAAATGGCTGGAATGCAGAAGATTTTCGGAAAAGGTACAACTTATTGCTTATTTGAGATATTATGCTGTGGCAGTACAAATAGATAAAGACAATATTTTTCTGCATTTGGAGACACTTATTCAGAGTGTGTTCAGTGTTATGGGGCAAAATCAACATTTATTCTTCAGAATTAGAATAACCAGAACCTACTGTGACATTTGTCAGTAAAATCTCTGAATTTTACACTGACACCGACATTACTTTAGATTCATCTGCTGAAATTGGCTTACTGCTAGAATATGAAAGTAAATCAAGTAACAGTTCTGAAATTATTTGACATGACACTTTTTGTTGGTTCCAACTCCAAAAGAAGTATCAGTAGCAGAATTGTGAATTTTGCACTACCTTTTTTATTCTCACAAAAGCCTTTGAAATGTTGGCCAACAAAACTGTGGATAATCAAGTGAAAGTTCTGCTCCCACATCAAATTCATTCAGACGATATTTCAGTTCCATGATGTTGTGATGGCTAGGATGCAGGGCACCAGGGAATATCTCTGGCATTTTCAGTCACTAATTAAAAAAAATGGTTGTGTGCTTGAACCCACTTCAAGTATTCGAGCATAATGTTTAATGCTATGTTGAATATTACCCTTCTAAACAGTGAGGCTGGAATTAACATCAGGTACAGAGTGGATGAAAAGCTTTTCAACCTTAAGCCCATGTCACACTGGCCAATGGATGCAAAAAGGACACAGCGGATGAGCAAAATGTTCCATCTGTTGTTATCCGCTCTCAAAAGGGGCAAAAATTTGCATAACCGGAGCGGATAACACGGACACGGGGAGGACGCAGGGCGGATGCAAAACGGATGCAGAACGGAAGCCCAGCGGATGGAAGCGGATGGGAGCGGATGGCACGTCTACTAGGCTTCCGGGGGACCTCAGCAAAGCGGACGCGGAACGGATGAAGCGGATGCACAGCAGATGCACAGCAGATGCACAGCGGAAGCCTGGCATTAATTGCGCATGCGGGGAGGATGCATTGCGTCAGCGCCGCGAATATAACGGAAGCAGCTCGGAAGCAGGTCGCCATTCAGAGGAAAGACCTGCTGCCGGACACATCGACTGCCTTGCCTGCCCTGCCTTCATGTCTGCCTGCCAGCCTTGCTGCCAGCCTTGGTTCATGTCTGCCTGCCAGCCTTGTTGCCTGCCTTGCTGCCAGCCTTGATTCCTGCCAGCCTCCCTGCCAGCCAGCAACCCCACAACCATGCAGAAGCACAGCAAGCTTCAGCCATCTGCTGCCAGCCCTGGCAAGAGGGACAGGGCTACCATCCCACCCCCTGGCCCTCACTCTGGTTCTGCTGGGGCTTCTGCAGCACGGGCTCGCTCTTCTGGGGCTGGGGCTTCTGCTGCTTCTGCTTGTGGAGGAGCTGATGACAAGCAGTCCAGCACCAGCCACCTCCACAGCACCTGGACCCTTCACCCCTGAGACTGAGCGACCAAGAGGAGTGCCAGAGACTCATTTTTGTCTTATAGCTTGTTGTTAATAAAGTCTATTTATGATTCACACACTTGCTTCATTTCTTTTTTTTAATAAAGTCTTGCTGGAAAATTTTAGAAATGGTTTAAGCCTTTGCATGCTTGTGGGATGGGTTAAGATAGCTGTGGGACGGGCAGGGATACCTGTGGGATGGGCAGGGATACCTTTGGGATGGGTTAGGATAGCAGTGGGATAGATAAACCTCCAGTGCAAGCATAGTGGGACTATATGGTCCACCCTCCCAAGTGCCACACCTACGGCCCTTTATTATCAATAATAATGTAATAATTATCCACACATGTCAACATAAACACAACTCTTTATTAAACGCCCTGTTCATTGTAGGCCAACCCAACATACATGGCCCAATCTCATCCGTGTGATGAGACAGGCTGAAGGAAGCATCCATTCAGTATTTACCATCCTGTCTTGCCACTCCACTGCTCCAGCTGGGGAGTTGCACCAGTGTTTCAGGAGGTTGCGCTGCTTCTTCACCTCACGTGAGGCTCTGTTGGGGCCTTGCACATCCTGAGTGTCGATCAGGTTTTGCCCTTGCCTCCATTCCCCAGCCTCCATGTCCCCATTGCCTTGTTGACAGTCCACAAGCCTGTTCTGCAAGACTGGGTAGCGGGTGCGCATGAGATTGTGCAGGATGCAGCAAGCTTCCATGATCCTCCTCATGGTCCCTGGGCTATGCTGCATGTTGGTGAGAAGTACCTGGAACCTTTTGGCCAGGACGCCAAAGGCGTTCTCCACCACCCGCCTTGCCCTGAACAGCCTGTAGTTGAAGATCCTCTCTTCATGGGTGAGGCATCTGGAGGTGTAGGACTTCATGAGGTAGGTTGTGAGGGAGAAGGTGTCATCCCCCATGATGAAGTAGGGCACATCATTTGTGCCATTGGGCAACGGGTCTTGATCTAGGAAGCCCACCATGAGGTTGTGTTCCAGCCCCTCCTTGAGGTGACTGGCATTGTATACCTGGGCATCTGAAGATGACCCGTTGCCTGAAGCATCGATGTACATGAACTTGTAGTCAGCATCGACCATGGCGAAGAGGATGATGCTGAAGAAGCCCTTGTAGTTGTGATAAGTGGACCCCGACTTGGCTGGTGCTTTACAGGCCACGTGCTTGCCATCTATGGCTCCAACGGTGTGGGGGAAGTTCCACTTCTGATACCACTGCTCTGCAACTTTCTTCCAGCCTTCTTCAGTGGAGGGGCACTGGAGGAGCTCCTCCTTGTATTCTTCGATGATGGCCTGCACCACTTCTATGACCACAAAGCTGATGGTGCTGGGTGGCACCCTCCAGCCGTACTGCATGCTCCTGTAGGTGGTTCCTGAGGCCAGGTGGCGCAGAGTGAGTGCCACCTTAAGCCCAGGTTCCAGGCTGGGTGAGAAGTTGGTGTTTGTCTTGGTCAACCTGGGTGTCAGCCGCTGCACAACTTCGTCAAACATGGCTGGAGGCATTCTCATGAAAGTCTGGAACGCCCAAGTGTCTTCGCTCCTGAGCTCCACCATCAGCTTGTTGTACATTCCGTCCTTTGGACCCAGACTTTTTTTGGGTGCCTCCTTTTCTTCCCATAGTAGAGTTCACAGATGGTTTCGCACTGTTGCAGAACGATGGTGGCTGCCGAAAGGACTTTGTCACAATCCACGGTGGACATGACTGGATGCTGTGGAAGAGGAAGAGCCAGATGAAGGCTGCAGAGGTCTGCACTGCTGGGCTGCTGTTCTGAAAGTGAGATGCAGGCGAGTTGCTCCCCCTTTTTATAGGCAGTATAGGTTTTCCGCTAGGCATCCTCTAGGCATCCTCTAGACATCCTTAATATCCGAGATAGGTCCCCTCTGCGAACGTTTTTTCTGCTTTAAACGCTTTGTTTCCATTCTGCATCTGCTAGGCATCCGTTCTGCATCTGTTCCGCATCCGTTCCGCTTCCTCCCTGCGTCCGGGCGGATGCGAGTTGGGCTGATGCGCAGCAGATGCCTAGCGGATATAGCAGATGCGTAACAGATGCGTAGCAGATGCGTAGCGGATGTGTAGCGGATGCAGAACGGACGAACTGGATACATTTTCTGCGCAAAAGTTTTAGGCAGCCCAAACCTTTCGGAGCGGATGAAACATCAATAAATGGATGCTGGACGGAGGCAGTGAGTACATCGCATTTTCGAACGGATGGCAAGGTTTTTTGTCCGTTTTACATCCTCTTTGCATCCATTGGTTCAGTGTGACATGGGCTTTAGGAGCCATCTCTAAAACTAGAGGTCTCCAAACTTGGCAACTTTAAGACACATGGACTTCAACTCCGCAAGTTGAAGTTCATGAGTTGAATTCTGGGAATTGAAGTGCACAAGTCTTAAAGTTGCCAAGTTTGGGGACTCCTGACCAAAATGAGGAAACTGATCTGAAAGACTTCTTTGCTGATGACTGCACCTTGAACACTGACTCAAAACCAGAGATGCAAGTCAGTATGGATAAATTTTCCATGGTTTACAACAACTCTGTAATTTATCATTAACATCCAAAAGATGGAGATTATGCACCAGTCTGCTACTCATGCACTGGAGAAAGAAAAAAAAAATTATAATCAAAGGGCAGAAACTACAAGCTGTAGACCATTGTTATTACCTTGAGTAGTGAATCTTAATGCAGGATTTAACTGAAGAATTGCAAAGACAAGTATGCTTTTGGTAAAATCAGCTTAGGAACAAAAGTGAAAGTTCATACCAAGTAAGTCTTGGTACTTACTGCCCTTCTGCATGCTTGTGAAACATGGGCTGTTTATCAAAGGCATGCAAGTCAGTTCATTTCCACATGGTCTGTCTTTGCAAGATATTGGGCATTTGATGGCAAGACAAAGTACTGGTTATTGAAACTTTATTCTGGTGCATATCTACCATCAGTCCACAGACTGCTTATGAAAGCATAGATCCAGCCTGGAAGTCATGTCATTTGTATGCTGGAAAAGCGCATACCCAAGGGCATGTCTTTGACACATTCTCTGCTGGAGGATGCTTGCATGAAAGGCAGAAGAAATTTTATAAAGATACACTAAAGATTTCCCTGAAATTGCTTGACAGAGACACAAACACTTGAGAATTGCTGGCATAAAACCTAGTGTGGCCTCATTGACAAGGTCTGTCAAGCTTTTAAAGCAAAGCACACTGTTGAAGCACAACACAGGTGTGAGCTGTGTAAGATCAGAGCCACTAGCACATCAGCTGTGCCTATGCACACATGTCCAATATATGGAAGAACATGATGGCCTGATAAGTTATTTTTGGACAGGTTGTATCTATTTTCAATGCCAGAAAAATAAATCTTAATCAACAACAATGAATGCATGTATACATGTTCAACATTATGAGACAGAGATACCCCAGTATTCCTCCCCTGTAGTTAAACTGAATCATTTTAGTCAACAATTCCTGCAGATGTAAATAGATTGCTTTATCATCTCTTGATCTTGACAAGATTTATAAGCACTTCCAGTGAAGCTCTGGAATCTGATCTGGTAAATTTTATTAATTATTCAGGAAAAAAAAGTTTTCTACCCGTTTAAACAACATGTGTATATTTCTTTAGAAGTCATTCTTTGATCCTTTAAATGTTGACAATTAATGTCCAGCTCATATACTTACATGGGTAGGAATGTAATCAAGAAGATAGTGGTTTTTCAGCTTTAAGCAGTCCTAGATAATATGGATTAACTAGACTTAGTACAAACTAATTTATAACTCTCTTGGTAAACTTAATAGATTAACTTCCCCTGAGAAATTGGAGTAGGACTCTTGCTTTTCTTAGACCTTTTAGTGACTTTTGAAATCACTTACCATGAACAGTTGCACTAACCAAAAATGCACTGACACTTTTGGAAATTGAATAGAAGTAATTTTGATTCTATCTCCCTGATAGTATTCTTTGCCTCTATTAATCAACAAGTAATACTGGTGTATAATCCCTTTAAGAACCCATTTTCTCTGATGGCTTAAAAAACAAACAAAATACAATGTAAGAAATCCCTGAAAAGACAATATGGAACCTTGATAATCACTTGATATACATGATAATCAAGCCCATTTCTTTTTATCAGCAACATCAGCCAATGGCATGATTCTCCAAATGTTTGCTTATAAGGGATATGGACTAGATGAGAAACAATAAATTAAAAAATGAATCCAAGTAAGATGGAAGTCTCATTCAGAGGCAATGAAACAGTCATCTGAGGTAAAGATGCCTATTCTAGATGAGGCCACATTCTCTTAAGAAGAACATCATAAACATGATTCTAGATGTATTCTATTTTTTTCTGTTATTCTGGTGTTATTCAGAAGAAACACCTTTTTACCAGACTTGGCTGATAAGCCAACAGATTCTATTCCTAGATGATAATTCTTCAACAGAAGTGGTAGATTTAACTTCCTGATTAGACATGCACAAAACAACAATAAAAGCAATACATATATAGTCACTCTGAATAGATAATTAAGGCCACACATGTACATATACAAATAGGTGTTGTGACCCATGTGGTCAAGAAAAGGCAGGCCTTTACAAAAGTCCTTTATTATTCCCAAGAAGTGTTCAACACCAGCCCTCCAACCACCGGTAAGATTCAGCTCCACACTACCCTAAGACCTGAACACAGACACTCCATCCCACAAACTCCAACCCACATATTACTAGGATAGTCCACAAGGCAAGTCCATGCATAAGATAAATGTCAGTCTCAAAGCAAAGAGAAGGTACAAAGCAAACATAGTTCTGAAAGTGGAACAGTGCAAAAGGCTAGGGCAAAATAAATGACAATCCTCAAAGCAAAGGTGAAAAGCTGCCCTCAAAGCAAGGCAAAAATGCACAAGTTAAAGCTGTAATCCAAAACAAATAATTGTTCCTGGCAAAGACTAACTCCCTTCTTAAGCCACTCCACTCCACTTCTTCTTAAGTCACTCTACTGCATGTATGCCTTGTGAGGATGGATGGGAAGATCTTCTCCTGAATAGCCTTGCTGCCTTTCTATGAGCTTGGCTATGGTACATTCTCTGTAGTTTTGGATTGAGTAGAGGAGGCAGCTGTTCCTCATCTGTTCCTCATCAGATGAGATCTGCTGCCTATAAATACCACTGCCAGTCAGCAACCGATCCTTCCCTGTGTCTGGGATGGCCATCAGCTTTCTATCTGGTCGACCACCAGCCCAATGCCTAAGTGTCCTAGGACAGCATTGTCATCAGTGCCTGGCCCTCCCAAACATGCCAGGGGAGATGTGCTATCTCTGTTGGATGGTCCCTGTTTCACTCCTCCACCTCCTCCAAACCAAGTTCCAATGAGGCCATGACAATAGATTATATGCGTGCAGTATACATTCTGATTAATATCTGGAAATAAAGTATGTATAGACCACAATATATTACCTCATTGCATTTTTTAAAAAAGACCAATGGCTTCATGGATCCTGCTGGCCAAGCTTTTAGAAAGTGTTCCAGAAGCTCACACTCTGTGTGTTTTTCTTGTCTTATTAACAATCTAAGTTACCCAGCTTGAATTTGTTGAATGCTGTGCTTAGCTGTTGCATGCATTAATATTTTGTTGGAGTTTTTTTTAATGTGTTTGGATTAGAGCAACAATTATCCTTATTCAAGACTACTTCCCTAATCTGCAAAACAAACAACAGACAGTAGTAGCAGAAATTATCATCATTACATGGAAGAAAAAGGCCAATAATTAGAACTCCACTAAACAAAAGTTCAGTGACTATGTGTTGTATAAAGATAATGGTGTTAATCAGAGCATACAGAGATTAGTAAAATAACACTTTGTTACTTGAACACATACATAAGATTGTACACATGGAAAGTAGAAAGCTATAATTATATTGGTAGACTTAGATGATACAAGTCTCAGCATTCAGGCAACAACTGTCAATCTTTTGAACCACTAGGCAAGCAGCACTGTGGATGAATACATTCTGCTGTGTTGATATATCCACATATTGTATCTCGGTTTTCCATAAAAATGGCATCCCTTATTCCCAAAACTCATAAGATAAAGAATGCCACAATGTTAAAATCAATTACCATAAATAATGATCCACAAGGAATGGAGCTTTCTGATGTAATATAGAGAATGCTCTCTCCTAGAAAGCCAGAATATGACAGTGTATTGTTCAGGAAATGGAATAATGCTTTTTCTTAGTGGGTAGAAGACTTCACAATTTTATTTCAAACTAACAATTTAACATACAGTTAATCCAGTCATCAAAATATTGTTCCCAGTACACATACTATATGTATACCAAGATGTATATTACAGATGAAATATTACTTTATTTTATTTATCTGATTTCTATGGCTTCCCTTTTTACATAAAGACTCAGAGCTGCTCACAGTATTAGTTTATAAGAAGGTAAAAAAAATACAATTTAAACAAATTAAAAACAAATATTAAGACATAAAAAACTTATAAGATGAAAAATATTCTTTACTGGCCAAGTGTGATTGGACACACAAGCAATTTGTCTCCGGTGTATAAGTTCTCAGTATATATACAAGCAATGAAGTTATAAATCATAAAGTATAAGATATAACCAAGAAAATAATAGCCAGCTAATACCATTAGGAATAGTGAATAGAAAAGAAAAGAAGAAGAATAGCAATATAGTTGTACTACCTGGTTTGACATCCTTAGGCATAAGACAGTACTGTTGGAATTAGATATCTGGCAGAGAGATAGCATGAGGGGAAAAATTGTCTTTTTTGTCTAGTTGTTTTAGCATGCAATATCCCATAGTGGTTTCTGGAGGGGAGAAGTTAAAACATAAAATACACATGCATTTAAAAAGCTAAAAAACAATGTAAAAACTTATACAGACATATTAAAAAGTCCATAATAAAGGAACTAGAATATGATCATAGGACAAGAAGAACACCCATTAAAAACATCTCAGAAACAATCAACAGACTATTACAACCATACAACCTTAAGCCCATGTCACACTGGCCAACAGATGCAAAAAGGACACAGCGGATGAGCAAAATGTTCCATCCGTTGTTATCCGTTCAAAAAAGGGGCTAAAATTTGCATAACCGGAGCGGATAACATGGACGTGGGGAGGACGCAGGGCAGATGCAAAGTGGATGCGGAACAGAAGCCCAGCAGATGGAAGCGGATGAGAGCGGATGGCACATCCGCTAGGCTTCCAGGGGACCTCAGCAAAGCGGACGCAGAACAGATGAAGCGGATGCACAGCGGACGCCGAACGGATGAAGCGGATGCACAGCGGATGCACAGTGGAAGCCTAATGAATGCCTGGCATTAATTGCGCATGCGGGGAGGATGCATTGCGTCAGCCCCATGGATATAACGGAAGCAGCTCGGGAGCAGGTCGCCATTCAGAGGAAAGACCTGCTGCCGGGCGGATTGGCTGCCTTGCCTGCCCTGCCTATATGTCTGCCTGCCAGCCTTGCTACCAGCCTTGCTGCCAGCCTTGCTGCCAGCCTCCTGTCAGCCTTGCTGCCAACCTCCCTGCCAGCCTTGCTGCCTACCTTCCTGCCAGCCTTGCTGCCTACCTTCCTGCCAGCCTTGGTTCATGTCTGCCTGGCAGCCTTGATGCCTGCCTGCCTGCCAGCCTTCCTGGAAGTCTTGGTGCCTGCCTTCCTGCCAGCCTTGGTGCCTGCCTTCCTGCCAGCCTTCCTGCCAGCCCTGGTGCCTGCCTTCCTGCCAGCCTTGGTTCATGTCTGCCTGGCAGCCTTGATGCCTGCCTGCCTGCCAGCCTTCCTGCCAGCCTTGGTGCCTGCCAGCCTCCCTGCCAGCCAGCAACCCCACAACCATGCGGAAGCACAGCAAGCCTCAGCCATCTGCTGCCAGCCCTGGCAAGAGGGACAGGGCTACCATCCCGCCCCCTGGCCCTCACTCTGGTTCTGCTGGGGCTTCTGCAGCATGGGCTCGCTCTTCTGGGCCTGGGGCTTCTGCTGCTTCTGCTTGTGGAGGAGCTGATGACAAGCAGTCCAGCACCAGCCACCTCCACAGCACCTGCACCCTTCACCCCTGAGACTGAGCGACGAAGAGGAGTGCCAGAGACTCATTTTTGTCTCATAGCTTGTTGTTAATAAAGTCTATTTTTTGATTCACACACTTGCTTCATTTCATTTTTTTAATAAAGTCTTGCTGGAAACTTTTAGAAATGATTTAAGCCTTTGCATGCTTGTGGGATGGGTTAAGATAGCTGTGGGATGGGTTGAGATAGCTATGGGATGGGCAGGGATACCTGTGGGATAGGTAATAGCTGTGGGATAGATAAACCTCCAGTGCAAGCACAGTGGGACTGTATGGTCCACCCTCTCAGGTGCCACACCTACGGCCCTTTATTATCAATAATAATGTAAAAATTATCCACACATGTCAACACAACTCTTTATGAAACAACTATTTATTAAACAACTCTTTGTTAAACACCTTGTTCATTGTAGGCCAACTCAACATACATGGCCCAATCTCATCCGTGTGATGAGACAGGCTGAAGGAAGCATCCATTAAGCATCTACCATCCTGTCTTGCCACTCCACTGCTCCAGCTGGGGAGTTGCACCATTGTCTCAGGAGGTTGCGCTGTTTCTTCGCTTCATGTGAGGCTCTGTTGGGGCCTTGCACATCCTCAGTGTCGATCAGGTTTCGCCCTTGCCTCCATTCCCCAGCCTCCATGTCCCCATTGCCTTGCTGGAGGTCCATGAGCCTGTTCTGCAAGACTGGGTAGCGTGTGCGCATGAGATTGTGCAGGATGCAGCAAGCTTCCATGAGCCTCCTCATGGTCTATGGGCAATGCTGCATGGTGGTGAGAAGTACCTGGAACCTGTTGGCCAGGATGCCAAAGGCGTTCTCCACCACCCGCCTTGCCCTGGACAGCCTGTAGTTAAAGATCCTCTCTTCACGGGTGAGGAGTCTGGAAGTGTAGGGCTTCATGAGGTAGGTTGTGAGGGAGAAGGCGTCATCCCCCACGATGAAGTAGGGCACATCTTGCGTGTCGTTGGGCAGGGATTCTGGATCTGGGAAGCCCACGATGAGGTTGCCTTCCAGCTCCTCCTTGAGGTGACTGGCGTTGTATACCTGAGCATCTGAAGATGAGCCGTTGCCTGAAGCATCAATGTACATGAACTTGTAGTCGGCATCGACCATGGCGAAGAGGATGATGCTGAAGAAGCCCTTGGAGTTGAAATAAGTGGACCCCGACTTGGCTGGAGATTTGCAGGCCACGTGCTTGCCATCTATGGCTCCAACGGTCTGTGGTAAGTTCTACTTCTGATACCACTGCTCTACAACTTTCTTCCATCCTTCTTCAGTGGAGGGGTACTGGAGGAGCTCCTCCTTGTATTCTTCGATGATGGCCTGCACCACTTCTCTGACCACAATGCTGATGGTGTTGGATGGCATCTTCCAGCCATACTGCATGCTCCTGTAGGTGGTCCCTGAGGCCAGGTGGCTCAGAGTGAGTGCCACCTTGAGCCCAGGGTCCAAGCTGGGCCGGAAGCTGGTGTTTGCCTTGGTGAACCTGGGTGTCAGCCACTGCACAACTTCGTCAAACATGGCTGGCGGCATCCTCATGAAGTTCTGGAACGTCCGAGTGTCTTCGCTCCTGAGCTCCACCATCAGCTTGTTGTACAGTCCGTATTCTGCTCTTCTGGTGAACCATCTTCGGATCCAGGCTCTTTTTGGGTGGCTCCTTTTCTTCTTCACAGAGCCTGCAGATGGCTTCGCACTGTTGGAGAACGATGGTGGCTGCCAAAAGGACTTTGTTACAATCCACGGTGGACATGACTGGATGCTGTGGAAGAGGAAGAGCCAGATGAAGGCTGCAGAGGTCTGCACTGCTGGGCTGCTGTTCTGAAAGTGAGATGCAGGCGAGTTGCTCCCCCTTTTTATAGGCAGTATAGGTTTTCCGCTAGGTATCCTCTAGGCATCCTCTAGACATCCTTAATATCCGAGATAGGTCCCCTCTGCGAATGTTTTTTCTGCTTTAAATGCTTTGTTTCTGTTCTGCATCTGCTAGGCATCCATTCTGCATCTGTTCCGCGTCCGTTCCGCTTCCTCCCTGCGTCCGGGCCGATGCGAGTTGGGCGGATGTGCAGCAGATGCCTAGCGGATATAGCGGATGCGTAACGAATGTGTAACGGATGCGTAGCGGATGCGTAGCAGATGCAGAACGGACGAACTGGATACATTTTCCGCGCAAAAGTTTTGGGCAGCCCAAAACTTTTGGAGCAGATGAAACATCTATAAACGGATGCTGGTCGGATAGAGAGGAAGCCAAATGGAGGCAGTGAGTACATCGCGTTTTCGAACGGATGGCAAGGTTTTTTGTCCCTTTTACATCCTCTTTGCATCTGTTGGTTCAGTGTGACATGGGCTTTATCCCAGTACATAATCCAACTAAAGCCTCCCAAAACATTTTAAATAAGTCAAATAGCCCCGTAACCCAAGAAAAAGAATAGGACTCATCTCCAAAATACAGTGTAAGGACTATAACAAGGGAAGGGGTAAACAAAAGGCAAGTAGTGGGGCAAAGATAACTGCGGCTTGCATTTACCCAGGGAGATCATCACATCTGGTAGGCCTGCAGCATAAGGAAGACATCAATGGCTGGCCTGGCAGACAGGCAAAAGCAGTCTGCAGTCTCTGTGTGTGTCAGACTTCAATATTTTCAGCCTTCAAGACTTTCTCCCTTTGTTTGCATCTTTTGACTGTCATAAGTAACGGGGGGAGGAGGGGGGAAAGTTGTGGGAAGTGAGCTGGAGATGTTACAAAGAGGAACTGTATTAAACTGGGGAGGGGAGTACATTCTTGCTTAGGTTTCTATTCCTTGCTTAGCTTTCTCTCCTATGCTATGTGCAGCTGCAAACCTTTGTCAAACTATGCCAAGGTCAACGGACAGAAGCCTCATCACCACCTAGAGATGTCCACATGATAACATTCACAACTTTTAATTGGAAGAACTATTTGAGCTACTGGGGTTGGGAACATTGCCATTACTTTGTATATGTGATTTACGCGCCCATTTTCTCAGATTCAGAATTCTTTTATTGCTACCACTTGACTTCCAGTAAAATATATATTTTCTCTAATTAAAAGAGTCTAAGTATTTCTTTCTTGGATTTTGAACGGAGCACCAGCTGACAGTGTGTCTCAAAGCCATGGCTGGGCTAAGCCAGAAAGCTTTCCTTGGCACTCTTCGCTACTTCTTTCATTTCTTCTTTTTGGAATCCAGACTGGCTGAAGAAAGATCACCAGCCACGGTGGAAGTGTCCCTTCGGACACCCTTCTCCTCCTCCCCTTCCTCCTCCTCTCGTGACTGGTGGCCATGGCAGGGCTGGGGGGTGCACATGCACAGGGACACCCTCAAGTGAGCAGCTGCCCACCCCACTCCCAGTTTTGACTGATTGGACAGGGAACGGAGAAGCAGGCAGAAAGGGGTAGTGCCAGCCAGAGGCTCGATTTACCGGTTCTCCGAACTACTGGGAATGGTAACAACCTGTTCTATAGAACCGGGCCAAACCGGTAGAATCCCACCCCTGACAAAACTTTGCACTCATTAGCATTGGTTATGTTACCAAATCAAATAATGAAACATCTGCTAGCAAACAAACAAGATCAGAGAGTACCAAGGACTCCACAGTTTGTATTGTAGTAAGATGAATTCAATACATATAATGACAGAATACATGGCAACTAGCAATGAATTTGAATCTGAGATTTTTCCAAGT
Source organism: Laticauda colubrina (assembly GCA_015471245.1). Lineage (NCBI taxonomy): Eukaryota > Metazoa > Chordata > Lepidosauria > Squamata > Elapidae > Laticauda > Laticauda colubrina. The sequence continues at coordinate 8,003,945 of BLBF01000026.1, read as the reverse complement.
TTTATACATAGTTATCTAATATTATTTCCATCGGAAATAAGTGAAGACTTATTTTCTATGTTGCAAGTGGGTATGTATAAGAGAAAAATGCATAGAAAGAGAAATTAAATTTTCTGTGAAGTTGTCATGCCCAGATCATAAATTAGAATTCTGCTGTTATGCCATACTAAGTCATTTTATAGCTCCTGTCACTTGTCACTCTTCACTGTTTTTTTTTACAATGTAAGAATGTGAGTGCCTTGTATTTTGGCTTTACTGAAAGAACAAAGGCTTTTAGATAAGAACAATGCCTTTTTTCTTTCCAATACCCTTGGTCAGAGGTTTAGGTGCAAACCAAGTTTTTCAGAAAGTATTCTTTTGTATTGCTGGCAACATGTGAATTAACATGCAAAAAGTGCTATAATTATCAGAACAATGAACATACACTGCAAATTGAAATTTAAAAAAATCATAATTACAAATGTCATTATGGGGTTATTTCTTTTTTCTGTGTAGGATTTTAGAATTTGGCACAGTATTTCATCTTATTGAATTTCTGTGTATTTTAATCTATTATTATTGCTGCATGCAATATTGTATTTTAAATACATTCCCTGCTGTGGAATTAGATGTGCAGCCACTGTAGCGTAATGAATATGCTACCTAACAATGGGAATCCTTTAAAAATACAATAACATTTTGAATTTCATCATTATGAAAGATTAGGAGTGTACATTTTAATTCTCCTGATGTTAGTGTGAGCATGTTGTAAGCTGAAATATTTAGGGGTTTGTTGCCAGCTTAATTAAAACTATTCATTGTCTTGCATCAAAAATATTATTTGCACTGAGTTCACATATTTCAGAATTAGATTTGCACTGAATCACATCAGAGACCATCATTGAAAATACTTAGGGATGATATGAAACTCCTGCTGCTTAAACCCACTGGGATTTAAATAGAGATTTGGTCTGAGTTATTGTGGCACTATTCGTTTCATGGCAACTAAATTCCTATGAGAAAGATGCCTCTTTGAATCTTGTATTGCATACTGACAAATGATTTCAGCGTGAATTGAAAAAAAAAGTTAAAATATGATTTGCTTGATGTGAGTTGAGATAAATGCCTTATGAATAATAAAGGAACAAGAAACTTGATCAGTGTATTGCATGGTGCAATTGTTCTAACCTAGGCTTCCCCAAGAACTAAAAGCCACCTCTTTGTTCCAATAAACCCGTTTTGTTTAGTTTACAGTGAATTCTCTCCAGCAAAGTTCTGGCCAACAGTCTTTCAAGATATTTCACAATTACAGACCTTTATCAGACTTGAAGAAATGCCAGGCTGATATATAGCAGACAATACTAGGCAAGAATGCAGGAACAGATCTTTAAATGAACTGTCTCCTGAAAAACCAACACCCTTGCGCCCTTCTTTTATCCCTATGGGAGCGGCCATTCACCATCCACTGTGGCTTTACTCCCAAATTGATCTTTGTTTGTTAGCTGTTCCCTTCCTCTGGCAGCTTTGTGCATGTGCACACTGGGAACAGGCTCCAGCTGTCTTTTTATCTCACTGATGTCTGACTCCAAAGGCAGCTGATAACTGTCATATGGCCTTGGCCCCATTTCTGCCTCTGATGCAAAGCACTAATCAGAGCCTTTCCAAGTCTTCAGGAATGGCCCATGTTCCCCAACCTCCTCATTGTTTGAATCTGCTGCCAGCTTCACTGGCCACTGGCAGGCCACAACAGCAGTCCTGATAAAATCTTGTATTGCAAAGGTATCAAACTTATAGGGTCAGTTGTCATCATGTTACATATTATGACTTTTTTCCACTTCACTAAACCAGAGGTGGGCGTGACCAGCACATGAAGCATCCAGTCTTCGGACTGTGAATTTGATACCCTTGTTGCATTGTGTAGGTTTTTTTAAACAGACACTAAACTCTAGTTTGCTAATTTATGTGGATGAAGCTCTTCCTAAAGATAATGTTGTCAGATATAAGATATGATCTGAAGCATACCCTACATACTCTACAGTGATATAGGACAATGCTTTTTGCCTTATGTTGTGGCATTCTGTACCATTTGCTTTGCTTTTTAAAAACTTGGAGATAAATAAAATACATTATTTCTCTATTTTAAGCTTTAATAGATGTTAAAACTTCCAGGGCAGCTTTATTTCCCTTTTTACTTAGAGAGACTACTAGAGAGATAAAAAGTACATAAGACTATCTTATAAAGAGTAATTCAATTGGTCCGTGTGACATTTATTGTTAACTTAAATTGGTGTTATCTTTTACAATACCCAAGGAAAGTTATGACTTAGCCATTGTTTTTATCTGGAACTTCCAAATGCTGAAATGAATTTAATTCACATGTGTTTTTTATTCTTGGATTGATTAAGATCATCCTGCACATTGAATAAGTATGATTTGAACCATAATTTTACAATTACTCAAAGAAAATACAAATGATCAAAATATCTGCAAATAGACATTGTTCTTAAACTGGGAATGGAGGATAGTTTGGAGAGAATGTTTTCTATACAAATATACTCAATCTTTACTGTACTACCAAAACCTCTACACAAACCAAAATAAAGTTTGAATTAAATATTCATTCTAAGAAGATTGCAAAATGAAGGTCACAAATTTATCTGGAGTTTTCTGATGATACTGATTCTGATTTTTGATTAGATTACCAAATGGAAATCTTTACATTAGTAATCTAATTTACATTAGATTACCAAATGGTAATCTAACCATTGCAGCATTTAAACAATGGTTTCTAATGTAACATATGCAAATCTAGCAACCTGTGGTTTATTCAATTAATCATGTTTAATCTATATTTTTTGTATTTTGTCAACCCAATTCTATTTATATTAAGCTCAAGTAAGCATAAAAATGGACCAATTACAAAATGTATACAGAAAACTTACTGAATTAGTAATAAGTCAAAATATGCACACACAAGGATACAGACAAGTTATACTGAAATAACTGTATATAGAATTGTAAACTTAGTATAAAAAGTTGCAAAAATGAAATTATAGTTGGTATTGAATAGAGAACAAAGGCAAAATTAACAGACTTTTGTATTTGTTGTTTCTTTATCAAGAATCTCTGTTGCAAGCAAGGGGAAGATAGAAAATGATACATGTCTGATTCTCAGGATATATCATTCTCTGTCTCTTTTTACAAAAGCAGTGACATGGTAGAAGAGAAACATTTTTTTCAGTTGCTGCCACTGCATCTTCAAAGTGCCATCCATCTAAATTTCTGAGTCCATCAAAATGTCTTATGTCTTTAAAGACAAAGGTTTAGTGTGGTCAGTAACTGACTAAACTAGTGAATCAATCTCTGATAAGTACTTATATTCAACTCTAAGCAAAATCTTCCAGGAATTCAAGATAAGTTGTGATTAGAATTAGTCTTTCATTAATTATACAGATGTTCCTCAAATAGAAACTATCTCCACACTGACCTTTTACTCTATGGGGTAAAGCAGTGATGATAGCATTTTGGGGGAAATAGAAAATATCATAAATCAATTCCTTGCTCATTTGTATAACATTTCTATAGTTTTCAGTCACAAATGATAGATATAGATATAGATATAGATATAGATATAGATATAGATATAGA
>BLBF01000026.1:7985094-8000308 GCA_015471245.1 Laticauda colubrina | reverse complement strand
ATATAGATATAGATATAGATATAGATATAGATATAGATATAGATATATTTGTTTTCTTAGGTTTTCGCGGGTACTTACATGTGTGTTGTTCAGCTACCTTCGGGTATTATCCCACGTCATTGTAGTTCTGTTAAAGTTGTAGCAACGTTTCAGCAGAATCTCATCTGCCATCTTCAGGCTTCTGTATGGATATGGGTCTTACAGCTCCTGGTTTTAAATTTGAGGCTGGTCCATTCTGATTGGTTGGGAGCCTGGACCTGTTTCATTGGACTTGGAGTTTGATTGATTGGTGTTCCTGGTTTCTTCTGTCTGTTTTGTGGCTTTGATTGGCTGGCAACAGTCTGTTCTTGTGTTGGAGGCTTTTAGTGCAGCTTGGCTCCGTGTGAAGGGACGGCTGCTCTTCATTAGCAAGCTGCTATTCATTAGCAAGCTGGGTTTCACCTGGGTGCCTGGTGGGGGGGTTAGGTTGGAGCTATCAGAGGGAGTCTGTTTTTGCCCAGGTGTTTGCCTGGCTTGTGGCATGGAGATCTTTCTATTTGAGAGTGCAGGCTTCCAAATGATTGACAGTCTGGTGGAATCATCTCTTCTATTCATGCTGTCAGGTCTTTTTTCAATCTCTATGGCTTCTCTGATGATTCTGTGGCTGGGGTTTTCTATAGTGGCCAGGGTTTTAGTGCCATTGAAGTTGATGTTGTGACCTGTGGTTTTCATGTGTTGGACTAGTGAGGAGGTGTGTTCCAGCTTTTTTACTGCATTTTTGTGTTCCTCTAGGCGGGTACTTATTCTTCTATTGGTCTGTCCAATGTATGTGGCCGGGCATGATGTACAGGGAATTTCGTATATGCCTTGGTTTTCCAGGTCAATTTTGTCTTTGGGGTTCCTCAGGATGGCTGCTATTTTTTTGTCTGTTTTGAAGGCAGTCTTGATGTGATGCCTGTGTAGTATCTTACTGATTTTATCTGTGGTACCTCTTATGTAGGGCAAGACAGCTGTTCCATAGATCTGTTGGTCTTCTAGGTCTCTGTTATGTCTTGGTGTGTTTTTGTGGATCAAGTTGGTGATTTTGTTTTTGTGGAAGCCATTGGCTGTCAATACTTCAGTCAGGGTGCATAGTTCAGTCTTTATATGTGTCTTGTCTGCCAGGCGTTTGGTTCTGGTAATTAGTGTTTTCGCTACGGAATTTATCTGTGCTGGGTGGTGGTGGGATTGGGCGTTGAGGTAGCGGTTGGTGTGTGTTTTCTTTTGGTATATGGTGTGTCCCAGTGTGCCATCTGTTCTTTTGTAGATTAGTACATCTAGGAATGGTAGTTGTTTGTTTATTTCCGTTTCCATGGTGAACTTGATTTTGGGGTGTGTGTTGTTTAGGTGTGTTAGGAAATTGTTTAGGTTTTCTTTTCCATGGGGCCAAATCACAAATGTGTCATCGATGTATCTTAGCCATAGTTTGGGTTTGTGGGTGGCATTAGCCAGGGCTCTGGATTCGAATTCTTCCATGAACAGGTTTGCAATGACGGGTGACAGTGGTGATCCCATAGGGGCTCCTTCAATTTGCTTGTATCTTTGTCCTTTGTATATGAAATATGTGTTGGTTAGGCAGTGTTCTGTTAGTTCCATGAGGTCTTTGGCTGGTTGGTATTTATTTTTGATGATTTCAAGAGTTTCTTTTATTGGGACTTGAGTGAATAGTGAAACCACGTCGAAACTTACAAGCAGATCTTCTTGTTCTACGTGTAGATCTTTGATCATTTCTAAGAAGTGGTATGAGTTTTTTACATATGAAGCTGCGGTTTCAGCATGGGGCTGTAGTTGTTTTGCTAAGTATTTAGCTAGGTTTTGTAATGGTGCTCCTATGGAGCTGACTATGGGTCTGAGAGGTATGCCTTCTTTGTGTATTTTTGGGAGGCCGTATAATTTGGGGCATCTAGAAGATTTTTCTCTTGGGATGATCGTCTGTTGGATTTCTTTGCTTATGTGGCTGGTTATAATTTTCTTCTTGGTTGATTTTTCTAGATATGTGGTTGGGTCTGTATTTATAGGTTTGTATGTGGAGTCTTGGAGTAGGTCTGTCAGTTTTGTTTCATAGACTTTTCTGTCCATTACTACTGTGGCATAAATTGGCTTGTATAGAGAACAGCAAAATACATCTTCTAAAAAAAAAACAATTTTTTTTTTGCTTTACCACTAGGTGGTGCTATAGTACTTTGATTGTTGCAGGAAGTGTCCTTTAAACAGAGATCCTTGGAAAACAGCTATGCATCACTGATAAATGTCTAATCTGTTCTCTGAGCTTTGTTTTAATATTTTCATATATAAGAATGCTACAGAAGTATGTGTGATTTGTTACATTACTGCTACTTGTAGTGCAGTTAATAATAATGCAGATGGTATTTCCATCTCCCTAAGACAAAGACCCCAGTGTCATTTTGGATGGGTTGACTAAATCATAATCGTATTTGCTATGATTTACTAAGAAAACCTGGATTGGTAGCAGGAAATTTTTCTCTGGGGGTGGCAATTTCTCTTCATTCTCATGCATCCAGTGAATATTTCTTTTCCTTTAAAGGTTATCATCTGTAGTATCAGAATTCCAAACAATCGTCAGGTTTTCTATTAGATATTGCCTCCAGTGTCCTGGCATCAGAAATGAGTAAGAGGAGTTAAGTAAGACAGAGAAATTAAAACAGCATTTCCCCCCTACATTCCCACATGCTCCATCAGCAGGAAAAAAAATGAACTGGGAATTCAGAAAAGTAGACACTTTATAATAATGGAAACTGTCAGAACATTTTTCAGATCTCTTGTAAGACACTGCAGATTTCTTTGTCTGGGTTGTGAGAAGGCAGGAGGGAGGCAGGGGAAGACCAGGCTAAAACAGCAGAAATCCCATACTAATGGAGGTTGAATTAATCTGTACTCTTGTTTCCAGTTTTCATATATTTATTAAATTATACAGTTGGCTGAGGTCCTGTTATGGTCTTATTCTCAAAGTAATACATCTCCAAATCCCCAAACAAACCTGCTTTGGAATCAGGAAAAAAATGGATCATGTGAGTTGATTTTATTATATCTCTCCTTTTTATTTACCACAAATATATACATGAAGTATCATTATCAACAAACATTTCAGAAATCATAGGTGGGAGGTTAGTGACGGTACCATCATTCAGTTTTGATGTCAGTAGCAGACAGACTAGCTTTGTTGTCCCATGTAACTTTGGCCTTGGGTGTAACAATGAGGATTCAATAAGCACAGATCCTGAGAAGGTATGACTTCTGGCATATTCATGGGACATATCTTTCCTTGTTTCCACACATCACCTCTAGGTTTGTTTGAATAACACTTGGCAGGCATGGATGTGACCTTCTGGATAAAGGATTCATAGAAAGGTTGGAACTGCAAGAAATTTGGAGTTATTTGATAGGAGTCTTGCTATGCTATGATGATCATCTTTGATGATATTTTATAAAATTCAGCATTGAACAGGATTGAAACTTGTTCTAAGATTTCCTTACCTGGACTTTATTCCCTGCTAAGTAGATTGCAGTGTGAAGTATCATACCTGGTCTATAATGAATTTCATTTTGCTTTGGGCAGCCATATTACATTGCCTTAGATACACATCAGACAGCACAGGGCAGTCTTCTTCATTATGGAGAAGTTTTATTTGCAAGTATGGTGTGTGGGTGTGTGGGTGGGTGTGTGTGGGTGGGTGTGTGGGTATGTGGGTATGGGTATGTATGGATGTGGGTATGGATGTGTTTGTATCTGTGCCTGTGGGTAAATGGGTGGGTGGGACAGAACCAATAGATGTATGGGATATAAGACCCATGGTGGCTCAGTTATCAGAATGCAGTATTGCAGGGCTAATTCACTGTTCACTTCAGGAGTTCAGTTCTGAGCAGCTGAAGTTGAATCAGTCTTTCATCCTTTTGAAGTCAGTAAATGAGGACCCAGATTGTTTGGGCAATATACTGACTCTGTAAAATGTAAAATTTTCTTGTAAGGTACTGAATCTCAGAGTCTTTCAAACTTTCATTTTGCTGAACAGGACAGACCACTTTGGAATGTCTAAACCCAGGTACTGGAAAAATTCAGAAAACTGATAACTCTAGAATAGAAAACATTATCCTTCTCACTTGTCCAAAAGCATTGTAGAAAATATTTGCTAGACACCAAAAGCAAAAATATGTAGAAAAAATTAAAGCAGTGCAGCTTGACAGAAATGACTGGATATGTTATGAGTTTCATTTTGTAGATCCATGTTGAGAACTAGAGTTTCTTAAGTAGTAGTGAGTTTTTATTGTACATTTGAAAAAGAATGCACTGTGTAATTATGGGGTAAATGCATATCTAAGCAAGATATCCTATTGGTCCTCCTTATATGCCCAAATAACTACTTATTCATTTATTCATCTTTTTCCAAAGCAATTGAGACTTTTGATTTTCTGGAAGAATTCTGACTTTGCAGAAGTCTTTGGAACCAATATAATAAATAAGAAATTTAATTTAGCTATTTCCACCTGAACATCCTGAGTCACAGTATCACCCATGGACATAGCAATGGGATTGCTACTATCCAATCAATAGAGAACATTGACGCTGTATGCTTCAGTATCTAGCACTATTTTCTGGCTTGGCCAGATGACTGAATATGTGCTCTAAATATTTGTGGGCAAGAATTAATGTGACCTATAAATGTAGAATTGAAAATGAGGTAGCTTCTTCTTCTATCTGAGTTGGTTTAAATATAAGACTTTATTTAAATATTCCAAAGAATAGAAATATCTAAACAGTTCTTGCTTCATAAAAAAAAAGTTCTCAATTCATCAGGATTAGTATCTAGCAGAATGTCTCTTGCCTTACAGAGATCTAAATAAGCCATGTCAGAATTGCTAATTAGGGACCATTTAAATGCAATGAAAACATGATTGATTTTTGTCTCAACATACGTCCACACAAAAATAATCACAATGACAAAATCCCCAATGATAACTTCAAAAAAGGCAGCTATGACCTTATAATCGACAATCTCTCTTCCCTTGATTGGCAATTTCTATTCACTGGATGCAATACTGTTGAAGACCATAACAACATATGCTTACTAGAAATCAAAAGAGCCATTAAACTATATGTGTCAATAACAACTCCTCAAACCAGGAAAAACAGATTACCCATAACAATAAGGAAGCCTAAATCCAAAAAGAGATCACTTTGGCGAAAAACAAATCTGGTCACGTTGCCAACTTCAAAAGCTGATACAAGAATCTATGCCACCAGACAAAAATTGAATGCACTAATTAAACATTAAACAAGAGGAAAACCTTCTACGCACAAATTCCACCTGTGCTTTCTACAATTTTGTAAACAACAAACTAAAAGACTCAAGGTCCATCCCACCCCTGAAAGGACCTTTTGTAAACAACAAACTCAACAAAAGACTCAAGGTCCATCCCACCTCTAAAAGAACCTCATGGTAAAGACTGCAACGATGACACCATCAAAGCAAACCTCTTTAACACATTAGTATTTATAAACAGCAATGGATCAAGACCAGTACTTCCTAGTTGAACTATAGACAACTACAATGATCTAATACATATCGATTTTATAGATGAAATTGTTGAAAAAGCACTATCTCTATCTATTGGACCGGATGGAATATGTGCCTACTACTTAAGCCCCTGTCCCACTGCACCAATGGATGCAAAGAGGATGTAAAACGTTAAAAAAATCTTGCCATCCATTGGAAAATGCGATGCATCCATTGTGTACTCACTACATACTTGTTTCATACGCTCTATCCCTCCAACATCCGTCCACTGAGATTTCATCCACTCAAGAAGTTTTGAGCTGCACAAAACTTTGTGAACGGATGAACTTTCCACTGTGTACATTGTAAATCTGTGACATCCGAGCAACAAACGTTCTATGTCCATTTATCATCCGTTAAATGTCCGCTGTATCCTCTCTGCATGCTCTGGGCATCCTCGCAACTCACATCCATTGCAGCTGAAAACAGAAGGAGGGAGGAAACAGAAGGTACACGTAACGTCTACACAGCCTTAGTAGCACAGAAATAGAAAGGATGCGCAGTGAATATTTTGCATCCGATATGCATCCGTTAGGCTTCCTATGAACATCCGTTTAACATCCCCGCTACATACTACCCACGTCCGTTCTTTTCCGTTCTGTTTATGCAAATTTTCTCCACTTTTTAGAGCGGATGACAATGGATGGAGCCACCCCAAAATTTTGATCATCTGCTGTGTCCTTTATGCATACGTTTTGCGTCCATCGGCCAGTGGGACAGGGCCTTTAAAAAAGCTATCCACTGCCATAGACAAACCTCTAAGCATAATCTTTGAAAAATCTTTCAGGACCAGCTCCTTGACAAAACTATGGTCACAAGCCACAGTCATCTCCATCTTCAAAAAGGCATACCCCAGCCGAGTTGAAAATTGCAGACCAATCTCCTTATGCTGCATCACCCGTAAAGTCATGGAATCAAGCATTAACCATTATTGTCCACTTACAGACAAACAACCTACTCTCTAATAAACAATTTGGTTTCAGAAAAAAACTATCCTGTAATCTGCAACTCTTACACTGCAAAAACATATGGATTACACAACTTGATCAGGGCAAAGCAATAGACACAATCTACATAGACTTCTATAAAGCCTTTGATTCAGTGGTACACAACAAACTACTCCTAAAACTAAAATCTTATGGTATCTCTGGACACCAGAACTGGATAGAAGCAGTTGTCCTGTCAAGCAGACAACAAATGATCAAAATTGGGAGCATCCTATCAAATTCTGTACCTGTCAACATTGGTGTCCTCCCCCAGGCAGTATTTTAGGACCAACTCTTTTCATACTCTATATAAATGACCTCTGTGATCATCTTAAGAGCAACTGCGTTCTCTTAGCTGATGATGTAAAGCTATTCAACACCACAGACAATATTACTACCCTCCAAAAAGACCTTGACTATGTGTCAGAATGGTCAATCAAATGGCAATTTCAAATCTCAACAAATAAATGCTCTGTCTTACATATTGGCAGAAAAAAATCAGAAAATAAAATACAAGCTAAATAGTCAAGACCTTATTGATGATCCAAACGTTGTCAAGCACCTTGGAGTACTCATTTCAAATGATCTAAGGACTAAAGCCCACTGTAACTACATAGCCAAAAAGGCATTAAGAGTTGTTAACCTTATCCTATGTAGCTCCTTCTCTGGTAATATCACACAAGTAACTAGAGCATAGAAAACATTTGCTAGACCTATACTTGAATACAGCACATTAGTCCGGAACCCATATCATGTATCTGATATTAACACAATTGAAAAAGTCCAGAAATATTTCCACTCCTCTACTCATTGCAGAATACATTATGCCACCAAACTTGAAACTCTAGACCTAGAAAATGGAGAACTTTGTTGCCTCCAGTCTGATCTAAAGCCCATGTCACACAGCACCAATGGATGGAAAGAGGATGTAAAACAGAGAGAAACACTTGCCATCTGTTGGTTAACGCAATGCATCCGTTCTGTACTCACTGCATCCGTTTTTCATACTCTCTATCCATCCAGCATCCGTCTACTGTGATTTCATCCGCTCAAAAAGTTTTGTGCAGCTCAAAACTTTTTGAGCAGATAAAGTATCCAACACGTCCATTCTACATCCGCTACGCATACGGGAAACATCCGTTATACATCTGTCGTCATCTATTACGCGTCTGCTATATCCGCTAGGCATCTGATGTGCATCCGCGCAACTCATAAAAACGGACACAGGGAGGAAGCGAAATGAACACGGAACGGACACGCAGCATTTGTAGCACAGATGTAGAAAGGAGGAAAGCAGATGCAGCTCATATAGAAAGCATTAAAATGGAAAAAATGTTCATATAGGGGACGTATCTTGGATATTTAGGATGTCTGGAGGATGCCTGGAGGATGCAAAAGGACACCTAGCGGAAAACTTATATTTCCTATAAAAAGGGGGAGAAATCACCTGGATCTCACTTTCAGTCCAGCAGCCCTGCTTTGCAGACCTCTTCAGCCTTCATCTTGCTTTTGCTCTTCCACAGCCTCCAGTCATCTCCACCATGTATCGTTGCACACTCCTTTTAGTAGCTGCCATCATTCTACAACAGTGCGAAGCCCTCTATAGGCTCTTTCACATGTTCTACAGGAAGAAAAGGAGGCATTCAAGAAGTGTCTGGGTCCAAAGATGGATCGCGAGAAGAGCTGAGAACGGACTGTATAACAAGCTGATGGTGGACTTGAGGAACGAAGACACTCGTGCATTCCAGAACTTAATGAGGATGCTGCCAGCCATGTTTGACAAAGCTGTGGAGCGGCTGAGACCCAGGTTGACCAAGGCAAACACCAACTTCTGGCCCAGCCTGGACCCTGGGCTGAAAGTGGCACTGACTCTGTACCACCTGGCCTCAGGGACCACATACAGAAACATGCAGTACAGCTGGAGGGTGCCACACAACACCATCAGCATTGTGGTCAGAGAAGTGGTGCAGGCCATCATCGAAGAATACCTGGAGGAGCTCCTCCAGTGCCCTTCTACTGAAGAAGGCTGGAAGAAAGTTGCAGAGCAGTGGTATCAGAAGTGGAACTTCCCCCACACCGTTGGAGCCATAGATAGGAAGCACGTGGCCTGCAAAGCTCCAGCCAAGTCAGGGTCCATTTATCACAACTACAAGGGCTTCTTCAGCATCATCCTCTTCACCATGGTCGATGCTGACTATAAGTTCATATACATCGATGCTTCAGGCAACGGCTCATCTTCAGATGCCCAGGGATACAACGCCAGTCATCTCAAGGAGGGGCTAGAATGCAACCTCATCATGGGCTTCCCAGATCCAGACCCCCTGCCCAACAACACACAAGATGTGCCCTATTTCATCATGGGGGATGATGCCTTCTCCCTCAGAACCTACCTCATGAAACCCTACACTTCCAGATGCCTCACCCATGAAGAGAGGATCTTCAAATACAGGCTGTCCAGGGCAAGGCGGGTGGTGGAGAATACCTTTGGCATCCTGGCCAACAGGTTCCAGGTACTTCTCACCACCATGCAGCATTGTCCAGAGACCGTGAAGAACACACAACTTCCTGAAACACTGGTGCAACTCCCCAGCTGGAGCAGTGGAGTGGCAAGACAGGATGGTAGATGCTTAATGGATGCTTCCTTCAGCCTGTCTCATCACACTGATGAGATTGTGCCATGTATGTTGAGTGGCCCTACAATGAACAGGGCATTTAATAAAGAGTTGTGTTTATGTTGAAATGTGTTGATGAATGATTAAATTGTAATTGATAATAAAGGGCCAAAGGTGTGGCACCTGGGAGGGTGGACCATACAGTCCCACTATGCTTGCACTGGAGGCTTATCTATCCCACTGCTATCCTTACCCATCCCACATCTATTATCCATTCCAAAGGTATCCCTGCCCATCCCACTGCTATCCTTACCCATCCCACAGCTATTACCCATCCCACAGGTATCCCTGCCCACCCCACTGCTATCCTTTCCCATCCTACAGCTATTACCCATTCCACAGGTATCCCTGCCCATCCCACTGCTATCCTTGACCATCCCACAAGCATGCAAAGGCTTAAACCATTTCTAAAAGTTTCCACCAAGACTTTATTTACTAAAAGAACTGAACCAAATGTGTGAAGCAAAGATAAACTTTATTAATAACAAACTGTAAAAGCAAAATGACCCAAGTAAAGTGTCCCAAGCAAAGATAAAGTCAACAGGTAGCAACCCAGTCTCTGGCACTCTTCTCAGTCACTCTGAGGCATGCCCATGGTCTCATGGGTGAAGGGTCCAGGTGCTATGGAGGTGCTGCTGCTGGAGTGCTGGTCTGAGGTGCCATTGGGGTGGCTGGCCCCAAGAGGACAACAGGGGATGGTGTGTGGAGGAAGCTCTCAGAGAGCTGGCTCCGTCCTGTGATGTTGAGGGCCCCTTCCTCCATGACATGGGGTGTCAATTCCAAGACCGATGACAGATGTTCTGAGGCCGGGCTTGACTGTGGGGTGGAGGAAGGAGGAGTGTAGTGGGGCTGTCTGGTCTGCAGATGAGCGTGGGTGGCATCTGTGGCATCTGTGACATTGGTGGCATCTGTGGCATTGGTGGCATTGGTGGCATTGGTGGCATTGGTGGCATTGGTGGCATCGGTGGCATCGGTGGCATACGATGTACCTGTGCCTGGACTGGGAAGGGCTGCCTGTGCTGCTGGAACTCCTGGTAGCCTTGGTAGGAGAGGGGATGTTGAAAGCCTTGGAAGGGCTGTGACATCACCTGGGGTGGAGGAGTAGACCTGGACTGAGTCGGAGCAGGTTCAGCTGGGCCTGGAGGGTTGTGCAGAAGACTGGAGATCCTCTCCTTTATCACCTGGTACTGTGATACCAGGTGACTGTGATACTGTGACATGGACATGTCCATGAGGGTCTGGTTGACATAGGTGAGGAAGGGCTTGTGGTTTGAGGGATGGTATGTCGGTGTGCACCAGCTGAGAGAGGAGATCTACACTGCTTTTGATGGTGTCCCTGATCTCCAGCAGTACAGTGTGGCTCTGCCCCTCCGGTCTGCCTCTCTGCCTACTTTCTGTGGAGGTGGAGCTGGGTGTGGGTGTGGGTTGGTCTCTGGTGTCAGCGCCCTCTCCTTGCTCCAACTGCGTCAGGGGGTCCTCCATGCGCTCTGCTACGGGAGTGCAGCTGTTGGGGGGGGGTCTCCATCATGGGGCGCTCCACAGATACCTGCCTGGACACAGGAGCTGACTCTTGGCCAGAAGAGGACTGGCTCTCTGTGGGCTGCCTGAGAAAGAGGGTTCACAGAGGGGCTGCTCCTCAGTGGCGGACCTCACCCTCCAAGATGCTGCACTTGGTCATCACGTAGGTCTCCCTGTCGGTGAGCTTGACCATGGCCTGGCCAGACTTCTTGAGGTGCAGCTTGCCATACCAGGTGTGCATGTGCTTCCACCACCCAAGGAGGACCTCCAAAGTGTAGCCCAGGCTCTCCGCCTTCTATCTCCAAGCCGCCTGCTTCCGCTTGGTGTCTCGATAGAGCCTGTGTCCCTTCCGCCAGAGGTACTCATTCTCCCTCAGCCATTTAAGCACCTCATCCTCATGTTCCTCTTCGATGGAGTACTCTCTCCTCTCCCATTCTCGTGTATGCCTCTTCCTCCCTCTGGCAGGGCCCTCTGGGCCCTCATCAGAGGGGCTTCGAGATTCTAGGGGCAGCTCCACCACACCACCAGCAGCAGCAGCAGCAACAACAACAGTAGCAGCAAAAGCAGCACCAGCAGAACCAGCAGCACCAGCAGCACCAGCAGCACCAGCAGCACCAGCAGGACCAGCAGCACCAGCAGCACCAGGAGTACCAGCAGCACCAGCAGCACCAGCAGCACCAGCAGGACAAGGAGCAGCACCAGCAGAGTAAGCCCCAGCAGAAGCACGAGCACCAGGAGCAGCACCAGCAGAGTAAGCACCAGCAGAATCACCAGCACCAAGAGCAGCACCAGCAGAAGCCTCAGCATCAGCAGAGTCAGCCCGAGCAGCAGAAGCCCCAGCAGAAGCAGAGTCAGGGCCAGGGGGTGGGATGGTGCTCCTGTCCTTCTTGCCAGGGCTGGCAGGAGTAGGCACAGGCTTCCTCTTCTTCCCCATGGTTGTTGGGTGGAGATGTGTCTGGAAGCAGGTCTTTCCTCTGAATGGTGACCTGCTTGCGAGCTGCATCTTTTTATATCCGCGGGGCTGATGCAATGCATCCTCCCCGCATGCACAGTGAACACTTTGCATCCGCTAGGCATCTGCTAGGCACCCGCTAGGTGTCCACTCTGCATCCGCATCATCTGCTAGGCTTCCGCTCTGCATCCGTTCCTTCCACTGCGCGTCTGCTTCGCTGTGCTTCCCCGGAAGCCCTGCGTATGTGTCATCCGCTTCCATCCTCTTCCATCCACTAGGCTTCCATGGAGCATCCACTTTACATCCCCGCTACATCCTCCCCACGTCCATTCCTTTCCATTGTTGTCTGCTCTGTTTATGTAAATTTGGGGCACTTTTGAGAGCAGATAACAACGGATGGAACATTTTCTCATCCGCTGTGTCCTTTTTACATACTTTTTGCATCCGTCGGCTGATGTGACAGGGCCTTTAATATAGTATGTAAAATCCTACCTGCAAATGAATACTTCAGCTTTAATCATAACAGTACAAGAGCACACAATAGAAACTGCACCAAACTTGACTTCAGAAAATACGACTTCAGCAACAGAGTGGTCAATGTCTGGAATACTCTACCTGACTCTGTGGTTTCTTCCCCAAACCCCAAAAATTTTAACCTTAGACTGTCTACTATTGACCTCCCCCCCTTCCAAAGAGGCCTGTAGGGGGCGTGCATAAGTGTACCAATCGTGCCTACCATCCCTGTCCTATTGTTTTTTTATTTTTGTTCTAAGTTTCTATTTCATGTCCTCAAAACTATATTTATTCTTATACCTGTATCTTGTAAGCAATTGACAAATCAAATAAATACTAAATACTAAACATCCTGGTGTGTCTCTCCATCATTCTCAGTCACTGTATATTCATTTGATCTCCTGAAGGAGTTGGGTAAGGGAAGGAAGATAAGAACTAGATTTTCCATCAGGATTTTTGAGGTGTAAGAAACTGTAGGTATGGTATATATTGCAGGTTCCTGTGTGTCAGTGACCTTCCTTCAATATCAGATTCCTAATATTTGAACTTTGGAGAATGTGTAGCCAAAGAAATTCAATGAAGGCCAATATGGCAACATAATGCGTTCTTTGAATAGTTGAAGGAAAGACTCCAAATAACTGTCATATTTGTCTGCTTTTTACAGTCATCAATGAAGTGTGAATAACACCAAGTCCTGCAATTACTTCACAAACAGTTTTGAAATTTTTAAAGAATTTTGAAAATTCTTTACTACTGATGAGATACTTTGGAACAAACTGATATTGGTATTTTATTACTTCAAGCTGCTTTGTGTTTATTTATTTTTTGATATTGTATGTGTTCTGTCTTTTTATTGCAAGCCTTGCAGAACCACATATGTGAGATGGACAGCTACATATATTGATTAAACAAACTCAAACAAATAAATAAATGCTGATATTCCATGGGGTACAACCTGTTGGTCTGTAGGGCATGGGCTATTGAATGAATCTCAGATCAAAAGCTTTTCAGTAATTATGTAAAGTAACAGCTGTAACAGTGCTATACAAAGAACAAATTAGAATGTATCTTGAATATTTATTAGTTGATATTTCACCCACCACCAATAAAATTTTTGTGGCAAGTGCATGTCTTTATCTAGAATTTGAATTGTTTCATATAATATTGACTAATCAGTACTTATCTTTCCAATTATTCCAGAAAAGTCATATTTGTTAGGATTTAAACTTTTTTATGTATTAACTCTTAATTAAGAGAAAGTTTGATAGCATGTTCAAGACATCAAGCTAGAAACTAGAAAAGCACAAGTTTTAGTTCTGCCTTAAGACTTTGTCTAGTTAGAGGTGTATGGGCAAATCACTCTCTCTCAACCCTTGAAAGGAGATAACAGCTCACAACTTCTGAAAAATATTGTCAAGAAAACTGTAGAATTATCTAGGTAGTCTCCCAGAATCAAACACAATTGAACAGAAGAAAAAAAATTTTTGGAGAGATAGAAGGCCAATTAAAGTAATTGTCATTTTTGATAGATACAACATATTTCCTGAGAACTTTATTTTCTTTTAAATCTCTGAATTGAATTCATTAATGCAATGTTCCATTTGACAAAATAACTTTTTTTCTATTAGTGGAAATTACTTTATTCATTTTTGCTTGAGCTTATGGTGATGAAATTACTGCAATTGGTGTCAGGACAATAAAAAAAATTGGAAATGAAAAACTTAGGATGAGACAAAAAGGAACCAGACCATGTAGGGCTTTGTATGTGCATCTTGAATTAAACCTTAAACTCTGACCTTAACCAATACAGCGTCTAAGTGCTACATTGATAAACTTATTCAATCCAATTAATATCTGGGACATTGCAGTGAAAGTTACTGTGGTGCAGTGGTTAAGGTGTTGGATTAGATACAGGGAAGTTAGTGTCCATCATCAGCTGTAGAAGCTCACTAGCTTCAGTGGCTGGACAGAAGAACAATGAAAAAAATAGGACTAATTATAGAGAAAACATAAATTATCAAAAACATTGCAAAAAATAAAAAAAACTTCCTAGTTATCCTCATCTGCAGAAGTAGTGATAGCAAACTGGAAACACAAGTCAATTATAAAATTATCCATACCAACCAAGTGCTCCACTACAAAATAACAACCCCATCTCCCAGAAGACAAGCTGTGGAAGCTTTTTATAGATGAGTACAAACATATTGCAGAAACCCTGAACAGCAAAAAAGAAAAAGAAGGAAAATGCAATAAAAATTATTTAAAAAAAAAAGAAAAAGAGAGAAAGAAAAGAGAAAGAAAGGAAACAGATAACCTACACAGTATTTTTCAACAAAATAGATATTGATGTAGTTTTATCAAAAAGAGTCTGACCACTCTACTAATATAAAACAACCAACACAAGCTGGAAAAGGATAACATTTCCATCCATTAAGACCTTTTCAGAAACTTCAAGCAGACTATTGTCACATTGCAGACAAACCTGAAACATTCCAAGTAAAACAAAAGACTTATACCCTAGAAAAAAATAGAGTTATCTATAACCTATAGTCTAAGAACTGCAACAACCATTGTGTAGGATAAATAGGCAGAAGACTAGCACAGAACATCCTTGAACACCAACAGACAGAAGACATGATGATTTCAAAATACATGGATAGATTCAATTGGGAAACTGAGGATCCTAGGCTAAGCTAAATACAAACTTGCTGGAGAACTCCTGGAAGCCTGGTACTAAAACAAGTTGACATAATTTATTTTAGTACCAGGAACATAAGACACAAACAACATCTACAGACCATTCAAAACTACCTTATGATTCCTGACTCTTGACGAATGTATCTTTTCTTTTATGTGCACTGCGAGCACTTACACTAAGATGAATTCCTTGTGTGTCCAATCACACTTGGCCAATAAAGAATTCTATTCTATTCTATTCTGTTCTGTTCTGTTCTGTTCTGTTCTGTTCTGTTCTGTTCTGTT
>BLBF01000026.1:7898051-7968171 GCA_015471245.1 Laticauda colubrina | reverse complement strand
TATTATTTCACCTAAACCAGTTAGGGTAAACAATGTTATCCCTAACAACAACCGATGCGGTTATTAAACAACTTAACAAACTATTTGCAACCCATGGATTGCCGGACATCCTAGTGTCCAACACAGGGCCTCAACTAACCGCTATACAATTTGAGCAGTACCTAGCCTCCCTAGGTATACGCCATGCACTAACCGCACCGACCCACCCGGCAGGAAATGGTAGGACCGAGAGAATGGTCAGGCTTACTAAAGAGGGTTTAGAAAAAATGGACCTCGTGGATATCCAGGATAAAATTAATTGTCTCACCCTCCAACATATCACCCCCAGCACTGTAACTAACAAGAGCCCAGCAGAATTGTTAATGGGGAGAAAACTTAGGTCACATTTAGATAGGTTACATCCAAACTACACTTTGGTAAGACCCCCCAATTCCTCCAGCCATTTCCGCACGTTTGAAATCGGTGACCTAGTCTATACAAAAAATTTCACCGGGGACCCTCTATGGCTTCCAGCCACAATCACACAAATAACAGGCCCCCGGTCCTACCGCCTAACTGTAGACAATGGCAGGGAATGGAAGTGGCACATAGACCAGCTTTGTTCCCGAAATATTGAACGAAATACAAATACACAACCCCAAATAATAAAAATTGATGAAAACAAAACCAAAGGGGGGGGGAATACAAGAAAATAATAATAAAGAACTTTTTAAAATAAATCCAGAACATCTAACCAATCAAAAAGAGCAAAAAGAACACTTAAGGTTAGATGAGACTTGCGGGAAAAATCCAGACAAAGAGAAACCCGTCCTGGAAGGGGCCGGCCGAGCCAGCTCGACCTGCCCGGGAAAGCCAGGAGGGAGCGGCAAAACCACCGGCCTGAGCAACTCAAGCAGTAGCAAAATGGCTGATTCACCCTTCCAGGCGGTTCCATGGAGAAGAGCCAGAGAGACAGCAACCCCATCCAAACCGGTTGAAGTCTCCAGTGAAAATGAACCGTGTAAGTCCAGGAGAGTCAGAAGAAGCCCCACCTATCTGCGCGACTGCGTCACCCATGTAGGACTAAACTACGGGGGGAGGGGTGTTCTGTATAAAATGGTATACTCCAAATGTCTCAAATGTGATTGGCCAGAAAGGCCTGCATGGGATTGGTTCACTAAGAACCAATCCAGGATAACCGCCGAAAGGCGGCAAAATCAAGTAACTGCCATTCGCTACAAGCCGTATATAAAGGCTGCCTCAGCTTGAGCCAAACTGTTCCGTTGTTGTAAATAATTGAAATAAATACATTTGCTGTTGGAACCTGGTCTACCTCGCATTTTTCTGAACGGAACATATCTCTTTGGTCTATTTTCTTTTTCTCTTTCTTTTATCTATTTTCTTTATTCTGTATTAGTGTTTGTTAGTTTTTAAACTTAATTTTAAAACTTTTAATAACATTTATATAAGAAAAGAAGGCTGTGGGTGATATTTGGCTGTTCAGCACCTTTTAAAGTTATGATAATACTCTGAGTATGCTGTTTAATTGTATGGCTTTATAAAAATATTTCCCAATAACAGTGATGATTTTAGAATTGTCTGAATTGCTTTTAATTAAGATTCTCAGATACTTTTTGTAAAGCTTCATTAGTTTGTGAATATTGCTGAAAGTTTAAATTATAAGAAATTCTTAGAAAGTGCATCATGACTACATCCTTTTCTCCTTCTTAGAAACAGTTCTAAGAAGTACATGTAAATCATATATACAATATTTATACCAAAATATTAAACTAATATACTTTGCTCTTTATAGAAACACACTTCGAATGAAATCTTATGCATACAAAACATGAACAGCATGAATAAAAAACAATAAGCCAAAACGAACTCCTAAGCATCAATAAAAGTTGCAAGATCCAATTTGGATCAGTCACTGGGACCAGAGATTTAGTTTTCTGACCTTTTGGACTCAGGCTGGAACTCATCCTCAGGGAACTTTTTTCTAGCAGTGTGTGTGTTTTGGGTTATTCTATGAGCCATATTTATGTAGTGCCTTCCTATTGGTTGATTGGGTGTGTTGATGGCTGGTGATTAGTTTCCTTCTGCTGCCAAGGACTTGGTTCCTAAGAATCTGATAAGCTGGTGATAAATCAGCACTCCTGTTTGCCTGACAAGAACCCATATTCCAGACTTAGAATAGCCTAAAGCACACATTATGGTAGACAGAAATTCCCTGAGCATGAGTCCAAAAACGAGAAGGCTAAACCTCTGGTTGCAGTGTCCAACCAGACTGGGTCTTGCAACAGTATTCTAAGACATGTATATTTCCCTTCATTCATTATCAGTAACAGTAATTTATGAAACCAATAAGTTCTAAAGATCTCACATGAGATGGAATTCTAATAAAGTAAATTTTCTTGTAATTACATTAACCTGTGTGTCATAGATTTACTTCAACAAAACAACTTATTTTATTTACCACAACAAAGAGCCCATTCATTTGTTTCTGGAGCAGTTTAAGTAGCCATGTGGTTAGTTGCTGCTATATGCATATTTTGCAAATTTTAACTTATTTAACACTATCTGTAATAATAATGGTGCAAACAAGCATTTAATTAGGTTTATGTAAAAACTGTAAAACAAATGAACATTTAAACATATTAAAATTATTATCACTCTGTAATCATTTTAAACTATTTATCAAATAAGACAGTGAAGGAAAACCCACACTAATATGACAAAGAAAGGGAAAAGAGACAAGTATGATTTTATTTATAAGTAAAATAGAACATTTTTATACTTTTATACTTTTAATATTATAAATTATTATTATCTGTTTCTCTCTCTGCAGTTGTTCATTTTGGATCTTGTGGCTTAGTTGTTTTGCATTTGTTACTCAAATCTTTGTCACTCAGCACTTCAATTTAGCATCACAGTATTTTCTTTAGAATGCATATTGTTTAAAATACAATTGTGAAAGAAAGAAGAGGATATATTAGACATATCTTACAGCTGCCTAGCTTGTCTAATTCAGATATGCCAGCATTTATGGTGTGTTGATAATTTCTGAATTGAAATTTTAAAAGAATTTCAAATTTAAGTTATGGCAACTTTGACAAGCAAACTTAAGTCATGTTATATTAATACAATGTTATATTTTAAATAGAAATTTGGAAGACTAGATGACATTTTAGAGTGAATGGAAGAACAGTAATCGCAATAGCAATTAGACTTATATTCCACTTCACAGTGCTTTATAGCCCTCTCTAAGCAGTTTACAGAATCAGCATGTTGCCCTAACAATCTGGGTCCTTTTACTGTCTTCAGAGGAAGGAAGGCTGAGTCAAACTTGAGCTGCTTAGAATCAAACTCCTGGAGTGAGCAGTAAGTTAGTCTGGAATGCTGCATTCTAACGACTGCACCAAAAATTATTTTTCACAGAATAGCAATGCATGATGGTAAATTTGAAGTAAAATCAAGAGTGAGATGTAGAAAGTCAGAGTACTACTTTTTAAATCCAACAATCAATGCAATACTTTTCACTTTTTAACAGAATAGACCAAAGGATTTTAAAATGCTTCCTAAAATAGTCTGAAATATTTCATCCTTTGATGGTACCTTCCTTTATTTTTTAATTTTAATAAGTAAAGGCCTAAAACAAATGTGTATGTTTTAGAAAATATTTATTCAGAAACATCAGTTGCATGATAGGTCCAGTGCTACTTATAGATATGTGTTCCTCTTTCCTAATGATTCTGGTCTGAAACTTGGGATATCCTGGATGTACAGCTCCTAGTAGAAGAGCAAATGGAAACCACAGCTAGGTTTCCTGGTCACAGCTTCAGTTGTCATGCCAATGGTGACCCACATCACCAGGATTGCTACAAGCCACATGCTATGGATTATTTTTAGTATTTAACCTTGAGCAAATATTGGTGAGTTTAAGTGCTGATTAATTTTCATGGAAACTAAATCAGTGGTAAAGAAATGAATTTCGAGAATCAATCATCAGAATCTATCACCTTGCTACTGCTCTGAACCAAACTCTAAATTGCTACAAGCCAAATGCTATGGATTATTTTTAGAGTTTAACCCTAAGAAAGTATTGGTGAGACTTTTTCAGATCCTATTTGTTTTGTATGGAACTTGGGAGGTTCCAAGTTCCTATTTCTGATTGGCCGAAAAGGCCACTCGTGGATTGGTTATTTAAGAACCAATCCGGTAAGCCCGCCAAATGGCAGGAACAGTCAAAAGAGTGTCATTGGCTACAAGACCCAGGCAAGCCGCTATAAAAAGGCTGCCGCGGCTTGGGCTGTGTTCCATTTACTTTTACCTTGCGAATTTAATAAATAGCTGTTGTTTTGAACCCGGTCTCACATGCTTTTTTCTGGATGGAACACTGGCAACAAAGGTGGGATCATTGTAGAAGGTGAGACCGAAGCATGCAGCGATCTGAACTGAGTGAGAGAGATGGCCGGTAACAATGCACCACCCGCACCATTTAATCCTGATGAGGAGGATTGGGAATTGTATATTGATCGTTTTCTTATGTTTTTAGAAAGCAACGAAATGGAAGAAATCTCGGACCAAAGGAAGAGGGTTGTCTTCCTTACACACTGCGGACCGGCCGTCTTTAAAATGGCGAAGGTGCTGGCAAAACCCAGAGATGTCAAACAGATGACTTGGTCCGACCTGAACAGAATGCTCCAAGCACACTACGCACCGGTGGTCTCGAATTTAATAAATCATCACCCAAATTACAGGCCCCCGGTCCTACCGACTACTCTTAGATGATGGTAGGGAATGGAAGCGGCACATAGACCAGCTTCGTTCCTGCCAACTCGAACGAAAAAACACCACAGAATCAAAAATAAATATCGACCTAAAAACAACCAAGGAGGGGGGGAAATACAAATACATAAAAAAGGGAGAGACGAACCTCCCGTAACAGGACAACAAACACTACAAAAAGACAATTTAACTAAACAAAAAGAGCACTCATGGTTAGATGAACCCCAAGAAAGAAATCCGGGAGTAGGAGAGCGAAGTGAGGCCTTCCTGGAAGGAGGCAGCCAGGCCAGCTCGACCAACCCGGTCAAACCAGGAGGGAGCGGCGGAGCCATCTCAACCGACCCAAGAGACTCAGGCGGGAGCGGCAAGGCTGACTCACCCTTCCAGGAGGCTCCATGGAGAAGGACCAGAGAAACAGCGATTCCATCTGAACCACTCGAAGACCACGCTGCGACTGAGCTGCGCAGGTCAACCAGGACTATAAAAGGCCCCAGCTACCTGCGTGATTGTGTAACGCATGTTGGACTGAATTAAGGGGGGAGGGGTATTCTGTATGGAACTTGGGAAGTTCCAAGTTCCTCTTTCTGATTGGCCAAAAAGGCCACTCGTGGATTGGTTAATTAAGAACCAATCCGGTAAGCCTGCCAAACGGCGGGAACAGTCAAAAGAGTGTCATTGGCTACAAGCTGCATGCAAGCCGCTATAAAAAGGGCTGCTGCAGCTTGGGCTGTTATTCCATATACTTTTAACTTGCGAGTTTAATAAATAGTTGTTTGGAACCCAGTCTCACATGCTTTTTTCCGGATGGAACACTATTTTTATACTTTTGCATTGTTGGTAGATATATTTCAAGGGAATCCTCATCCTCATAGAGATTTTTATCATTTAGGGTTGTAGGGGGATAGAAACTATGCCTGTATTTTCCTAGTGTCACTTTTAGAATATCCTGCTATGTGCCTTGCTTTCCCTGATTATTTCCAAATTTGAGGGTCATGCAAATAAATTCAATGTACATTATCTCCTAAGGGACATTCACTTATATTTAAGATTGGTCACTTTTACTAAACCATACAATTATATAAAGTTCCCTGGTTTATTTGGCTTGTTTGATAATGGATTTCTGTAGGACTTTATTCTCTTTTTTCTATTTCTTATGCTGGTCAAAGTTTGCAATAAAGGAAACAATCCATCTCAAAGTAATTATTATTGAATTAAATCTATAATAATGATGGTTAAATGCTAAAAGCATGACATGTTCTTTTCAGTAATCCCTTTTATTGGATTATTCATACTACACAAAAAAAGAAGTAAAGGAAAGAAGAAAGGTTAGTTTCAGGTTGTAGTATATTATTATGAAATATAGGTTGTATGTAGCTGAAGTAGTAAAATCCAATCATATTTTCATAACTACAGTTAACCTTGTAGATAAATTGCTTCAGAAAAAGCTCAGTTAAATTCAAGTGACTTTTCAGATTAGCTCTATGCTGAAGTGAGTTAAAAGATAATTAAGCCATGCTTTGTTGTCAATATGCACAATAAAACAAAAATTGATTAATAGTTTTGTAGAAATGGTTTGCTACTGACCCCAAAAATGTGGTATCCAAATTTCCATCATAGTTCTCATGGTGAAAATAAGCCATATTACATAGAACAGAGTACAACTTATTTAGAACAATTTGTGGAATCTAAGATATCAAAAGATAAATTCACTCAATGGTATTTCAAGAATGATGTCAACAATTCATCTTGGGAGAGAAAAATAAGAAAATATACTTTTGAAAGAATTTTCTGAAACTAGCTAGTTTGCAGGCTATGCAGCACCAGATATAATGTATTGTTTGTAAACCATTTAATACTCTAAAGTAAATATACATATTTTTAGAGCTAGATCAATGTTGTTAGTAATTCCTCTTAAATGCATATATTATCTCCCTGCTTTAGATTTCTCTTTCTCCCACCCCTGCCATAGTCATTATTCCATGTCCATTGAGTTATGCAATTCCTATTAGGCTGTTGGGGTTTTTAGAAGTTTCACAAAATTGGGCATGGAAGGGAATCCCTTTTTAACAACATCTAGGTTGATGAAACAGCTATGCATTCCATACTGAAATATTTTATCACAGCTTCTATTTGTAATTATGATGTAGAAGTCTTTTTATTATATTAAATAAATAGTGCACTTGTTTTTCTTCTATTCAGTGATGTTTGATTCTCAGAAACTACCAGACAAATCCCTGCAATTTTCTTGGCAAGGATTTTATGAAGGTGTTTGCCATTACCTTTTCCTTACAGCTGGGAGATAGTGAATAACCCAAGGTCACCCAACCTTCTGCCGAAGGCAGCATAAAACTCAGAGTCTCCTGGTTTCTAGACTGATGCTTTAACCACTACATCAAACTGATTCTCTTAAGTAGTGCATTTAAAATTATTTAAATGGTGGAAAGGTCAAAACAGGCAAACAGGTAAGTAAATGAAAAACTCAACCAGTGGAGTTGGCGAACTAGAAAATGTAATCTTTTCAGTTCCCCTTTTATTCTTCCCTTCTCTGTCTCTTCCTCCTATTTCACAGAATGTTTTTTGTATGTGCCAGAGTACACTGCAATACAGCTGAGAGTACAAGTAAGTGTAGTTAATTGCCTAGTTGGCTTGATTTCTATCTGTCAATTTCTCCATTAATTTAATTTAAGTATTTCTAGCATGTGATCAGCAGTGCCTGTGGCTGTAAGTCAGGCAATATTTCCTGATGGTCCCATGTTACTTCACTATCATATATGTATTTGTGTGCATTTTATACACACAAAAAAGCCACTTTGCATATGCAGAAATTGGTCTCAGTTGCATTGTCCATTTTTCTGCTGAACTGATATAATTGATGTCGTGCAACTGGGTATGTATAAAAATATTACTGCTACTCAATTATCTGAGGCTCAGAGAAATGCAAATGATAAAAATGCATTTTGCAAAGTGCACTTTCTTGGAAATCGTATGATGTGTGGAAAAAAAACAAGATTAAATACGACATGGCTATATATCTCTATATTACCTAAGCAACATATTTTATTTACTAATGTTTATGGGGAAATGTGGATTAATTCTAAAACAACATTTTGTACAAGTAGAATTAAGAATAGGATAAATAATACTATCTGCCTTGGCCTGGGAATTTTAGCTCTCATAAAATTTGTATTTATTGATCTATGGTATCCAATATGGAATGTGCATTTGATTCAATGTGCAAGCTGTCACCATTCAATTCTTTATAGCTCAAGATCAAATCTATTTGTTTCTGTCCATCAAATGTACCAGGGAGGATTGGAATGCTTTGAATCATTTCACTATCAGCCTTCCTAATGACTATTACTCTTTTTTGGAACAGCATTTCTCTTAAAATCTGAATGGCCTTAATCCTACTAAATCATTAAAGTCATTAAAAATTGACAGCAACATGCCTTGGGGTGTTCTGTCTTGTTGAGTGGGTTTTTGTTTTTCTGGTTAATAAGTTTATTGTTCCATTGTGCATAACCAGAAATTATTTTGCTGTGGCATACTTGTTTTTCTATTTTTTTCAATCTTATTTGCAGATATGTAAACCGCACAGAGAATTAAGTACAATCTCAGTAAAAAGAGAGAGAGAGAGAGTTTATTTATTTATATATTGGTAGCTTTGAAACAGTCTTGACTCTTGTTGACTGCCTGGACAAATCTCTGCAGTTTTTTCTTGATGAGAGTTATTATTTTTGGAAGAGGCCTTGCTGTTTCCTCTTTCCTCTGACAGACAGAGAGAGAAAGAAAAAAAGTGGGTGGGGGGGGGAGGAGGAGAGAGTGGCCCAAAGTCACCTGGGGGATTTGTGCCTAAAGAGTGACTAGAACTCTTGGTCTTCTAGTACCTAGCCTGAAATCTTAGTCACTACACCAAAGTCTTTGGGACTAATACGAGTCAGATATTAAAGTATGAAAGATAAAATATATATTTTTTTAAGGTGAAGGTGAACTGTGTAGATACAAGGTAGGAAAAGTATGGGACTGTCATTGCATTTCCCCAGCTTCAAATTAAAGTTTGGAATCCAAGAAGAAGAATAAAGAAAACACAATTAACTGAACCTAAATAACTTCTGTTAGATAGCTGCTATTTTTGTAGAATCAGGTAAAATGTTTAGTCTGAATTTGAGTAAAATTTGTCTTTGCTTTCTGTGTTGTGCTGATTTATTTCTTGTTTATTTTCTTTCTGTAAAGTTATAGAACTTGGTGTTAAATTCAATCAGCGTTCAGTATTCAGGTTATATTCATGACTTAAACTTATAGAGATAAAAATCTTGCAATCTGCAACATGAATCTGAAACTAAACTAATATCATTGTAGTTGTTCTTGCAAAGAAATGCCACTTACAACAGATGATCTTGTACTCTGGCTGGATGATTATATTTTTCTTTTTCTTTTTTTTTTCTTATATAACTTATTTGCAAGTGTTATAGTGAGGATCAGGGTAGTATAATTTATGGAACCTACATAGAATGTTTGCATTTTAATATTTAATATTTAAAGTTTAAATTTCCTTTTAATTTCATCTTCCTTTTTTGATAAAAATATAATTTAATGTTCTTGGTAGGAGAAAGTAAATATAGAAATGACATAATAATTTTTTGGATAACTTTAAAAGGCAATTAAAGTAATTTCTTGAAGGATGAAGGCTTTGAGCCATGATATCTAAATTATATTTTTATGTTCTCTTGTAGTACACTTTTGAATACTAGATATTGCAAGTAATAACCAAGACAAATATGACTCTAAAATAAATTATAGGATTTCCAACTGCTTTGATATGGTTGAAAACAAAATGCTGATGTAAGCTTATAATCGGTACAAGATCTTCATATACATGGACTACATGAAACAAACAATTCTGTAATAAATGAAAAGCAGAAACCATTATGTTGGTATCATGATCTTCTTGATATGAAAACAGCTATCTCTTTTATTTGCAAAATTAGATAACTTATCCAGAAAACTTCTTACTCCATTTAATTCAGCTAAGTTTTAAAAGCATATTTAAGTGATTAAAAAAAATAGTCCCTAATTAGGACTAAAGAAATTAAATTCAGAAATATTTATTGAATTACATGTTTTCAACAGATGAATACCAAAACTGATTGTTCACATATAATACTATAATTCTACCTATATGGCCCTTGATATTCTGACAATTGAACATTTTGTTCTTGAATATACAGTGTTAGGTTTCTTTTATTTAAGAATTTAGTGTCATTTTATTTTATGAATACATCTGTGGGTTAGTGCTCTTTGGGCTGCTTATGGTAATCTCAGTGCATATAATTGGATACATAGTGGAAACAATCCAATAATGTAATAGAAGAAAGAATGACTATTTTAAAGACAGGCTGAAATGACATTTTGTTTTTATTGATGTCAGACAATTTCTTATAGGGTGATATAGAGTGAACATTATACATCAAAATGAATGTTACAGTTATTCTCATAGAAAGTGTTTGTAAGCAAGACAGCTCTTGGGATGTCAGTCACTCCAGCAAAAGATAATTAACACTATTTGAAAATGTATTAAACTGAGTAATAAAATCACAACTGGGAAAATTGAATGGAAGCAGATGGTTCCTTCAGCTGGCTTGTCATGGAAGTCAAACCAGACACTGAGTCTAGAATAACTCTTACTAACAATAGTTAACATCTCTAGTGTGTTTTTCACTAGAGATGTTAACTATTGCTGGTAAACTATTGTAGTTTGCTAGCACTGTTCTTGTTATAGTATTAAAATGTCATATTTAATCAGTTAGTATGTTATTAGTTACATTTTAATCACCTCCTATTTAGAAAAACAAGAAGCCACATTACACTGAGTTAAATCAGTGCTTCATTTAGCTAAGTATTGTTAATTTAAGACTATTTTTCAATCCTTTATGAACTGAGCCAGCATCTATATCGTATTCAAAAAACAAAACAAAAGGAAGAATATAGCTTAAAAGTGCTATACTTTAGCTATACTCTTCCTTTTGTTTGTTTTTTGAATTTGGTACCTGTTCAGAGTTTTTAGAATGGAAATGTTTAACATTCTAAAATTAAGATTAGCCCTTTTAGTCCATATAAGCCAAAATGCTAAAATTCTTGTACATTCGTTTTTGCATAAAAGCCTTCATGAACGATTAATTGTGTGCTATTAAGTAAGTGTCTACTGTTAGAAACCATACAGATAAAATTTATCCAGGTCAATCTGTTCCCAGCTTGTTCCTCAGATTGTCCAATAATGTATCATGGTTAATGAACAATGCCTTTTTTATATTAGTTGGCATTTTTCTGTATCTGGATGGACTATAACTAAAGTTAAAAATCTTCTGTGTAGTAATAGTAAATTCTGATAGCCAAATCAACTTTTAAAGATGAAAAGTGAAATAAAATAGAAAATTTAAAACATGAAGTTAAAACCCAGGATCCTTAAGAAAATGAACTGCCAAGAGGAAAATATATGCTCAGTGCTTTCTGACCAGAATCTTCAAGGTTCCCCTTCCTAGATGGGTTCATGGCCATCCAAAAGCTGTCTTGGGTCATTCCTAAGTGCTCCCATTCAAATCCATAAAGTAGCACTGCCAAAGTATCAGCTTTGGCAGCAAAATCAGCAGATTGTCAGCACAAGACAAAAATTCCTTTACCATTCAACAGTCATCTTGGTGAGAAATACTGTATTGTAACAGTTATACCTATCTCCATCTAGATTTTTATAAGCCAAAGATTAATATATATAAACTCTACAATATTTATAAACTTTGTGAAGACATGAAGAGTATATCTCTGTTCTTATATCTATACTATACTACATACACTATATCCCAGTGACAAATCAGAAAGTGGTCAAAGTCATAATAATAAATACAACTACTACAATAAAAGGGTATTTGTCAACTCAAAACAAATAAAATAAAAATTAAGTTTTCTTTACATAATTAACTTATAATTGAGTAGGGTGTTTAAAAAGAGGTGGATTGTTTTGTGTATTTTCTGAAAAACAGTTGGTGATATTTTCAGAAAACCTTGCACAAGGTTTTGCAACCATACATTCTCACCTATATCCAGGAGAGAGATAAATTTGGAATCTTAATAATGACTGCAGCAAAAGAAAGCAAAGATATTCTCAATAGTGATAGGCACCTTGGGTGCAATCCTAAAACATCTAACGCATCATTTGAATAAAATTGCCAGCATTCCAACAACCCTCCATTCTGTCCAATAACTCTTTGATAGACATCTTCTCAAAGGTTCCTTTTTATTTGGATAGTAACTGGCACAACTGAGGAATCCTGAACCTGCTTTTTCTTTCTTTAAACCCTACTAGGGATGCCAACCTACATTTGGATGGTTCAATGAAGCCTCTGGCTAAATTGGTATCAATGTATTTCCTCAACTCAGTCATCTTGGCTGCTGTCATGGAATACATCTTTGGTTTGGCAGTTTTGCCCCAGATTCTAATTCTATGGCGCAATCAGTGGCTTGATGAAGGGATAAATATTGCATTCCTCTTCACTAAAAGACTCAGCCAAGTCCCTGTATTCTTTAGGGACCTAGGGCTCACTTGGAGGAGAGACTGAAGTGGTGGCTGCTGTTTCTGGTTGTCGACCTCTGTTGGGTGGCAGTTTCTTTTCAGGGGGAACTGGGGACAGTGGGCTGACACCAATTATAATTTTACGGTATCCGTCTCCCCATTTAATGATAGGGACCCATTTATCAAGCCAAACAAGTCCCAATATAATAGATTCTGACATTTTTGGAACCACTACAAATTGTATAAGTTCGTGATGCCTGCCCATCTCTAATTTGATTAACCCTGCAATTTGGGTGGCTGGGACTCCTCCAATTAATGTACTATCTACCTGTTCAAACTTGATTGTGTGGTTTAGGGCTTTAGTTTTTATCCCTAATTGTTCAACAATAGGGAGCCCAATAAGCCATCTGGTACACCTCTGGCTGATGCCATGCTGGTTCCACTGCCAAGTCTTGGACTAGGTAAAATGAATGTGACTTAGTTAGGGGCTAGCTCAGCTGGAGAAGTTGTGACTGTGAGACATAACTTCCCACTTGCAGTTGCTGGAATTACTCTGAGATTCCTACCAATGACTGGCTATGGCAATCAGTTCCAGTCTTGAGAGTTGTCTGATTCAAAAGCCCCTCTGCTTCTCCACTCTGGCTCATGGGTCAACTTCAAAGGCTGGAGTAGGAAAGATGTTCAGGCAGCTTCTCCAATCCCATCTCTGGATTCAGCTCAGTATGGCAGCTTTTCCATGAATCCAGTTCCTTGGGATGAGTGCAGTGGTGGTATTCTACCAGTTCGGCTTGCTTCTGCCAAATCACGGAGCTGCGATGAATAGTGGAGACCAAACTGGTTCTCTCTGCCTCTCTGCTGTTGGGCCCACCTGCCCGCTCAGCCTCCCATACTCACCTTTATCCTCTGAATTTGAAGGGCAGCTGCTTTGCGTGGCACAGAAGAGTGCCATGTGACAGTTGCTGATGTGACAGGGATCATACAGGCTTGCAGGAGGTGAGTTACAACACCTCTGTGTCTGCGCAAATGCCTCTGTGCCTGCGCAAAGTGTTTGTTTGGCATACAAAGTGTGTGAACACATGCAAAGCGTGCCCACCAAGCCATACCCACCAAACCGATAACAAATATTTGAATCCCACCACTGGCCGAATGCCTAGCCTCTGTCTTTTCTCTGTAGCTTCCATTGTTTGCACAAATTCTTCATAAGGAGGACACGAGAGGTCTCAATTAGTTCTCTGGTATCTAGTCCCACTGGTCCTTCTATATATTCCTCCCTTTCTTTCATCTTCGCTGAGTCTTTGCACTACTCCAGCTTTGGCTCAGTACTGGAACTCAGGACCCTAGACAACCCCCTTTTGGGGTGCTGGTGTTTGTTTAGAGATTCAGGATAATTTCAGCATGCCAGCAACCCTCCATTCCACCCAATAACTCTTTGACAGACGTCTTCTCAAAGGTTCCTTTTTACTTGTATAGTAATGGGCACAACTGGGGAATCCCAAATTTGAAAGTTCTGGGCTTCTTTAGAATACATAAAAATTACAAATCCATCCCCTGCACCCATCATCACATCACATGGCCCAATCACCATCTGTCCCAAATTAAGACTTCTTCTCACTGATGTGCAAAACAACCTGACCTTGAATCAGAAAAAGATTGTTATTATGTCTAACTAGTTATACTCCAATAAATTCCCCCTCCCACTTTCCCAGGATCAAATGTGGCAGCGTGGGAGCATCTCCCATCAGCGTGGGAACATCAATATGTCTTTCAAAGCTGACAAAAATTGACATTGACAAAATTTCCACCAGTTAATTGCAAAAGGCTTAGCTGAAACAGTTCATATACTACAGTGGTACTTTAACACCATAAAACAACAATATCTGCGATAGCAAGGACTCACTCGGTGAATAAAAATGCCAAATCCAATTTTAAGCTAACTATGACTGTCTATGTGACCAATCATAATAATTTATTAAATTTGAATGGTATCTGACTTCTAATGTCTCTGGGTGGTCCAGAACAACCAAAACAAAAACATAGCAATAAAACCAATAAAAAAAAGAAAAGTCATAAAAGATAAAAGATGGCAAGAATGATAGACTGTATGCAGTGAAACAAGAAGTCTCACGTACCCTGACCTAGATGAACCTTTTCTATGAGGCAGACGCTGCTACTGAGAACTTAATTATTTGATGTCTTTTTTTTAAAGGACAGATGTTTTGCTTATATTGAAGTCAAAACATGCAGTAGGCCAATCATAAATCTGACACCTAAAAGCCCAATCATTATATATACTGTAATTGTCATTTCATTAAAATCTGGAATCTGTCTTTCTCATTAAGACAAAAAATATTTACTATTTTATTAATTGGCTCAAAGCTGAAAGTTATTAGTATAACAATATATATATAAAAGTACATCTATAAATCTCATTAATTGAAAGTAATCTATAATCAGGATCAAAATAATGTTTTTATCAGCAGATGGATCATAATTATTTTCTGAATAGTTATTCATGTTAAATAACAGTTTTCTGCAAGAGATGTGGAGGAGGGGTGGAGGAGGAAAGAAATAAGATTAGTCTGACTTGTTTTTGTTTAGCTGCCAGATGAATTTCTCTGATAACTTTCTACATTGAAAACGTACTATATGTGTACTATACAAAATATAATTTCATATTTTCAATTTAAGATTTCCAACATTCAATGAAAGATACAAATTATGATTCTATTGTGTAGATTACAGATATTTTATAACTATGAGATTAAATTTTTAACTGAATGAAAATGAAATTGAAGCCACATGATAAGCAGCTTCAATTTCAAGCTTATATTCTAGCTTTGGTGATAAAATCTTAATGTATAATTTATTTCTTGGAAAGTTGCTGTAGGCTGATCTGCTCAATGATATAAAGAAAATATAAATTATTTTTTGTGATAAATCCTAGGCAGACTGACAGATTTTTGTTAACTTTCAAAACATGTGCCACATCTTCTTCATCTTGTTTACCAAGGTTTTTAAGTTGTTTCAAATGAATAAACTACTATGGTGTGAAGATCTTTCTCATTAGATGCAGAAAATGGAATTTAAAGCTTAACCCTGGTAGTTCTAACCTACACATTAGCGGAAATTCTGATGAGAATTTATATATGATTATGTAAGTATATGTCACTAACATAAATTTAAATTCAAATTAATGAAAGAATTTGTACAAGGAAGTATGAAAGTATGTCACATTTCATCCTTACATCATTTAATACCATGCAATTACTATCTTCTTTTCTTCTATTTAGTGATCATATAATAAAAAAATGATTTGTTGTTGAATATTATTTCCAATCAATTGAATATGAGGACAGTATCCTATTAAACTCTAAAGCCCATGTCACACTGCACCAATGGATGCAAAGAGGATGTAAAACGGACAAAAAAGC
The DNA here is from genome assembly GCA_015471245.1 of Laticauda colubrina. Taxonomy (NCBI): domain Eukaryota; kingdom Metazoa; phylum Chordata; class Lepidosauria; order Squamata; family Elapidae; genus Laticauda; species Laticauda colubrina. The sequence continues at coordinate 7,952,406 of BLBF01000026.1, read as the reverse complement.
TTGCCATCCATTGGTTAACGTGATGTACTCACTGCCTCCGTTTTGCTTCCTCTCTATCCGTCCAGCATCCGTTTATGGACGTTTCATCCGCTCAGAAAGTTTTGAGCTGCTCAAAACTTTTGCGCGGAAAATGTATCCAATTCGTCCATTCTGCATCCGCTACACATCCGCTACGCATCCGTTACGCATCTGCTATATCCGCTAGGCATCCGCTGCCCATCCGCGCAACTCGCATCTGCTCGGACGCAGGGAGGAAGCGGAACGGACGTGGAACGGATGCAGAATGGATGCCTAGTGGATGCAGCACAGAAACAAAGCATTTAAAATGGAAAAAACGTCCGCAGGGGAACTATCTCAGATATTAAGGATGCCTAGAGGATGCCTAGAGGATGCCTAGAGCATGCAAAGGGACATTTATACTGCCTATAAAAAGGGGGAGCAACACATCTGCATCTCACTTTCAGACCAGCAGCCCTGCTGCAGACCTCTGCAGCCTTCATCTGACTCTTCCTCTTCCACAGCATCCAGTCATGTCCACCATGGATCGTAACACAGTCCTTTTGGCAGCCACCATCCTTCTGCAACAGTGCGAAGCCATCTACAGGCTCTGTGAACTCTACTGCGAGAAGAAAAGAAGCCACCCAAAAAGAATCTGGATCCGAAGATGGTTCGCCAGAAGAGCAGAGTATGGACTGTACAACAAGCTGATGGTGGAGCTCAGGAGCGAAGACACTTGGGCGTTCCAGAACTTCATGAGGATGCCTCCAGCCATGTTTGATGAAGTTGTGCAGCGGCTGACACCCAGGTTGACCAAGGCAAACACCAACTTCTGGCCCAGCCTGGACCCTGGGCTCAAGGTGGCACTCACTCTGTGCCTCCTGGCCTCAGGGACCATCTACAGCAGCATGCAGTACGGATGGAGGGTGCCACACAACACCATCAGCATTGTGGTCAGAGAAGTGGTGCAGGCCATCATCGAAGAATACAAGGAGGAGCTCCTCCAGTGCCCCTCCACTGAAGAAGGATGGAAGAAAGTTGCAGAGCAGTGGTATCAGAGGTGGAACTTCCCCCACACCATTGGAGCCATCGATGGCAAGCACGTGGCCTGCAAAGTGCCAGCCAACTCAGGGTCCACTTATTTCAACTACAAGGGCTTCTTCAGCATCATCCTCTTCGCCATGGTCGATGCTGACTACAAGTTCATGTACATCGATGCTTCAGGCAATGGGTCAGCTTCAGATGCCCAGGTATACAACACCAGTCTCCTCAAGGGTAGGCTGGAATGCAACCTCATCGTGGGCTTCCCAGATCCAGAACCCCTGCCCAACGACACGCAAGATGTGCCCTACTTCATCATGAAGGATGACGCCTTCTCCCTCACAACCTACCTCATGAAGCCCTACACCTCCAGACTCCTCACCCATGAAGAGAGGATCTTCAACTACAGGCTGTCCAGGGCAAGGCGGGTGGTGGAGAATGCCTTTGGCATCCTGGCCAACAGGTTCCAGGTACTTCTCACCACCATGCAGCATCACCCAGAGACCATGAGGAGGATCATGGAAGCTTGTTGCATCCTGCACAATCTCATGCACACCCGCTACCCAGTCTTGCAGAACAGAATCGTGGACCTCCAACAAGGCAATGGGGACATGGAGCCTGGGGAATGGAGGCAAGGGCGAAACCTGATAGACACTCAGGATGTGCAAGGCCCCAACAGAGCCTCACATGAAGGGAAGAACCAGTGCAACCTCCTGAAACACTGGTACAACTCCCCAGCTGGAGCAGTAGAGTGGCAAGACAGGATGATAGATGCTTAATGATTGCTTCCTTCAGCCTGTCTCATCACACTGATGAGAATGGGCCATGTATGTTGGATGGGCCTACAATGAACAGGGCATTTAATAAAGAGTTGTGTTTATGTTGAAATGTGTGGATCAATGCTTACATTATTATTGATAATAAATGGCCAAAGGTGTGGCACCTGGGAGGGTGGACCATACAGTCCCATTATGCTTACACTGGAGGTTTATCTATCTCACAGCTATTACCCATCCCAAAGGTATCCCTGCCCATCCCACTGCTATCTTAACCCATCCCACAATCATGCAAAGGCTTAAACCATTTCTAAAAGTTTCCACCAAGACTTTATTAAAAAAAAGAAATGAAGCAAGTGTATGAATCAAAAATAGACTTTATTAACAACAAGCTATAAAACAAAAATGAGTCTCTGGCACTCCTCTTGGTTGCTCAGTCTCAGGGATGAAGGGTCCAGGTGCTGTGGAGGTGGCTGGTGCTGGAGTGCTTGTCATCAGCTCCTCCAAAAGCAGAAGCAGCAGAAGCCCCAGCCCCAGAAGAGCGAGCCCGTGCTGCAGAAGCCCCAGCAGAACCAGAATGAGGGCCAGGGGGCGGGATGGTAGCCCTGTCCCTCTTGCAAGGGCTGGCAGCAGATGGCTGAAGCTTGCTGTGCTTCCGCATGGTTGTGGGGTTGCTGTCTGGCAGAGAGGCTGGCAGGAACCAAGGCTGGCAGGGAGGCAGGCACCAAGGCTGGCCGGCAGTTAGGCACCAAGGCTTGCAGGAAGGCTGGCACCAAGGCTGGCAGGAAGGCTTGCAGGGAGGCAGGCACCAAGGCTGGCAGGCAGACTGGCTGGCAGCAAGGCTCGCAGGCAGGCAGGCACCAATGCTGGCAGGCAGGCAGGCACCAAGGCTGAAAGGCAGACTGGCTGGCAGCAAGGCTCGCAGGCAGGCAGGCACCAAGGCTGGCAGGGAGGCTGGCAGCAAGGGTGGCAGGCAGGCAGATAGCAAGGCTGGTAGAGAGGCTGGCAGCAAGGCTGGCCGCCAGGCAGACAGCAAGGCTGGCAGGGAGGCAGGCAGCAAGGCTGGCAGCAAGGCTAGCAGCAAGGCTGGCAGGCAGACATGCAGGCAGGACAGGCAAGGCAGTCGATGTGTCTGGAAGCAGGTCTTTCCTCTGAATGGCGACCTGCTTCCGAGCTGCTTCTGTTATATCTGCGGGGCTGACGCAATGCATCCTCCCCGCATGCGCAATTAACACTCGGCATCACTAGGCTTCCACTTTGCATCCGCTCTGCATCCACTGTATCCATTCCGCATCCACTTTGCTGAGGTCCCCCGGAAGCCTTGCGGATGTGCCATCCGCTCCCATCTGCTTCCATCCACTGGGCTTCCATTCTGCATCCACTTTCCATCCGCCCTGCGTCCTCCCCACGTCCGTGTTTTCTGCTCCGGTTATGCAAATTTTTGCCCCTTCTGAGAGCGGATAACAATGGATGGAACATTTTTCTCATCCGTTGTGTCCGTTTTGCATCCGTTGGGCAATGTGACAGGGCCTTAAATTGCTTTCTCTGTCCCTCTCTCTGTCTCTCTCTTTCTCTCTGTCTCTGTCTCTCTGTCTGTCTCTCTGTCTGTCTCTCTGTCTGTCTCTCTGTCTGTCTCTCTGTCTGTCTGTCTCTCTTTCTCTTCCTCCCTCCCCCTTCTCTCTGCCTGTCTGTATCTTGTCTCTCTCTCTCTGTCAATGTTTCTATGTGTGGTCCCAGATCTTGTTCTTGAATATAAATCAAACTTTCTATTGAATTTGGATAAAGATAAACATAGTTTCTCTCCCTTTTCTTTCCCCTTCTCACTCTCTTTTTCTCTCTGTCTCTCTCCATACGCACATGCATGTGCACCTACCCCCCACCCCCCACGTCATATATCTTACCAGATAAGAACATAGTATGGTTGGACACCCGTATGATATGCCTGCCATTATGCCATATATTAATATGCATTATCATTTTTAATTTCTCTACAAGGGTCTGCCTTTGAAGGGCATACGGAAACTTCAGCTGAAATGCACTGGCATGAGTTATGTATGTCTGGTAGAACACAGGCAAATTGAACTGGTTATCAGTTTGTTTCCAAGTCCAGTTCAAGGTACTAGTGTTCACCTTTAAATTTTAACTTGATACGGGACTGGATTATTTAAGGAATGTCCTTTCCATGATTTCATCTACCTGTCTCACTAGATTTTATAGAAAAGGCATTGTCCCATTACAGATTCCATTGTCTAGGGATCTACATCAATCAGGTCCGGGAGGTGGCCTTTTTTTTCCCATGCTATGGAATCCTTTCCTTTCTGAGGAGAGGATGACCTCATCATCTCATTCTCATCCCTTAAGACATAATTGTAATAGCAAGCCTGGGGACTGCAAGTAAAGACTGAATTAGATAGGTGGCTCCATTACTATTAATTCCATCTATTATTCCTTTGAATTGCTTTTATACATTTGAAGTATTTTTAACATTAGTGATATTGATTTTATATATTTACTGCTTTAGTTTTGCTGTATACCACAGAGAGTCAATTGTTTGTGAGGTGGATGGTTCTATAAAATAGAGAAATAAAATAACTTATGTTTGAAAATAATGTTTTAAATATTTCCTAAACAGTGTCTATATATTTATATTAGCCTGGATTATTTATAATATATATATATATATAATTTTTTCTATTTACCACTGTGAAAATGTAACCTTAAGATAATAAGAGAATCAATCAAATATGTGATGGATAATATTGGAAGAAATATGTATATTGTTTTCAATGGGCAAAAGAGATAATGAGCATGGAATATTGGTATTTAAATGCTGAATAAAATATAAATTTCATGTTTTGTTTTGTGAGTTCAAACTGCTCATGAAGAATGCACTAGTAGTTACAGCCTAAAGCAAGATTATCTCTAGCTTTCATTTTTTTTTTCTGTGAAGAGCTAATGAACAATCTTGTAGCCCTTGAGTTATTCCCTTTCTTCTACAAATCACATATATACTAAACGGGTACTCTTTGCATACCTTTAGGCATTTGCTCAGTAGATAATGATGACAGACCAATTTGTAATATATTTTGTGAAGCTTGAGGAAAGCAATAAAAAATAAATATTTTTATTTATTATAGTACAATTGGGTGATGTTTAAAACTATCATTGAAAAGGAGTGGCAGTCCAACAGCTAGTTTTTCTAGTGTCAAAAGCTAGATCTTCTAGTGTTCTCTAAAGTTAGCATTTCATGAACTGAGATTGTACAAGCAATTTTCAGATCCATGACTGATGGATCGTTTCCTTAGAGAACCTGGACATCTTTTTTTTTTGCAATTTGGTTTTTACTTTTGATTATAATACCATATTCCATAATTTATTTATATAAGGCCAGCTTGCCCAATACAGTCATTGCTGAACAGGTTAGAGTTTTTCCTATGAAATGTTTGAATATGATGTTTATTTTCTTTCACATGAGTACTTGAACTAAAACATTGGAAATATATTTAAAATAAGCATTTCTTTTCCACATCATTACCAGAAACAACCAAATATTCTTAATGTGAAATTTAAATAGCAAGATTTTAAAATATGAAATTTAACATGCATGAGAAAGCACCTAATTCAACTTGGCTGATTTTGAAAGAAAAAATAATCATATTGGTCGATGTGAGATCTTCAAGAAAACTTAGAAATCTTTCTTTTTCAGAAGTGGAAAAAATATTCAGTAGGCAACAGCAAATGATGCCTATTTCTGTAATAAAATCTCCTTCTCACTGGCAGGCAATGAGCCAAGATATTTCAGCATGAAAATAGTGCTTTTTCAGGGAAAATGGAAAGAGACTTTCTACTTAGTTAATTGTACTGCATGAGGACATAGATAGATTGCAGTAAAAATGCTGAAGGGAATTGATCTAGTGAATCAGGTGTAGAAATGTCTTGTCTACCTTGGTCTCAGCATTTCTATTGTGCTGTTTTGACTGATGACTGTTTTTAATCCCAACATCCACCCTTTTCATCTGGTTTGAGCAGATAAAATGCTGTTATTTTGAATATACTGTATTTACCTATTTAGCTGTCTATCTCATAGATGTGACTCTGGATAGTGTAAAATAAAACCACATTAATGAAACTTAAAATTAAAAAGCACTAATACTTAAAAACATTCTACAACAAAGAGAAGCAGTAGGGGTTACTAGTAACAGAGTAGCAAAGAGAGTTATTAGTGTAGACATTTAAATTTCTCCTTGTGCCTCATTGTTATCGGACAGGCATTTAGACATTTTGACAACCCAACTGGAATCATGTGAAACAAGCCTAGAAATGTCCCTGTTCAAAAGTAGGAGGGATCAGTGGAAATAATTATAGAAAATTTAAAAAAATGTTTCAGGACGCAATTCCCTAGTGCTGCTACTAAAGGAACTAAACAAAACCATTAATGTAATAATGGGCTATCAGCTGCATTAATAACTTCTCATACTCTAGTTGTAGTGACAGTTATGAAAGATTCTCTTTCTCAGATAGTCAACTATCATGGTTCCTTTGCCAAATGAATGCATTTATGCATGTGAATGCAAACACAATGCCATTAAAAGAAAAACAACAAGAATAAAAATATGATTGGATTCTTTTTTTAAAGTTATTTCAGTATTCCAGTCATGAAACATTGCTGCCAGTTGAACATACCAGCAATTATAGATAGAAATAGCAGACTTGGGAAAAGTCAGTTACATGAAAGTATCATGGCAACATGATTTTGTTGTCAGAAGTAATTAGAAGAATATTGAAATAGTTTGGCAGTCAAGTTTGCTTGTTGGTCCCCAATCATTTGAAAATAGCCTGAGGGATAGAGAGTTCATTTGCTATAACCCAAACTGAAAGATGAGCACAGGAAACTGCACAGTATCAGGCACACAGCATCTTCACTATGAAAAGTCACATCTGCATTGCACATTAATATTGCACATTAAAACTTCAAGACAAGTCCCAGACTCAATATTTTCTCATCCCAGAAGAGATAACAATTGCTCAGTTTCATATTTTATACAAACATTAAAAAATAAAAGAAATCCTTCATCTGGTTAATATCTGGGTTGTGATAATTTGAGAATGGAAAAGCAATAGAGACGATTGGAAAGTTGGAAAAAGAATTTGTTCTGTCGCCAGGAAAACTTCATGGATGTGTTCAGGAAATCACGAGCAGTCAAGCTTAATTCGAATAAGAATTTGCCTTACTAATGACAAAATGTAAATTGTACATCATATAAAACAGTATGGGGCATGCATAGTCAACTGGGAAGTGAGCAAAAGGTGTATTTATAAGGAAGAAATAGGAAGAATTTTTTGGGGGGAGGGAGGGGAGGAGGATTAAAATGGAATCTGTTTTCATCTTCAGTCAAAAAATTAGTCTTCCTTTACCCAAACTTATCTCTTTGTGACTACAAGGACCCAATTTTATGAGCAACAATATGGAAGCTATGTTCCATCCCCCCCCCCCTTTCTGGGATGCTTTTGCAAGCATTAAGCACCAGGATTTCCTGGTTATTTTCATCTAAATAATTATTAAGCATTACTTTGCTGATTTTTTTTTAATTTATACAAGAATGTCCATGCACAGTGTCCTTCAGCTAAAGCCAAGTCATATTTACATTTTGAAATGCAATCAATGTGTGCTCTACTTTCTCTATCCATGCTGTTTCTCTCCATTTTTTATTTGCTTCTAAAACTAGAATTTCCCTCATCATGCCCCCCTCTTTCCCCCCACATCAATACCTTTAATAATTTCCATCCCACTACTTCAATTTTTCCTTAGTATTTATCATTTTCAGCTTTAACTGATACCTCTTCATATCCACTTTACACACTGTGAAGTGTTACCCTCCTTTCTGCTCAAGATCTGCTGGCACTTCTTTTATTGTAGATTTTCTCCCTACTGCTACTCCTCTGTAGTCTCCTCCTTTTCAATCTTCTTTATCTGCTTGTGCTTCTGTTAGATTTTTTCCTTTTGGGGTAAGAGGAATCTCAGGTTCATGACAGTACTCTCTAGACTTATTTCTTTCTTTCTAAATCCCTTGTTCAAATTCTATTCTACAGTATTGCCCTTGTACTTCCACCTTCAGTGAAAGGACTTAAACTTTTTCCAATGAAGGAAAGACAGAAAAAATGCATTAAAAAACAGTTTGTGTTAAGCAGAATAGTTAGAACCTAACAGAATACTGTATTCCAATTTTGTGGAATTTTGAAGAATCAGTGAAAATTGGAATATTTAAGACTTATCTTAAACTGAAGATTTTTATTATTACATTATTATTTTTTTCTGATTGTCCTGAATCAGAACAACAATGTCCTGTTAAGTGAGATCTAATGTAAATAATTTTAAAGAAAGATTTTTCTTTAATGGGCACACAAAATGCAGTTTTAAGATAAGCTTCTTAAAAGTTCCTCGATCAAGACATGCTCCAAGAAATGTTAACATTTCTTCAATGTGGCAGAAATCTGAAGACTTACTTATTATTTTTTCTAATCAGACTGATTAAAGAGCCATTCAGATGTGGTTTAACAAATGGATATAAATTAATAAGAAGGAGACAAGAAAATAAAAATTGTAGGCACAACCCAAGAAATATTAAGTATTAATAATTTTCACTGAACTATAACAACTTCCATTTTTAACTGTGTATCAAATACTTTGCCTTAACTATATTTAACCATTTAATCTTCTATTTATATATAAATTATATGTACGGTGAAAGAACTTACTCCTATACTGTACAGTATACATACTGAAATAAAAATCCTTGTATTATTAATTCTGTGTTCATGAAGATGTGTTGGAAAACTCCTGAAGGCTGGAAGGAGGGATCAAACAGGGAATTGGTTTTGAGTACTTGGAAAGCCATGAGGCATAAGCCTGACCCTCTCCCAATACATACACACACACCAAGATCTATGAAAGTTTATCTGTTTGTCCCAGGGGAAAACAAGCCATCTGGAGAGATTCTTGTAATATAGGTAGAAGTCAATAAAGTTGCTAACTTAAGCTATTCATGAGTGGCTCTGATTACTTCTGGCTTACAGTACAACATAATATGCATGTTACATTTGTGTTTTTACTGACATTAGGTATCAGTATCCACACTTCACTTACATTTGAAATAATATTTATTTTTCAGTTTTGGACAATGCTGGCCATCTTTGATAATGGATTTTATATTTTTTCTTGTCTATATTGTTTAGCAATTTCAAGCTATTAATACATACAAAATAGAATAATCATTAACATGGAAAATTGATGACATAGAGATATCAAAGGGAATGTATACTTTACATATGTAACATGTACCACAAATATTTTTGGTGAGGTATATTACTGTGTCTCTATCCTACAATTGATCTCTTGGTCACTGAAAAAAGTATGTAAACATGTCTTAAAAAAAGAAATATTTCTTGTATATACTCTATGATGAGAAAGAAGTCCACATTCTGTGTATAATTAATCATTGACAAAGAAGAAATTTATATTTGTCCTTTCATTCATGTTTTTAAAGCTAAAGAAGGCTACTAGAATAAGAAGAGTATTTTACATTTTTTTAAAAAAAAATCTATGATAGCTGGGCTTTTTAATGATTAACACAATTCATCATATTTGTTCCTTCTCATTAATGTATCATAAAAATTTCTCACTGCTCCAAGCAGTGTCATACTAATTTAGTCACTAACAAAATTATCAGCAGGAAAGAAGTTTTGATTCTCCTTCCCATTTATGGATGGCATTGTTCATTCAACAAAGAATAGCAACTTCTACTATACTTGTTCTTGTTTTATGAAGCCTATTGGTTTATTTTCATTTGAGCTATTTTATAAAAATAAAACAAAAACCATATAAATAAATTAAAACATATTTCATATACTGTAATTAAATATTGGGTACAACAAAGTATACTTTCACTTTTGATTTTTTTAAACTTCACCTCCACAATTTAAAGCAGCATTTAATAATGAAAGGTATTTTAAAGTTGCAGTTTTAGAAAACTGAACAAAGGAACTGTTGAATGAGGTCATAATATTATGTTGTCTTGATTAATGCTACCAAGAAAAGCCATTTTCCTGGCACAATACATTAATGTATTTAATGTAATCTACACTTGGAGATATGCCAGTTGGAGATATTCTGAAATCATGATTAAAAACAAAAAACAATTAGCAACCAGGTATACAACATTTGTTTTCATGGCTAGCATGAAATATAACTAATGTGCATATTTTGTTCAAAAATGTCTTGAACTGTATATGGATAATATAAATGTTTCTACAAGTGGACTTTATTTTTCCACTGAGGTGGTTTTAAAACCAGTCAAAAATCTGGATCACCTTCATAAAACCACCATATATGACAGATGGAGTAGTGACACAAATATCTAGAGTACTTGAGATTCCAAATCTGTTGTTCATATGTTAAATTATGTGCTGTCAGTTTGAAACATGCGCTGTTTTGTTTATTTGTGAATGTTGCTGTTTTCTGCAACTGCACCAGAGCTCAACAAACTGAAGATACAATTTTCTCAGTGTCAGTCTTTCATTTCCACTGCCAACATTTCCTGAAAAGTATTCCATTGGCTTCATGATATTTGAATGCTGGCACCTCACCACAGCAGCTACTTTGTCTATGTTAAGGAAAGTATCAGTTTAACCATACTGAATGTCCTTTGGGGAGATGCTAATATCTTATAATGTCAGTATAATACACATACACATGTTTGTTCTGTATGGATATCTGTGTGTGTATACGGTGTGCATGTGTGTGTGCCTGCGCGTGCATATTTTCTTTTCTTTTTCCTTCTGCAATCCTGTAGTCCCTTTTTCGGATATAGTTTGGGCTGGTTGAATGGAGTTAGGTGTTTACAGGTTGGATGTTCTTTCTGATGCCCACATCGAGTTTGCAGCAGATATTTTCTCTTTGCACCATGAGAGAATAACATCTATCACTGCCTAGGATTGAACACTCAACCTTCCAATAGGAGATGGTATTTTCATTGTTAGGCTATCCACTGCATATACATAGGTACCACATGCACACAGACAGATACACATATAAATACAAAGATAGAGACATACACATTGATATACACATGCAGTTCCCTTCTCACCTCTATGGTGGCATGTATTTTCTTCAATATTGGTTCTCTACCAGAGGCCTTTAGAGCTCTACACAGTATTTTAGTTGTTCCTGGCACAGCACTTTTTTGGAAAGTGCTCTGACAATTATTTCTCAGATTTGTTTAGAGTCACAGTGTCAAGTGTTCCTACCACCACTGGTGTATTTTTGCCTTTACTTTCCAAATCTTTTCTAGTTCTAGTTCTTCTTTCAGGTCCTTGTCCTTCTCTAGCTTCTTATGTTCTTTCTTCCAGATATTGCTGTCACTTGTCATTGTTATGTCTGTCACCACTGCTATCTTCTTCTCCTTGTCTATTTCTATTTCTGTCTGGTAATTAGTCATTACCTATCAGTCTGTCTGGGTCTGGAACTCATGCAGAACTTAGTCCTCTTTTTCAACCTGACCTTTCCAACTCCTGTACAATCTCTGACTGTTGACTTGAAGTGGAAACTTCCCTAGTTTGTGAGGAGCTTCCAACCTCCAATGGCAGCTTCCATATGCTCCTTTGGTCAGGTCATTATATTGTGAGCATGACTAGTAGAGCTGACTCTTATAATTTGGTGGTACTTGAATATGGCTGTCTTAAGAAGTTAGATTTAATTAGGATAAATATATTGTATGTTTACATTTGGTATCTTTAGAATGTAAAATTGTAAATGGTATAAAAACTTTCTGAGATAAATAAATATATTAGTATGACATGGAACAAAGAATGCAAACATTTTCATCACAGCTGATTGAACCCATGAATCCTTCAAGGCCATGAAAGATGGCAAAGCTACATGTATTGCAGCCCATTGTATATGGAAAATGAGTAAATATGAATGTTAACTATATAAATAAATCTCCTTTAAATCTTGCCATCTAAAGCTTTTAACTGTGTCGTATATGAGCAGAGCTTTTATAAGAAGCTTTTAGTTCCAAAATGACATTTGACATATCATTTACTTTAACAAAAAATAAAATTGATAGAAGAACAAATTAATGTCATTTGACAACAGTTATAAAAAATCCAAAGGAGGGGAAATACATGGATTTTAATCAAAGTCTAGTTCTACTAGACATATGAGCCACAATGAAGAAAGTTTTTAGATTCTATGCTGAAATATCCTGTTTGGAAATTATTGGAATTGTACTTTTAATATATCTGAACTTAATCAGCTAATTAGTATAATTAGCTCAATTAAATATACCTATCTCAATTTAATTTAATTTAGAAACTTCAATAACCTTTGAAGATAAAATATAAAAATCAAAAGAATAAAGCAAAATTCACATGTACACTAAGAGTCTGAGCTCTCTAGAGAAAAGATATAAATGTGGCTGTGAATATCAAATATACAGATGGTGTAAATATATATATATATATATATATATATATATATATATATATATATATATATCAACATACTGATGATTAGAAAAGTATAAAAAATATAACTGAATATTACCATCAATTTCTATGGAACTATAGTCCTACTATATCTCATTGCTATCCTATAACAATTGTATTTCACTAACTGACTTAAACATGGCTTAAACACACCAATAAGCCAATCTATCTAGGTGTCACACTGGATCGTTCCCTTACTTACAAGGAGCACATTGCCAAGACAAAGGCGAAAGCTGGAGCAAGGAACAGCATATTGAAGAAGCTTGCTAATACAAGATGGGGAACAGATGCCAAAACTATCCGCACCACAGCTCTTGCTCTATGCTTCTCCACTGCCGAATATGCAGCCCCTGTCTGGTGTAGGTCATCCCATGCTGCAAAGATCGACCCAGTCCTGAATGCAGCTTGCAGAGTTATCTCTGGATGTCTGCGTCCAACAAGAGTAGATGACCTTTACTTACTGTGTGGTATTGCTCCACCACACATCAGGCGAGAGGTCTCAGCACAGATGGAGAAAACCAAGCAAGAAGTTAACCCTCGCCACCCACTCTACAATCGTGAACCGGCTAAAAAGAGACTCAAATCCAGACGCAGTTTTCTCCATTCAACCGAATCCCTTGATGACACCGCCCACGGTCGAAGGATTACCCTATGGTCCAACCACCTCCAGTCTGTGACGCATCAGCTCTCCTATGAACCAAGTGAATCACTTCCTCCGGGTTCAAGTGAGGCATGGCCCATCTGGTCATGCCTGAATCGCCTACGGACAGGAACAGGACGATGCAAAGTCCTCATGCAGAAATGGGGCTACAATAGGGATGGAGAAACTGCTTGCGATTGTGGGCAGGATCAGACAATGCAACATCTTTTGGTCTGCCCCCTCCTACCAGAGCCATGCACTGTCAATGACCTGGAGACTTTCAACACCAAAGCCAGATCCTGCGCTCTGCACTGGACAGGACTTGTGTAGTGACTCGAGAAGAAGAAGAAGAACTAACTGACTAACTTTTGTCTGAGTTGTCTTAATGTTAGACTCTAAGCTCATGTCTTGACTATGGAAGAGCTTTAGGGGTTGCAGTGTGGGGGGGCACTGTGTTGTCCTGGTTGCCAAGGCTCCCTGCCACGTTTCACAAGCAAAGGCTTTGCCAGGGAGAGCTGGCAAGTAATATTGACAATGGGCCTACAGCCAGGGAAGAACTCAAGTTGCTCTAATATGTCTTCCACATCCATGCAAGCTTCTCAGTGCTCTAAACTTGTACCACAGTGTCCATTCTCACACACCCATGCATATTTTCCAACCTGTACACAATCATATGCCCCCACCCATTCCCACTCACTTGCCCAACTCACACAATACTTCTTGCATATTGCAATCCACCTTCATGACCTCATGTTATCACCATGCAACCTTTCCAACCCAACATATATGATTTTATATTAAATGAATGGGGAAGCCAAAAACAAGTTTAAACCTAAAAATAGAACAGGGAGGGAGAGAGGAAGGAAGACAGGATTTCCAATACTCCCTGACAACTTCCCAAAAGGAATAGTTCCCCCTCTCATTGGGAAAGTCGATAAGAACTCACTTCCATTCCCACTGATGAATCATGATCAATTTGTATCTCTGTTTAGGTAAGAAAGTATTTTTGAAATGATCCTACTTAAATACTCTATTATTCTGTTATTCCAATATACATGTGTGAACAGACCTTTATTTTATTACCTCATCTATGCTCCTCTTCTCCAATTATATTCTTTAATTTGGTTGGGGTACATGTATTGGTCTGATATATTGTTTGCAACAAATATCTCAGTTTTATTAAGAAGTTGGCATATTTAATTTCTAGAAGGAGATAACCTGTCAAACAAAACTGGATACATTTACAAAATTCTTTTCTGTGATCTGAGGGCCAAACATGATTTATGTGATCCCAGACTCAAACAAACATAGACATCAACATTAAAGCCCAAGTCACACTGGCCAACGGATGCAAAAAGGACACAGCGGACGAGCAAAATGTTCCATCCGTTGTTATCCGCTCTCAAAAGGGGCAAAAATTTGCATAACCAGAGCGGATAACATGGACATGGGGAGGACGCAGGGTGGATGCAAAGCGGATGCGGAATGGAAGCCCAGCGGATGGAAGCGGATGGGAGCGGATAGGAGTGGGTGGCACATCCGCAGGGCTTCCAGGGGGCCTCAACGAAGCGGACGCGGAACGGAAAGAGCAGATGCACAGCGGAAGCCTAATGGATGCCTGGCATTCACTGCGCATGCGAGGAGGATGCATTGTGTCAGCCCCGCAGATATAACGGAAGCAGCTCAGAAGCAGGTAGCCATTCAGAGGAAAGACCTGTTGCCGGACGCATCGACTGCCTTGCCTGCCCTGCCTGCATGTCTGCCTGCCAGCCTTGCTGCCAGCCTTGCTACCAGCCTTGCTGCCAGCCTCCCTGCCAGCCTCCCTGCCAGCCTCCCTGCCAGCCTCCCTGCCAGCCTCGCTGCCAGCCTCGCTGCCAGCCTCCCTGCCAGCCTTGCTGCCAGCCTCCCTACCAGCCTTGCTGCCAGCCGGTCTGCCTGCCAGCCTTGCTGCCTGCCTTCCTGCCAGCCTTGGTTGATGTCTGCCTGCCAGCCTTCCTTCCAGCATTGGTTGATGTCTGCCTGGCAGCCTTCCTGCCAGCCTTGGTTCATGTCTGCCTGCCAGCCTTGGTACCTGCCTGCCAGCCTGCCTGCAAGCCTTCCTGCCTGCCTTGGTGCCAGCCTCCCTGCCAGCCTCCCTGCCAGCCTTGGTTCCTGCCAGCCTCCCTGCCAGCCAGCAACCCCACAACCATGCGGAAGCACAGCAAGCCTCAGTCATCTGCTGCCAGCCCTGGCAAGAAGGGCACGGCTACCATCCCGCCCCCTGGCCCTCACTCTGGTTCTGCTGGGCTTCTGCAGCACGGGCTCGCTCTTCTGGCGCTTCTGCTGCTTCTGCTTCTGGAGGAGCTGATGACAAGCACTCCAGCACCAGCCACCTCCACAACACCTGGACCCTTCACCCCTGAGACTGAGCGACCAAGAGGAGTGCCAGAGACTCATTTTTGTCTTACAGCTTGTTGTTAATAAAGTCTATTTATGATTCACACACTTGTTTCATTTCTTTTTTTTAATAAAGTCTTGCTGGAAACTTTAAGAAATGGTTTAAGCCTTTGCATGCTTGTGGGATGGGTAAGGATAGCTTTGGGATGGGTTAGAATACCTGTTTGATGGGTAATAGCTGTGGGATGGGTTAGGATAGCAGTGGGATAGATAAACCTCCAGTGCAAGCATAGTGGGACTGTATGGTCCACCCTCGAGGTGCCATACCTACAGCCCTTTATTATCAATAATAATGTAATAATTATCCACACATGTCAACATAAACACAACTCTTTATTAAACGCCCTGTTCATTATAGGCCAACCAAACATACATGGCCCAATCTCATCAATGTGATGAGACAGGCTGAAGGAAGCATCCATTAAGCATCTACCATCCTGACTTGCCACTCCACTGCTCCAGCTGGGGAGTTGCACCAGTGTCTCAGGAGGTTGCGCTGCTTCTTCGCTTCATGTGAGGCTCTGTTGGGGCCTTGCACATCCTCAGTGTCGATCAGGTTTCACCCTTGCCTCCATTCCCCAGGCTCCATGTCCCCATTGTCTTGTTGGAGGTCCATGAGCCTGTTCTGCAACACTGGGTAGTGGGTGCGCATGAGATTTTGCAGGATGCAGCAAGCTTCCATGATCCTCCTCACGGTCTCTGGGCAATGCTGCATGGTGGTGAGAAGTACCTGGAACCTGTTGGCCAGGATGCCAAAGGCGTTCTCCACCACCCATTTTGTCCTGGACAGCCTGTAGTTGAAGATCCTCTCTTCTCGGGTGAGGAATCTGGAGGTGTAGGCCTTCATGAGGTAGGTTGTGAGGGAGAAGTCGTCATCCCTATGATGAAGTAGGGCACATTTTTGAGTCATTGGGCAGGGGTTCTGGATCTGGGAAGCCCATGATGAGGTTGTGTTCCAGCCCCTCCTTGAGGTGACTGGCATTGTATACCTGGAAATCTGAAGATGAGCCGTTGCCTGAAGCATCGATGTACATGAACTTGTAGTCAGCATCGACCATGGCGAAGTGGATGATGCTGAAGAAGCCCTTGGAGTTGAAATAAGTGGACCCTGAGCTGCCTGGAGATTTGCAGGCCACATGCTTGCCATTTATGGCTCCAACGGTGTGTGGTAAGTTCCACTTCTGATACCACTGCTCTGAACTTTCTTCCATCCTTCTTCAGTGGAGGGGGGTACTGGAGGAGCTCCTCCTTGTATTCTTCCATGATGGCCTGCACCACTTCTCTGACCACAATGCTGATGGTGTTGGATGGCACCCTCCAGCCATACTGCATGCTCCTGTAGGAGGTCCCAGAGGCCAGGAGGAGCAGAATGAGTGCCACCTTGAGCCCAGGTTCCAGGCTGGGCCGGAAGCTGGTGTTTGCCTTGATCAACCTGGGTGTCAGGTGCTGCACAACTTTGTCAAACATGGCTGGAGGCATCCTCATGAAGTTCTGGAATGCCCGAGTGTCTTCACTCCTGAACTCCACCATCAGCTTGTTGTACAGTCCGTCCTCTGCTCTTCTGGTGAACCATCTTTGGACCCAGACTCTTTTTGGGTGGCTCCTTTTCTTCTCGCAGTAGAGTTCACAGAGCCTGCAGATAGCTTTGCACTGTTGCAGAACGATGGTGGCTGCCGAAAGGACTTTGTTACAATCCACGGTGGACATGACTGGATGCTGTGGAAGAGGAAGAGGTAGATGAAGGCTGCAGAGGTCTGCACCGCTGGGCTGCTGTTCTGAAAGTGCGATGCAGGCGAGTTGCTCCCCCTTTTTATGGGCAGTATAGGTTTTCTGCTAGGCATCCTGTAGGCATCCTGTAGGCATCCTGTAGGCATCCTCTAGACATCCTTAATATCCGAGATAGGTCCCCTCTGTGAATGTTTTTTCTGTTTTAAACGCTTTGTTTCCGTTCTGCATCCATTCTGCATCCGTTCTGCATCCATTCTGTGTCCGTTCCACTTCCTCCCTACGTCTGGGCAGATGGAGTTGCACGGATGCACAACGGATGCCTAGCAGATACAGCGGATGCATAGCGGATGCATAGCAGATGCGTAGCGGATGCGTAGCGGATGCGTAGCGGGTGCGTCGCGGATGCAGAATGGACGAACTGGATACATTTTCTGCGCAAAAGTTTTAGGCAGCCCAAAACTTTTGGAGTGGATGAAACGTCCGTAAACGGATGCTGGAAGGATAGAGAGGAAGCAAAACGGAGGCAGTGAGTACAGAACGGATACATCGCGTTAACCAATGGATGGCAAGGTTTTTTGTCCGTTTTACATCCTCTTTGCATCCATTGGTTCAGTGTGACATGGGCTTAACAAGTGTTGGAGAAATGTTGCCCTACTGTAACCCAATTGCCCTTCTGTAAATTTATTTTCTGACAACCAAAAGTACAGTCTAGAAAATCCTATTAATATTTGTGAAATCTTTCCTTAGCTGGACACAGGGGTAGGATTCTATTTTTTTAACAAATGGTTCTGTGGGTGTGGCTTAGTTGGTGAGTGTGTCTTCGTGGTCATATGACTGGGTGAGCATGGCCAACTCGACATAACTCATGTTCAGGGGTGCTTTTCCTCACCTAGCCACTCATGATAGTGGGGATGCTGCAATGGTCGGAAGTGTGAAAAATGGTCATAAGTCACTTTTTTTTAGTGCCATTGTAACTTTGAATGGTCACTAAATGAACTTGTTGTGAGTCAAGGATTACCTGTACAAAAATACAAAAAGTTTCTTTGCTTGCAAAAAGCTGCCCTAAATACCAATCATTAGATTAAAAATGTCTTCAAGCCAAAGTTACAAATCAGGCAGGGTGCCAGAGCACCTTGAGGAATTAAAAAGTTAAAATGCAATGATAACTATATGATAAAGAGCAAACCCATTATAACTATATGATAAGAAGCAATCCTTAGATCCATTTGCACCACTTAAAGATACCAGCTGGTCTCACTCATCTCACATGATATCTTAAGGAAATTGTTAAGCCTGGGTTCCCCAACCAGGGTTAGGTAGACAAGCTAAACAGAATGTGCAGCGTTAGTCAGATAGGCACACAGATAAATGAGTGAGCTAAGCTTGTATGTTTATTAACATACAGTAAAAATAACAGATACGCTTGTGCTATCAAGAATATAGTTTATTCCAGTATAAGTTTATGGCATAGTCAAATAACAGTCCAATAGTCATTTATCAAGTAGTCAGTCCATTCAGGGATATTCAGTTAGCAAAGTCCATGTAGAATATCCTATGTCAGTTCACTTTCAAATCAGTCCTTTGTTGTCTCTCCCGTTCGAGCAATGCAGTCTTGATTCCAAGCAGTAATCAGGGATCATCAAAGCCAGAACAGAGCAAGCAAGCTGTAGACTTGCTACTTTTATATTGTTTTCATAACCACTCCCTTAATTGCTATTTCACAGTTAAAGCTGCAGACACTTTAACATACACTAACTATGATTCATAGTTATTATTTCACCTAAACCAGTCAGGGTAAACAATGTTATCCCTAACAGAAATCATCCAGATTTAAGGAAAGTTCACATGCCCCCCAGAAAGGCAGTAAAAAAACATCAGTGCCAAGATTGTATCCTGCCTCTTGGAAGTATATCCCAAAAGGACAGTGCCAAATACCACTAAAGCAGTGAAGGAAGACTCCTTCCCCAGTTAGAAAAAGAAACCACAAGACAGGAAAAAATTCAAACACAAAACAAATAATTAAATCACAACTGTAGCTGTTGCTTTTTAAACCAATTACCAGAACAAATAGGCATAGAACTAGCAGATTTCTCAAAGCAGTTTCTTTTCAGGAACAGAGATTAACCTTTTTCCTTTCAAACAAATAGATGAATAGGGAAAATTATCCCATCAATAAACACAGGATTAAACATCACCAAGCACAGAATTAAACTTCACTAAAAACCAGTTTTTGACCAAAACTCAGAAAGGGTATATAATCTCACATTTGAATGTCAATCTTTCTAGCTAGCCAAGAAGTATTAGCAAGGGAGTATTTCATCAAAACAGCAGTATAAAAGCTTAAACAACCCTTTCCCTTTAAGAAAAAAAAAAAAAAAAAACTCCTTCAGAGACAGTAAGCCTAGGCGATCTGACAAGAATGTAATAAGGATGGGAAAAAAACCAAAATATTTCTTCTAACTACCAGTTTTCCAAACTATTTAGAAAGTTAACAAAGGGTTCTATAGAACTGGTCAGAACTGGTAGAATCCCACCCCTGGCTGGACAGCAATTAACTAGCCACAGACTTTGGTATGTATACCATCTAATTATGCTTAATTAAAAACTTGTTTTCCCTAATAATTTCAATTTTATACTTTCTCAGTTGTTATTTTCTTCTTTCATACATTCCCTTTTTTTCATTATTTTATGTAGTTTCATATAAAATATTATTAATTATCTAGAGCAAAATGCATTGTGAACATTTTTTGAACATGAAAAAAATTACACTGCAGAGTTTCCCAAATTGTGGGGTGTACCTCCCTTAGGGAGATGCTGACAGAGTTCAGAGGAAATTTGAAAACTCTTTTATTTATATTGCTGCAATTAATCCATCTTTCCAAAAGTTCCATTGTATTGTTTCCATTGTCCATTTCTGCTGATTTGATATTTAGAATTTTAGGAGAGTGTATATGTTAAGCATAAATAACTGAACTCATTGTGGCAAAACATTTAGGAATACCTACTATATAAAATTGGCTCTCATTAGCACTTGGTTGGCAGACCACCAGAAGAACCAGGTGAGTAAATAGTTTGGGCCATTGAAACACTTGAAAATCACTGTTGTCAAGTTCATTAAAACACGAGAAGTTGTAGGCAATTTCTTGTTACTTATGTTGCAGTATCATTCTAGTTAGTTCTACAGGATAAAAGGAAGCAATCTTGGAAGGCAAAGGAAGCAAATTGCTTTGACAACATTAATTTCCAGTTCTTGTGGTATTATTATAAATAGAAAATATTCTAATTAAGGAAAATTATTTTATAATACCTATTAATCAACTATAATATGATCATGTCCAATTCAATTCATTTATTATGTGATATTGGAATAAAATATGTGATTTTATTCCAAAAAATGTGCTGTTTCCATTATTTCTTTCTCAGAAAAACATATATGAAGTAATTACTGCTCATAGAGAATTTCTTTTTTACTTGTTATCTTCATCCTTTAACCGAATTAGAAGTAAGTAATTCTATTGGCACTTACATGAATAAATCTTACATTAAGATTCTTGTAACCTATTTGGTGTTTCAAACTAAAAGTTTTATTGCACTCTTATAATTAGCCAGTCTAGTAGAATCTACCTTCTCAATATTTGTGGTTTGTAAATCAGAAGGACTTCTTTTTTTCCCTTAGCTTAGCTTTTTTAATATATTTTTGCCAAGCATATAGATTGTGTTAGAGAAGTAATGTCTTTGAAAGATATTTTTGCATTTATAAATCATATACTGCATCAGAATCTGTCAAGACAAATATTCAAGATGGGATATTCTTTCTAACTTGCTCTTCAACATCGAAATAATTCATACAATGATGTCAAAAAGGAATTGATTCAGCAAATAGCATAGAAATTTAGGGATGCAGATAGACCAGTAAGTACATCCTTCTCATTCCACCTGCAGCTTCTGAGTGTAGTGAGAAACAATATTTTTATTTATATTGAAGTTACATAATTTGCAGTCTAGGAATATAAATATATCCATGAGCAAAAGTTGAAAATTTACTATATTTTCCCCAGTCTTTTTTCTCTGAAAAGAAATAGGGTCTTATGAATCTATAAATATGGCCACAGGGTTAATCTATATTTTTTAAAACAAATAAATAAATGAACATGAACTACAGGTGAAACTCAAAAAATTAGTTCATTTATTTCAGTAATGTAACTTAAAAGGTGAAACTAATATATGAGATAGACTCATTACATACAAAGCAAGATAGTTCAAGCCGTGATTTGGCATAATTGTGATGATGATGATGATGATGATACAGCTCAAATCCACAATCTCAGAAAATTAGAATATGACATGAAATCAATAAAACAAGGATTGTACATAGAACAATACTGGACCTCTGAAAACTATAAGCATGCATATGTACTCAGTACTTAATTTGGGCCCCTTTTGCAGCAATTACTGCCTCAATGTGGCATGGCATGGAAGCTATCAGACTGTGGCACTGCTGAGGTGTTATGGAAGACCAGGATGCTTCAATAGTGGCCTTCAGCTCTTCTGCGTTATTCGGTCACATGTCTCTCATCTTTCTCTTGGCAATGCCCGAATGCCCTTATGGGGTTCAGGTCAGGTGAATTTGCTGGCCAATCAAGCACAGTAATCCCATGGTCATTGAACCAGGTTTTGGTGCTTTTGGCAGTATGGGCACGTGCCAAGTCCTGCTGGAAAATGAAGTCAGCATCCCCATAAAGCTTGTCTGCAGAAGGAAGCATGAAGTGCTCCAAAATCTCCTGGTAGATGGCTGCATTGACCCTGGACTTAATGAAGCACAGTGGACCAACCACCAACAGATGGCATGGCTCCCCAAATCAACAAAGACTGTGGAAACTTCATACTGGACTTCAAGCATCTTGCAGTGTGTGCCTCTCCATTCTTCTTCCAGACTCTGGGTCCTTGGTTTCCTAATGAGATGCAAAAGTTGCTCTCATCAGAAAAGACAACTTTGAGCAACTGAGCTTCTGTTGCTCAAACTGAGCAACAGAAAAACAGTTCTGTTTTTCTTTAGCCCAGGTAAGATGCTTCTGACATTGTTTGTTGTTCAGGAACAGCTTGACAAGAGGAATATGACATGGACATCCCATGTCCAGGATCCATCTGTATGTAGTGGCTTTTGATGCACTGACTCCAGCCTCAGTCCACTCCTTGTGAAAGTCCCCAACACTTTTGAATGGCCTTTTCCTGACAATCCTCTCCAAGATGTGATCATCCCTGCTGCTTGTGCACCTTTTTCTTCCACACTTTTCCCTTCCACATAACTTTAAGAGAAAGTTAAGCACATTCTCTTAATGTGCTTTGATACAGCACTTTGGGAACATCCAACTTCTTTTGCAGTTACTGTGTGAGGCTTTCCCTCTTTATGGAGGGTGTCAATGATGATTTTCTGCACAACTGTCAGGTCAGCAGTCTTTCCCATGATTGTGATACCTACTGAACCAGACTGAGAGACCATTTAAAGGCCCAGGAACCCTTTGCAGGTGTTATGGCTTAATCAGCTGATTAGAGTGGGACACTTTGAGCCTAGAATATTGAACCTTTTCACAATATTCTAATTTCTGAAATTGTGGATTTGGGGTTTTCATGAGCTGTAAGCCATAATCATCACAATTATGACAAATCACAGCTTGAACTATCTTGCTTTGCAGGTAATGAGTCTATCCCATATATTAGGTTCATCGTTTAAGTTGCTTTACTGAAATGAATGAACTTTTGCACGATATTCTAATTTTTCAAGTTTCACCTCTATTCAGATTTTGCGTAAAAAGCTGTACTAGTCTTCAATTTTTTGTACAAAATGTCAAGAGATTTTGGCAATGGAGCAGCTCCATTGCCAAATAGGCAGGGATGGGCATGGCTTGGTGGCGTGGCAGGGGAAGGATGCTGTAAAATCTCCAGTCAGAGGGGGGTTTTGCTGGTTCTCCGAACTACTCAAAATTTCTGCTACTGGTTATCCAGAACTGTTCAGAACCTGCTGAATACCACCTCTGGTTCCGGGCCATCAAGGGATTGAATATTGCTCATTATTTTTTCCAAAAGATTTGTATACAAATAGCTTCATTTGTGCAGTCATGGCCAAACATAAATCTTCATTTAAAATTGAAAATATCTTAACTTTTACTGAGACTTTTGAACTGATTTAACTGAGCTCCTTTTTGAGCAATTGAAAAAAAAGTCTAGAAGATATGCAGAAAACATAAAATGTTATGTTACATAATGCAAAAAAACCCCTACCTTTTGTTGATAAAAATGAGAGTGAGATGAATAAAATATTCAGTGTGTGGTGTTTATTGAAATTCTTTCAATTTATTGAAACTGTTGGATTCATGGGTTAACTAAAATATTAGGGCAAACACTTATTAAAAATAAATAACACTAAAATAAGTTTTATCATTTACAGTGCTGCTATCCAATGCCTCCTGTATAAGCATAAATAAAACACTTGTAAAGTCAATTAGCTTATTTTCAAATACACATATAGGATAACAGACTTAAAAAGTAGATTTTTAAGCATATATTCACATACCCTATATGCTTAAAGCTAATACCACAGAATTCAAGTACAGTTTAAAAGGATATCTTTTCTTTTTATCTCACTATAACTGTACTTCTAAGATAATTTATTTTCCGATTTGTTTAAGATATTTTCTGGTGCACTCCCACCTATTTTCCACCTATCCTGTGACAATGCCATTAACATTATCAGCCCCTGGGATAGGTGATAGGTAGACAAAAAATTCCAGATTCGGTTTAAACATCTGACTATGTGACCAACCATCCTCTTCCATTTCCTCATCATCATAATGTGCCACCTGACCTGCAACAACTGTTCGTTGTAAACTTCCATTGAATAATATGTAATATATTTAATGAAAATAATAACTTAGACGAAACAAAGCATAATTATAGAAATGATGTAATGAAAGATAAGATTGGCCCCAATCTTGATAGTCTTTCAGAAGATCCTGAAGACAAAGTTTTTCCAGTTGGCCAAGGGATCTCAGGGTAAAACAAAATTCATTAAGGAAATTATTTCACTGTTGTTGCCAGATAAATGGATGCTTATTGGCGTTTTTTCAAGACACAACTGGACTTCCTTGTTTTTCTTTGAAGATGTTTCGCTCCTCATCCAAGAAGCTTCTTTAGCTCTGACCTGTTTGGATGAGAGGTGAAATGTCTTCAAAGTAAAACCAGGAAGTCCAGTTGCCTTTTGAAAAAAATCACCTTTGGGACAACCATCATCTGGATGACTGAGAATCTCCAGGGGGGGTGTATTGGGTTTTGTATTTGGGGTGTTTTCTTCTCTAAGCTGCTTGGAGTCACCTTGTCTGAGTTGGGTGTCTATATACATTTTTGTAACAATAAAAAAATTTGTTTTATTAATTAACATGAAAAAGAATTTAATTTCTAGAACATTAGTAAGTAAAATTATTTAAGATTAAACCTAAATCATTATGACATCAAGATTTTTTCAACCAAGTGGCTTATAAACTTTTAGATAAATGAAATCTAATAATCTCACAGCAAATTATAATAAAGCAAATGCAAATATGATATTGGGTTGTTTGATCCTCAGGTGTTAGAAGTTCAGAATTCATTCCAGTTTGATGCTAATAATGTACTTTATAGTGACTATTTTTGAATTTCTCTGCATATATTTATTAGAGATTCCTTTTATTACCAAGAATTTGAAATTAATCTTGTTAGCATAGTTTTATATCAGACAACAGTTATCATATGTACAAAATATATAAATAAAAATAGGAAGTTTACTGATCATTTACTGATCTTGAATTTTGAAATGGATGCACAAAATTCACAAAAGCATTGTTTTTTTAACCTTTCACATTAAATCATACACCATAAATAAACCATTAAACCATAAATAAAACCAATAGTCTATATTATGTCTTATACTAACATGACATAAATTCAGTAATAAAGTATGCCAATTCAAGGAACCCATTGTCTTATGTTTCTTTGTTCTTTTGTTTTTTGTTGGATTTATATTCTATATTCAAAAGATCATAGACTGCTTTATTCATATAAACATCTTCCTTTTTATACACTATTTTTTCTTTTTTGTTGTTGTTATGCTGAAGATATGTTGGTGTTTTGTTTCATTTTGTTTGTTTTACTATTTTGTATTTTATTTATTATGATAAAACAAGAAATTTAAATTTAAAAAAAATAGATCAGAGAAACTTCTGTGGGGATATTCTTTTTTTTCTCCACAGCAGTGAATTTAGATGGCTAAGGTCTTAAGATCTGGTCTCCCTAATCATCATTCAACAACTTTAATCAATATGCCAAATAGATTGCTTTCTAATAAGTCTGTTCTTCCTCTGTATATATAGGAGTGGATATTCATGTGAGTGAAAAGCTCGGAACAATGGCATAGGAGTAAAATTACCCATGCAAACAACTTAATTCAGATAAGATAGTAGGAAGGGAATTTTTTTTTTTAAAAAAGAAGGAATGTTTGAAATAAGAAGATGGCTTTATAACTATGAAATATTAACTTTTTATATTCCAATATAAGAAGAGTAGAAATGATTGTTCTAGTTGTACAATCCTCATTAGGAAGGATAAGTTGGATTCAAGGTTTAAATCAAGAAGGAAAAGGAAAAGGAAAAAAGGAAGAAGAAAAGTTCTATGTTGCAGATGATAAAAATGCATATTATAGTTCCAAAGATAGAGGGAAAAACCAATTTATTGTGATGTGAGTCATGAACTGACTGCTTTAATTTTTAACCTTAATAAAGAATAACAGAGAAATGAAAGTGTGTGTTTCATAATAAATGCTTTTGACTGAAAGAAAAATGTTCAATATAAGTATTCATCTATCACATTTTGTCACAGTGCAGACTTATATTATATTTTTTTCAATAATATGAAATGTTGATTTTGTCAGCACTTTTAACATAAAACAGTTTCCCTTGGAAGTCAGCATTATAGTAAAGTATACATTTTGGTAATAAAGTCTTTAAATGTCTCTAAATGTAATAAAAATATGTGAACTGGTGTTGGATTTTTAACATTTCTTTTTTCTTTTTGTAATTCTCAATTATTTCCAAAATTGTCCATGTTTAAAATAGTTACACTGGTTCTCAGAAAAATATATGTTGCTTCATAGTTTGGAATTGTTTTTCTTTTTCTTATAAGCATCAATAGACTTCTTGATCACCTCAGCATTTCTTTTTCGTCTTGTTTTCATGTAGCTAGCTGACAATCAATATATTGTGTATTTAATAAAGATTGAACATGGAAAACAGATAATCTTTTAACTTTATTTCTGTCACTGGTACTATGGGGAAAAAAACTTTCAAAACAACTAAATCTTATTATTAAGATAAATGGTATATTCATAATATTTTCTAAAAATAGACTAGGACTTTTTGTCCCAAAGCAATATTTCAAAAGAAATGTTGTCAATATATATGTAAGATAGTGTAGAAGACATTTTTAAAGACTGTTTAGCAGACATTGTAACATTTTATATGATATGGTATTAAATAATAATTTTATAATTGATAAAAACAAATAATAGTTATTTGATTAATTTAAATGTTCTGGTAATATACTAAAATGTATGAAAATAGAGTTTCTCTACAATGAATAGATCAGTCTCCTAAAGACTGAAACTTGTAGGATTTATGACACAGGAGACAAAATAATTCAAGCAATCATTCACATACTTGAGTGGACAGAAAATATACCATTTTCTGTTCCACTGAAGAAACAAAATATATTAAACCAGTCCTGATCTGATTACCTTTTTTTCCTGTATAAGAAAAGAAGCACTTCTTCCCCCCCCCCACCCAAAAAAGTGGATGGAAATGTCTGTGCATCTTATAAAGTGAATGTTGCCGGAACCCGGCCACTCATCAGTTTCCATCCTTCAGTCTCTGTCTCCCAGCAATTTTCTTTCTTGCAGCAAACAACAAACAACCTGATCAGCTTCAGCACAGACTGAAACAGCTGATTGTCAGTTGGATTTGCCTCCCGATGATCAGCTGCTTCAGGCTGCAGGGATCACCATTGCTTATTGCCATTTCCATAATCCCATTTTCAGCCTCCATGTGCCTCATTTTTGGCCTCTGAGCACTCCATTTTTGGCTCATTCTGAACCCTGCTATCTGCTGTCATTCCACTGTCTGCCATCATTATTATACACCAAATTTTAAGACTTGCTATTTGTTTATGGCCTTGAATTTTTCTGCCCATATTTCTAATGCAATGGGGAACAGTAGAAGAGAGCAGAAATGCCCAGTTTGTTCTTTTATTGACATGAAAATTCTTCAGAATGTGTTCCATTAATCATAGTCATAGTCTTTTTACTACTGATTGATATGACTATGGTTTCTAAATTGTTTCCTTCTTTATTTTTTTAAATTTATATTTATTGCTTTAAAATAATGACAAAACAGGAGAAAAAGGAAAGCAAATCACAAAAAATGCATGCATTTCCAAGAAAAGGAAAAATAGGTGATGTTTTATAAAAAATAAAAAAGGAAAAAAGGAAACAATAACTTTAATAGTAAATATTTACAATTCTATATATATTTACCTTACACAAATATTATTCAAGTGTGTATAAATTCCTAATACATTTATAGAACTATTGTGCTTTAATGTATTGTATTATTTATAATTAAGTCTCATATTTCACTATATGTGTCCACACAAAATGTACATCTATAGCAATCCACTCAAAAGTGAATTGTTCTCTTCTTCATAAATCAAAGGTAAATGTTCCTTTTATCATGTTGGTGTTACTGTTTTTTGTCTCTGTAATATCATTTCATCATATTTTTCAGTGGTCATGGTAGTTCTTCAAATTCTTTGTAATACTGTCCTACCAACCCTCTGTCTGAGTCTGATGCTTTTCTTGATTCCTTTATTTCATAGGTTTTTTCCATGCCTCAAAAAAGTATAGTTATATTATCTGCCTATGTTTATCATGGAAGAGATTCTGACATAAGTTTCCTGTATTGCATTTGATTTTCTTTTTTCTCCAAAACTCCAAGTTCTAGAGATTCTACTCATAAAACATGGTTGTCAGGCAATAAAATCCCTCCAGGCTGCCAATTTTGATCCAAAACCAATCAATCTTGATGAAAGGGAAAAAGTAAGCCAGTCATCCCCCAGAGTATACGCAATCTCAGTTCTCCCACTTTAATTTTATTTCATTGCTAATGGCTGACCCCTTTATCTTTTTACTCTAACCATCAATAAGAAGCTAACTCTTCTGCATTTGGGAGATAATATACTTTAGGGGATTTATGCCAATTTTTACAAAAATGTAAAGGAGAGTTGAGACTTATTTAACACAAGTAAGGTACAGAGCATCTTTCATAATATAATCTGGGGGAAAAATAAGGTACATATAGGAGACATTTTAATTAAATTAACTTTAAAACTGAAATCTGAAACAAAAAGAACAATTGGATGACAAAATAAGAAAACTGGAACAAAAGTATAACACCGATCCAAACAAATAGTTAATGAAAAAAAAATGCACAAAGCAAATCAGCAACTAAGTTTGTTAGAAACAGAGGATTTGCAGGAAAAAAATTAAAGAAAAATCTTGAAACTTGCAGATTAAACCAGGAAAATTGTTAGTTTATCAACTTAAGGGAAAAAAGAAATAAGAACAATATCAGCAATAAAGGAAGAATTGCTATTATTGTATTATAGATAGGAAATGAGTTGTCAAGTGTTTTAAAGATTTGGCAAGACTGATATTGAGGACTGATACTGATTTTGAATAAATAAATTGAAAATCATTATTAAACAATTCAAAATTTTAAATATTTGATATCCTTTCTTTGTGTTAAAAGAGAAAAATACATGAAAATATCTAATTTTTCAGGCAAAAGTTAGTTAGCTACATGATTAGATTCCTTCACTTTTAAATGGTGATAAGATTTTTTTTCTGCTCTAATGCTGTTTCTACTAAAATTATCATTCACCAAATCTGAATAAAAGGTGCACAAATACAATTAGTATTTTTAACAATTCTCAGATATGATTATAATTTAGTCTTAAACTTTTATTTCTTTTTCTTTAAAAAAAAAAATATTGGTTTTTAAAACAAACAAAAACAAGCAAAACATAAAAAACATCAAGCCATTACCATATATATATACATAAAGTGTGCCAGTTGGTTTACAAATTGTTTTGTGCTTCCATTTCATAGTCTTCAGTTACAATTACATTGTACATACTCTCGTATTTTCAATCAGATATTAAATACATTAATATCATTATTAATCAATAATTTGACTATACTTTTATTCATTTATGTTTTACAAAATAATCATATTTTACTTAATTTGTTTTATGACAGTTCATATTATCATCCCAAATCTATCCTGAAATCATTTTGTAGATATAATAAGAAAAGAATACATCTTTATATATTTATTATTTTCCAATAATCTACATATTTCATGACCATATTTTATTGTCTAACCATTGATAGAATATATCCCAAATTTTATAAAATTGTTTATCATCTTGTTCTCTAATTTCAAATGTCAATCTACTCATTTCAGCACATTCCAATATTTTCTTAATGATTTCTTCCTGTGATGGTGTTTTCTCATTTTTCCAGTTTTTAGCAAATACAATCCTAGCTGCTGTTAATACATTTACAATCAGGTATTTCAAGTCTTTACTATATATTTCAGGTAAAATTCCCAATAAAAATATCTGGTTTCAAATCTATATGCTTTTTTGTCATTTATTCCAATCATGTGTGGATTTCAGTCCAATATTTTTTAGCATCCGCACAAGTCCACCACATATGGTAATATGAGCCAGGTGTCTGATGACATTTTCAATATTTTTCGGATTTATTCTTGAACATTTTTGCTATTCTTATCGGGGGGAAATGCCACCTGTAAAACATCTTATACAAATTTTCTTTATATGCTGTTGACATTGTCATTTTATAATTTTGAGACCACAATTTTTGCCATTTCTCTAGATCAATCCCATATCGAAAATTCTTCCCCCAAGCAATCATAGTTTCTTTAACTTGTTCTTCTTCTAGTTTAATTTCTACTAAATATTCATACAATTTTTTAATCACCTTTTCATCAGTACCTATCAAAATCTTATCTAAGTCAGTCAGTTTATCATAGAAAAACCTTCTGTTTTAGAATCTTTATCATACCTTGAATGTATTTGCGCATATGAAAACCATTTCATCTTTATACCTTGTTCCTCTAATTTTTGCATAGATTTAAGTTCACCCTTTTCATTCAATATTTCACCATGTCTAACTGTTTGTTCCTTTTTGTATATTATAGGATAAGAAAATGCCTCAATAGTTGGTAACCAGACTGGAATTTTCAAATAACATTGTCTTTTAATCTTCTCCCAGTTTAACCAGAGAGACTCCCATATATAATGTCTTCTAAAATACCCCTGAGTTTTAGTTCCTTTATACCACAAAAAAGCATGCCACCCCAACAACAGATCATGTCCTTCTAGTTTCAACAATCTAGTATTTCTTAATTTTATCCTTTCCTTAACCTATATCAATTTTGTAGCTTGATAGTACAACTCCCAATTAGGCGAGCCAGATCCTCCTCTTATTCTAGCATCTTGCAAAAATTTTAACTTTATTCTCACTTTCTTACCCTGCCATATATATTTCAACAAAATTTTATTTAAATCTTCAAAGTAATCTTTTCCAAGCCTAATTGGAATTGTTTGGAACAAATATAAAATTCTGTCTAATATATTCATCTTAATTGTTGATATTCTCCCTATTAATGACAGTTGTAAATTTTCCCATTTCACCCAATCTAGCGCTATCTGCTGCTTAAGTCTGATATAATTATTTTCTTTTAGTGTACTGCATCTTGCTCTCAAATATATCCCCACGTACTTGGTCTTATTAGTGACCTGGATTTTCAAGAGATCTGCAGTTCTTCCTTTTGTCTTGATAACATATTCTTCGTCAGAATCTTTGTCTTATCTTTATTTATTTTCAAGCCAGCCACCTTTCCATATGTCTCTATCTTTTCTATCAATTTTATTGCTGTTTCTAGTGGGTCTTCTAAAATGAAAACCAGATCATCTGCAAATACTTGCAATTTAAATTCTTCCTTTTTAATTTTTATCCTTTTTATATTCTTTTCATCTCTAATATTTCTATTTAGCACTTCCAAGGTTAACACAAACAACACAGGTGATAGTGGGCACCCTTGTCTCTCAGCTTTGTCTGGTTAAAAGAGAAATAGAGTATTTCCAAGCCTCTAGCTGGCAGTGTTACAAAGTTTATTTTGCTTTCATTTTCCCCCTCCTTTTCCAAGCAAAATATAATAAGAACTAATTAAAAAAAGAAAAAGATATTTTAAAAAAATAACTAAAAGGGAGTCTCTAGCCTAGAATATTACAAAATCAAAAAGGAGAAAAGGAATCGATAAGAGAAGAGAAAAAACCAGTCCAGTTTCAAAATATAAGATCGTGTGTAGAAAATCCAGCAATGAGAAAAATAAAAATATTACTTTGACATTCCTCTTTAAAATTGCCGCTTAGTCATTTCTGTCAAAATTTTTACAGATTCTTTTTTTTCCTTAGGGTGTCCTTTCAAATCTTAGAATAAAGAAAAAGTTCTCACCAAACCGGCACACTCTCTCTTTCCGTTCTCTTTCATTTTAGAGGTGTCCCAATTTCAGCAGCTTTAATGGCTGCCTCTTTGCCGCTGGCAAAAAGAGCTTCTCTTGGATCTACCAGGGACTTTGTGGTATCCCTGGGATCAACAGGATGTGCTCTTTACATTCGCCATCTCTTTTGGATGGTTTAGATCTGATTGGACCATCCAGGAGCAAAGATATTGGCAGTGATCTCAGAACTCCAAGATCGACTGCTGTATCGTCGCAATGCCAGCTCCCCCCTCCAAACTTTTATTTCTAATAATAGCATTACAGCTATTGTATCTCTCTACTTCAATAATCTGAGCTTATTTTATCACATATATGAGTGTTTAAGATAAGTATTCAGTTCTATTTCAGTAATAAGCCCTGTTAGTGCTTTTGCATTTATAATAGACCATTTGGAGAAAGGATTGTTCTCTAACTTTAATATGGAAGGGAAATTGTTTATGAGGCTGCAGGTATGCAACTGAAATTCATCCTGAAGTCCATAGAAGGATTTCATCTGCCCTCTGACCCCTCCACTCAACCTTCCCTCCTGGTTTCCCAGAATTTACTTTCTAGGAAAGCTGGCAGAGAAGATTAGAAATGGTGATCACATAATTATAAGGCTCTTGGCAATTGTAATATAAGCCGTCTGCCAAGTGTTTAAAATTTTGACACCACTGTAACTTTGAACAGTCATTAAATAACTGGGTTGTAAGTTTAGGATTATGAGTTTGCAGTCTGATTGGAGACTTGAAGAAATTATAGCATAAATAATTAATGCCTTTACTATCAACTTATTTTCATTTTTTACCAAATTATAGGTAACTTTCAAACAATTCAATTTGCATAATTCCTGCACTTTCCATTCATGCTGTTGTAGAGTTAATATAGCCTTTTTATCTACTTGTATATGTTGTGGTGGCATAGTGCGTCAGTGGTTAAGATGCTAGACTTCTGCTGGATTTCCAGTACCCCAAGTTTGAGGCCCATGTGCAGTTGTGGGCTGCTGCCTGGTTGGACCAAATCGGGTGGACCAGTAGTTGTGATCACAAGCGGGGCCCACCCACCCACCCCTGTGCTTTCCTTTCCATGTATAACTAACTTTCTGGCTCATTCCTTTCACCCAGCTACCCAGCTATGTTCCACACCATGCCTGTTGTACTCACTGGAGCTGCCTGAGGAGATTAGCTGCATATTTGAAGCTGTGTTTCAACAAAGAACCAGTTGTTAACATAAGTGCAGTCCACCTCTGCCAAAGTGCCATTCACAGGGTAAGTTCCCATGTTTGTCTTATGCCCCCATTGGTGCCTGAATACGTGGAGGAAGACAAGCTGGGACCTGAGCTGACAGAGATTGAGAGGGTTTGTTAGTTTTCTTTGGAAGAAAATGGGGAAGGCCAAGGACTTTCAGGATTAGGACAGATTGTAGGCAGGGAGGAACATAGGCAGGATGAACATGAGAGACAGAGGTAGGTGAGGAGCAAGGACCACCCCTTCCTGATAGAAGAACTCAAAGAGTGGAGAGAAGGCATGAACAGTGCAGACTGAGAAGGGTACTTGGGAGAAGAGAGCCCCACCCATCTTCATAAGGCACACCTGGGGAATGAGACTTAAGGAGAAGCTGTCAGGAACAAATCCTAAGGTCCTGAAGTTTGTGTGCCAATATTCCAAGAGTCCTTGCATTCCTTCTGGAGTTCTGGACTAATTACCTGGATCTTTTGCTTCCTGAACTCCTTGATTAGCCTTGTTGGGTTTATTGCTATGTAGCTTGGTGCAGACAGTGTTGGGCTGGACTAATTGCAGCCTAAGGCTCCTTGAGGTTTTTGTGGGGGGTTGTTATCACTCTGTGACTTTTCAGAAACTTGGGAGTGATTGGGAAAATTTAGGGCAATAAAATGCCAGTTTTAACTGCCAGCTGTATGTTTTATCTCTGTACCGTGTCCTGGGTTATCACAGTTTGCTCCAACTCCTGACAAGCTAGCAGTTCAGAAGTATGCAAATGTGAATAAACAGGTACCACTTTGTTGGAAAGATAGCAGGGTTCAGTGATTCAAGCTAGCCATATGACTGCAGGAATTTCTTTGGACAATGCTGACTCAATGACTCTGAAATGGAAATAAGCATCTCCTCGATAGTTGGCAATGACTAGCAGAATAAAATATGCAGGAACCACTTTACTTTTTTTTAATATGTTCATTATCCTATGTTAAATTGGCATAAAAATATTATTGGTCCACTTAAATCCATAAGCTTCTACTCAGATCTATTCAATATAGAAAACATTTATGGAGATGGTCTTATAACTGAATTCTTTTGAAGTATTTAGGTCTGATTAATCATAAAGTAACACTGAAAAGTGCGTTTTATTGGCATATAAGTTTCTTTCCAAAAATAAGAAAATGTTTAAGAGAAAGCTACAATAGAATATCAATCAACAAGATATTTTTTTTGTTATATCCAAGTTTTATAATGACCAAGTTAGGCAATTGCAGGCACCAATAAAGTCATTCCTCAGCAGATAGCCCGACAATGGTTGGTAAAGCTTCAATCCAAACTTTCCTGAAAGCACCAACCACAAACTAGAATCAATAGTCACCAAAGATTGTTAGGGATATAAGTCACCAAACAGGTAATATATAAACCAGGATAGATATTTTAATACTGCATCTTTAAGAGAGTCCTGGAGGTGTAATTGGGTGTGGTTTCTCAAATGGCCATAAGATGGAGCCAGAAACCTGGGTTGTCTTAGTCTTAGTCTTAGAACAGAATGTGAGTCTCTGTTTTCCTTCTGTTGGAGAGTTTTGCCATTCTTTCTGATTGAGTAATATTTTTGGATTTGATGTAAGTCTGATACTGAACTGTTTTTGACACTGGACTTTATTATTGGATTATCCCTGGACAAAAAACTGACTGATCTTACCTTTGAATGACTTTGGACTGTGTTTGAACTTTGCTTAACGTTTCTGAAAGTAAAAATCTACATTTACTGTACAGTGTATCTGTGTGCTATGTGTGTATTATTCAAACACTACTCTCAATACGTCTCCCTGTATCTGCTCATTCTCCTAAAGGGGAATTACCTCAACACTGGTTAGAGGCCCAGATAACTGAGAGTTAGTGTGAATACACAGTACTGTATACAGACAGCTGTTTAATGTTCAATTGTGGGTTACTATCCTGGTAAAGATGGCACAAGACACTTTAGCAAGTCTATCACTGATAACTCAGTTGGATGGAACAAACTATGTTTCCTGGTCTATGAAGTGCATTCTACTTCTGCGTTGAGAAGGTTTATGGAATGTAGTACAAGATCCACAGGATGTAAATTCTTAGGGTCCAAATAATGACGACAATGCCAAGAAGCTTGCTGACTTTAAACAGAACAAATGAGCTCTTTGTATAATTGAACTAACATTGAGTGACCTGCAGCTAGCCCATATTCGTGGAGAAGATTCTGCTGCTAGGTGTTGGGAGAATTTGAAGAGGATTTATGTTCGTGACAGTGTAGGTGCATGTATACATCTTACACGTAAACTGTTTCGAGCACGTCTTCTGAAAGGTGGAGATATGTTAGCTCATTTGAACTTCATGAAAAGAACTTGAAAAGGAACTGATATTTTCAGAGCTGCATCAGATTTATATCATTCTTTCCTCATTGGGTGAAAGTTATGATGATTATGTATCTTCACTGGAAGTACTGCCCAGAGATAAACTGACATTGACTGACATAACTGGAAGATTGTTAGAAGAAGCAAGAAGATGGCTGGATAGAGACCAACAGAGGAAGGAACAACTACAAGAAAAGGATTTGTCTTCAACTGCCTATACTGTTAGGAAATGTTTTTCTTGTGGGGCTAGGGGACATATAGCTGGATTGTGTAAGAAGGGAAAACAACAGAATACTAACAAACACCAGAAGGCTAAGAAGAATGTTAGTTTAGCTATGTCTAGCAATTCAACTGTAAACCATGATTTGTAGGTTGTTGATAGTGGAGCATCTCAATGCATTACTAAAGATAGAAGAAGGTTTGTAAAGATGCCCACAAGTAAACAACATGTATCATTGGCAAATGAATGGAAAATAAATGCATCAGGTGAAGGTACTGCATATTGTTCTTGTATAAATGAACATTTAACTATGTTATATGTACCTAAACTGAAATTTAATTTGACATCAGTAAGGGCTTTAGTTAGTATTGGTTATGTAGTAACCTTTAAGGGAGATAACTGTATAATAGACAAAGAGGGTAAAAGTATTACTGCTCCTTTAAAGAATGATTTATATGTGATACACAATGACCAGTTGAAGATAGCTAACTCATTTTATAACAATGTTAAGACACATGATGAATGTACATATTTACTGCACAGATGTCTAGGGCATATTAATTTCAAAATGCTCAAACAAACTGTTAAATTGTCAGAGGGAGTAAAATTGAAACCCTGTAACAAGTATTTAATATGTAATGCTTGTAGCCAAGAGAAGAGCAAGGTTACTCCTGCAAACAGACTAAATGGGTTTAAAACCAAAGAACCTTTAGAGGTTGTTTTTGCTGACATAATTGCTCCTAAGAAACCAAGTTTAGGAGGTGCCTGTTATATTTTGGGTATTATGAATCATTACTCACGGTATGGTCTCCACTATCTTATGAAAAACAAAACAGAAACATTCCAACATTTCTTTAATTGGCTAAGGTTTTCTGAGAGAAAAATGAAAAGTAATTACTTTCATTACTGATAATGGGACTGAGTTTGTTAACAAGAGATTCCAAACAATGTTGAAATTGGCTGGTGTTGAGCATAAAAGTTCTGCACCTTACAGACCACAACATAACTTGTTTGTAGAATGAAGAGGGCAAACATTACAAGTCATAGCTCACACTATGCTATCTGATTCAGGTTTACCTGAAACATTGTGGGATGAGGCCATAATGTGTAGCAACCATGTTTTAAACAATGTAGTCAACACAACAACTGGAAAATTGCCATTCACTCGTTGGCATGGCTGATAACCAAATTTAAATTACTACCCACATTTGGAGCTTCAGCATGGGTGCATATTCCTTCACTAATAAGACTGAAAGGGCAACATAGAGCTAAGAAGTTATTTTTTGTGGGTTATGAGGCCAACCAAAGATTGTTC
Source organism: Laticauda colubrina (assembly GCA_015471245.1). Classification (NCBI taxonomy): domain Eukaryota; kingdom Metazoa; phylum Chordata; class Lepidosauria; order Squamata; family Elapidae; genus Laticauda; species Laticauda colubrina. The sequence continues at coordinate 7,915,396 of BLBF01000026.1, read as the reverse complement.
AGATTCTGGGATCAAGCTCATTTTTATTGTAGGGCTAATGCAAAATTTCTTGAGAACGTTGGGTGGGATAAACTGGAACAGAAATCCAGCAATGATATTATTTTTGATGCCCAAATAGTCCCTAAAGATAAAATAAGTAAACCACAAATAGTCATTAAAGTGAAAGCACAGGAGGAAGTAGGAGAACAGGCATAGGAAGAAATAGAAGAACAGGAGCAGGTGGCACAGGTGAGAGCAGGTGGCACAGGTGAGTCCACCAGTAAGCCCTGTATTACCAAGATGTTCAACCTGAGTAACACTACCACCTGATTGATATCAGGCTAGTGTTGTATGCCAACTGAATACAGTTCCAGGTAATTATAGTGAACTAAAACTGTATCCTGCTAAGGATCAGGCTGCTTGGCAAAAAGCAATGGATAAGGAACTGAAATCATTAAAAAAGTTGGAGGTATACGAAAATGTTAAGTTACCACCAGGTAAATGTGCCATAGGATGTAAATGAATATATAAGCTTAAGACGGTGTAGATGGGACTGTTACCCATAAGGCCAGGTTAGTAGCACAAGGGTTCAATCTGATAGTAAATGACTACGATGAGGTGTTTGTACCTAATCTGAAGGCTACTACACTAAGGGCAGCATTAGTGTGGGCAGCTAAGGAGAAATACATTATAAATCATTTGGATGTAGAGACGGCATATCTGCATGCACGGTTGCAACACACTATATATTTATAGAAACCTTTAGGTATCAAAACTGATGAAACAACTGATTGCTGGAGATTGAAAAATAGTCATTATGGTTTGAAGCAATTAGGATATGAGTGGAACCAATGTATAATTGAAGAATTAACTAAGATAGGCTTTGTAGCTGGCATGGCTGATCCATGTTTGTTTAAAAGAGAAAGTAATGGTGTAATTTCATTGTTATTATTTACTGATGACATAGCATTAATCACAGAAACTGGACAAGAAACTACTGTAAGCCAGCTAAGACACCAGGAGTTTTGCCATAGTGATTTTCAAAGTCCTTAAGTCTACCAACTTAAGGCTGTAATGTGAAAAAGCCTTGAGTCAGGAAATAAATTACTAAAACAGAACTCTGCTGAAGTGACAGATGGAGAACAGAATACAAAGGGCAGAAATGATAGAATTCCTAGCATCTCTTTAGTGTAAAATTGTCACGGCCCCATTGGATCCTGGTTTGGATGAGGAGGAGGAGGAAGAGAAGGAGGAGGAGTTAGAACCAGAATGAATCAATGGAGAAGGGACATCTCCCCTGGAATGTCTGAAAAGTCCAGGGGCTGAGAACAATTTAAGGCCCCTTTGGCATTGGGGAAAGTGGTTGACTGGTTGGGGAGCTGCTTGCCTTCACAAATACAGGGGAGGATTGGCTGCAAACAGAAAGTGGTGATGAGATACAACAGATTCCCTTGGGTGAGAAACAGCTCCTTCTTCCCCAGTCCGACAGCATATAGAGTGAAGTGGAGAGAAGCTTAGGGGAGGACTACGACGTTGCCCAAGGAACAACTGGCTTGGGCTGATTTAACCAGAAGCCAGATGAGGGTTCATTGAGAACAATTGTTTTCTTTGGCATGCAGTTCCCAGGTCTGCATATTGTGTTTCTTCCCTGTGGACTTTAAACTTTGTTTATGAATTATGAATTAATGAATTTCTGCTTGCCTTATGAATTATCTTTCTTAAGATAATTCCCTGTTAGGAGAATGCGCGAGAATACGCGTTAGGAGACTTATTGAGAGTAGTGTTTGAATAATACACACACAGCACTGTAATAATACACTGTACAGTAAATGTATAATTTAATAAAAATTTCATATTAGTTACTTCTCCAGTTGTTGCAAACTAGAGAAGTATTTCAAGGGCTGTTGAGCTAAAGCTGTCCAAAGATATTTCAGTGGTACATTATTACTTTCCCACTTGAAGTGGTACCTATTTATCTACTCACATTTGCATGCTTTTGAACTACTAGGTTTGCAGGAGCTAGGAAGAGAAAGGGAGTTCACCCATGATGTGATGCTCTGGTTTCAAACTGATCCATTGCATTGCCCAACATTACATTATATGATACACTTTATTAAAAAATTCTATGTTGCCTAAATATAGACATTTTCAATTTTCTGTTTTATTTTGCTAGTTTTATCAAAAAACATTTGGAAATAGATTATTATCTTCTGTAAGGTTTTCACTTTTTAGCTAAACACACTGATTCTAGTTTTTGATAATTAAAAAATTACATAAAAAGTATTCATTTGTATAAGTTAATATTTATGCTATATATTACCATTTACTTAATTTTGATGACCAACATAAAATTATCATGTACAACAAACTAAAAATACAAATTTTTCAGTTAACTGAAGACTGTTTTTTGAAGTAGCTGTTAACTATACAATGAACTTATACAGTATTAGGCAGCTATCATTATAAAACAAATTTAGATAATATTTGAAGTTAACATGCTTGGACTTAATGAAATATTATAGCAAAAATTGAAATGAATGTGCAGATTCCTTACATGCACATCAGTAATAATATTAGATGTATTCCAATTAATGATGTAACAGCTGCCATTTTTTCCCTCTACATATATCAACTGAATTTTTAAGTTCAAACTATTTCTACAAATAGAAGGGAAATAAGCTGTACTATTACATGCAGCACTAGCTGAAATAATGAAACCATTATTGTGAGAAATCCCAATATTTCATTATACATACTTGGAGTAATTAAATCTGAGACCTGGGTTAGAGTCCTTTCATTTTATTGTACCTTGTATACCTCTTTTTTAAAAAAAGTAAAATGAAAGCTTTCCCTAAGAGCTGTTTTCATTAATTATATGTTTGATATTCAAAAATACTGCCTGACACCCATAATTTTCTTTAAATTTTTTATCATTGCTATTATGTCAGAATAAATTAGTTTTCTAATCTAAGGAAAGATTACCACAGAAGTACTTGGCATTTACAAAAATGTTTCAGGAATATGAATTTTGAAAGGTTAGATTATGGTTTACGGGCAGTGAATTTGAGTGACTCAAGAATAAAAAGTGAAAGCCATAGATTTCAAGGTTAAATGAATTAAAATATGTTGTTCACACAACTTTAAGAGATAGATGTTATAAGCAGTGCTTTGTGGATTTTTTTTTAACCATACAAGTATTAATATAGCATGTAAATCTCTGGATATCTGATGTATGAAATAAAATTGAATGCTGCAATAGATTGAATAATTATTTTATAGAATTTTTTTAGTGACTGTCCAGAGAATGCTGTTAAGCATTGTATGATAGTACATAAATCTAAATGCTATTGCTATTGCTATCTTCAATATAGTTCTGATTCACCCTGCTTAGTTCATGCCAAGAATGAGATTAGCAGGTATCTTAGAGATTGTCAGGATTCTGGCAGTTACTTCAGTTAAATCATGAGCATCGAGCCACACTCTCAAAACTAAAAAAGATGTATTTGAAGTTAACATTCTATGTCTGGCAGTTACCTGGGTGCATCAACTCTGATATATGTAATTCACTGTCACCCTTGACCCTGCTTTCTCCTCACCACCCCCTCTGGGTGTAACATCCAACAAAAAATGTCCATAACCAAGAGTCATCAATCATGGTCTCCAATTAGATTTTTTCATAGCAGAAGCTTCAGTCATCTAATCAGTCTTTGAAGACAATATGAATGGAATGTACTTTCGATTCCACACTGCTGTCTGCTCTTTGAAATTCCCCCCCTTCTTTCTGTTGTCAAGTATAAAACGTGTATACAAAATGTTCTATGAGTTGACATTCGGCTCCCCTCACTTCTTGAAGGTGAACTGTACAACAAACACAAAATGAATTTGATTGCAGATGTGGAAGCTTATGCTCATGAACACCCCCCCCCCCGCAGGCTTGGTTGGATTTTCTGCATGAAACCTTGCTACAAGGCGATCGGCTTGGAATTTGTACTCTTTAGCCATTATGCCTCTGATAAGGGGCAGCCCTTCCACTTGATTAAATATTGGAGTTGTCTCCTTTGCCACCTCAAATCGAGGATTCACTGAACCTCTTATGACCATGGGATCTGGGGCCTCAGCACTGATCCAACAATGGGTTTGGAATACCAGGTGTATCTTTCCTAACAGTAGGGAAACTTCAATTGCACTGTGACTAGGTTGATGATCTTTACTATGGGGAATGGTCCCATGAACTTTGGCCCAAATTTCTTGTGAGGGAGTCTTAAGCTCAGATATTTCGTGGAGAGATAGACCTTCTCCCGCAATTGGAATGGTCGTTGTGGGACTCAGTGTTTGTCTGCCTGTCTCTTATAGGTCTGTGGCACTTTTGATAGTGATTTTTTGACATTCTCCCAAGTTCCTTTCAGCGTTGACATCTACTCGGTCAGGCTGACTGAGGAGGGTGGGTCCCTGGGATACTCAGGCATTGGGACAAAGTGCATGCTGCTCACTATCCTGAAGGGGGTTTGTCTCGTGGTACTGTGAACAGTATTATTGTTATGCAATGCATATTATGCAATCTCTGTGAAAGTCAGGAGGACTGCCCAATTGGACTGCTGATAATTCATGTAGCACCTCAGATACTGCTCTGCCATGGTGTTCAATCTTTCTGCCACCCCCCAACCCCCATTGGTGTTTGGATGAAAGGCCGAGCTAAGATGACCCAATAGACTGCAGGAACTCCCTCCAAAATTTGGCTGTGAATTGGACCTTTCTGGATGAGATAATTCTCTGCAGTACTCCATGCAGCCATTAGATGTGCTTCAGGAACAGCTTGGCTAACTGGCAGGCTGAGGGTAGTCTGCTGCAAGGTATGAAATGTGCCTGCTTGGAAAATAAGTCTGTTACAGTCCAGATCACCGGCAACCTCACTATGAAGTCCATTACAATCTCTTCCCATGGCCTCGCCAGCTCCGCTACCATTTGTAGCAGTCCAGGGAATTTTCCCAGTCATTTTTTCATTGCAACACAGATAGTGCAACTTTTCACATAACTGTCCACATCTTTCTTTATGCCAGGCTACCAGAACTGCCTCAAAGACAAGTATAAAGTCTTTAAGAACCCAAAGTGGCCTGCTGGTTTGGTGTTGTGGCTCCTCCTAAGAACTAGAGTGCGTAAGGATTCCAGGACATAGAGTTTGTCTCCTTCCATGCCATGCCATCTTTTTTTGTCAAGGTGTGTTAATTGTTCTGGAACCATGGGTCTGCTAGCAGTTTGGTTTTGAGTTTCATAATTAGGTCGTCTGCGGATTGGCCTTGCCGATCACGGCGTTGTTCTCTGGTGGTTACTTGAGCAGCTATTTGGGCAGGGGAGATGATGGCATTTATGACCTCCTCCCTTTCACATTTGTACTGGGGAATGCGGTAGAGGGTGCCAGCCAAAAGTTCCTTCCCCCTCTGGATGTGTTTTAGCACAAAGTTGAATCGGTTGAAGTATTGAGCCCATCGGACCTGCTTGGGTCCTAAGAGCTTCCAGGTTTTTATGGTCAGTTCAGACTTTGAATGGTCTCTGCCACACTTCCAGCAGGTGGTGCCAGGTTTGCAGTGCCCATCTCACTACGAAAGCCTCTTTTTCCCATGCAGCCCATCATCTCTCTGTGTCTGTGAGCTTGCAGGAGGTGTAGGCAGAGGGCTGTAGGCTTCCTTGGTTGTTTCTTTGGAGTAATACTGCTCCCACTGCCACATCACTGGCATCTGCTTAAATGACAAAGGGTTGTTCAGGGTAAGGATGCTTCAGTACTTGTTCTTTTGCAAACAGTTCTTTCAGTGTTTCAAATGTTTTTTGGCAGGTTAGGTCCCACTGTAGGGGTTGCCTCAGCTGGGGTTTCATTCCTGGACTCCCTGCCTTTAAGAGGTTCATCATGGGTTTGGCAAACCTCACAAAGGAAGGGGTGAATTGTTGGTAGAGTTTTGCAAATCTTGGTGATTAATTAAGAGACTTGGCTATCTGTCAGGATTCTGGCAGTTACTCCAATTAAATCATGAGCCTTGAGCCACACTCCCAAAACTAAAAAAAATATTTATTTGAAATTAACGTTCTACATCCAGCATTTACCTGGGTGCAGCCAACTCTGAGATATGTAATTCACTGTCACCCTTGAGCCTGCTTCCTCCTCCCAGGTATATTATCCAATGAAAGTGTCCATAATCAAGAGTCATCAATCATGCTCTCCAATTAGATTTTTTTGCGACAGAAGCTTTAGTCATCTAATCAGTCTTTGAAGACAATATGAATGGAATGTACTTTCGATTCCACACTGCTGTCTGATCTTTGAAACTCCCCTTCTTCTTTCTGTTGTCAAGTATAAAATGTGTATACAAAATGTTCTATGAGTTCTATGTTCACAGGTTAGATAACAAATGTGCAATTTTGTATTACTCACCTTTGCTCTCACTTTAAAAAAAAATAATAATTTCCAATCGATACATATGAATGAATGAATGAATGAATTATTTATTGGCCAAGTGTGATTAAACACACAAGGAATTTGTCTTGATGCATGGGATCTCAGCCTACATAAAAAGAAAATATACATTTGTCAAGAATCATAAGGTACGAGAGACTTCCGGTGGCAGGCAAGGATGAGTAGAGAGGCTGAGATCTGCTCCTGATTTCAGTCAATCTTTTTCTACATTTGGTGTGACCCTTTGAGGTGCTCGAACCCCGGAGAGGTTCATATTGGTGTGGGGAGTACTTTAGCTGCTGTGTGGGGAAGGCAACCCCCCAGCAGCGAAGAGAAGTCCTCCAGAGCCCAACAATCAAGAGATAGCCTCCTGTTAATGGAGGCTCCGAAGTCCGGACTGTCACCGATACTAAAAGCGAGTAAGTGACAACTTGTGAGATCGTATGAAAGACGTATGGCTGAGGGAGTAGAACAATGGAGAGGTGAAGAGATAAGATTACCAACTGACAATTGATTAAATAAGTGACTTTTGAGAGCCTGAAAGAAAGCGGCTGGAAAGTGGTGAAGAGGAGCATGGGCGAAATGATTTGTTGAACTAAAGTGAAAGTGTGGGTTGCGAAGAAAGAAGCTGTGTTACTGCATTAGAAAACTTTAAGATCGTAAGTGATATGGAACTTTTCATCTGACTACTAAGTTGATATTTTCTTTTGAAAAAACTGTATTGAAATAGTGAAGAGATCTGGGGCGAACTGAAGGGGACAGATTGGTGCTGTATGAAATGAGATGCCTGGAAACCTCGGAGACTCAGTAACATTATATTTACACTTAATTAATAGACTTTTAATAGATTCCTAGGGAATTTTGCCTTATTTGAAGAGATGTTGTCAAAAAGAAGAAATTAAAATTGATCCAAAAACGCTTTAAAAAAGGGGAGATAGGTGGACTGGAAGATTAAGAAGACTGACTGATTGACTGTAGTCATTATTCAGTATTTTCCTTCTTCCCACTTCCGGTGCATTTGAAGGAGGAAAATAATAATAGTAATATTCTTTTTTTTCCTTTTTTTACCAGAAATCTAGAATAAAGACAGACTTTGGGATTTTTTTTTTCCTTCTCTCCCCCTTTTCTTATTGCTCTTTTCTCTTTTATAAATTTGCTAATTCTTTTTTTTTTTCCCCTCTGGTCTCTCTCATTATTTACATTTGGGTGTTATCTTTTCCTGCTCCTATTACTTCTTCTATATAACGATTGTAAATTTATTTATCAAGATAAGAAATATAGAATAATAGTCTAGATTGTTGATAATTGACTTGATTAATTTTTTGAGAACTGGGATAATAATATTTTGACTAGATATACAAATTATAATAATAAAAAAAGAGAATATATAGTAAAAACATAAGGAATACTGTAAAGTAACTATCAATAATTATAGGATTTAATATTCAATATTGAGTATACTAAAAGTTATATGTATGGTGTATATATAGGTATTATATAGATTGTAAAATAACGTGGCATAGTGATATATAGGAATTGAATACACACTCATAAAATTTACTTACTTGATTTAGATTTAAGATTTGGAAAAATATAGTTTAATAGATAAATTAATTCTGCATAGATTAACTGTAATATTGAGGCTATAATAGTGAATGGTAATTTGGGATAATATAATTAATATAATTCAACAACAGAAACAAATATTAAAAGAAATGACTTTGACAACGACCACAGCCCTAAAAACTGGCAGGAAAACTACTCCAACTTTAACAACTACATTGGCAACAGCTTTGCCTATGGCCCAAAAAACTATAGAAGAAACATTACCAGGAGAAAAACAACCCAATATTACAAATGTTAATATTCAATCAATTTTACTAACACTCCAAGAATCGATGGAGAAATTACAAGAATCAATAAACAATGAAAAAAACCACAATTAAACAAGAGCAGACATTAACAAATTAAGGGGGAGATTGGAAAAATGAAATTAGAAATGAAAGCGGATATTTCTAAAGTAGAAAATAAAATTGGAATACTTCAACAGGCCTTGGAGAAAAATGAAGCAACAATAAAAGGTAGAGAAAAGGACTGAACAAACTGAAAGGAAATTGGAAAGGGTAGATGAGGAATTAAAAAATGTAACCAAAGAAATGGAAGACTTGTTGGTTTATTTAGAGATAGAGAAGGCGGCTACATTCCTAAGATTTCAGAATGTAGAGGAGTCCAGGGATGAAGACCTAGAACAATTGATGGCGAAAAAACTGGCTGGACTATTAGATAAAGAAAAGGACAACATTTTAAAAGAGTTTGATGAAGTCTATAGGGTCAGTACTAGCTATGCGAGGCGCCATAAATGCCCAAGGTAAGTTCATATACGCTTTATGAGAAGGACTATCCACGATATTATTTTTAAGAGATCTAGAGATGGAACAATTGTATATAAGGGCAAAGAAATTTTGATCCTGAAACAAGTCCCGAGAAAATAAGACAAATAAGACAAGATTACAAATTTTTGGCTGCTTATTTAAACCCCCCCAAAAAATTGTATTCAAATGGTTAATTCCTGAAGGGATGCTTGTTACATGGAAAGAAAGGAAAATTAACATTGATACTATAGAAAGAGCCCAAGAATACTATGAGCAATTAGTAAGTTCAGAAGATTCGAGTAGTAGGGAGGAATTGGAAATAAACACACAAGAAGACCAAAACTATCACAGAAATAAAAAAGAAGCAACTTTAAGCCAGCAAACATTAGGAGAGACCGGAGTTATTACAAGACAAAGACTGAAACAGAAATAACTAAATGGAAGAAGAAAAGAAACTTCTTTCAATTAACATAAATGGTCTAAATTCGACCTTAAAAAGAAAAAGGATATTTACGAAACTAATTAAACATGATGCTGATATAATATGTTAACAAGAAATCCACATAAGAAAAGAAAATGAAAGATTTTTAAATTGCCCAAAATTAGGGAAGCTATTCACTGCACCAGCAGATATATGAAAAAAGAAAGGAATTGCAGCATATATAAAAGAGGATTTGAAAGCAGAAGTAGTTTGGTCAGACCTGGAAGGAAGAACTTTGGTTTTGCAGATCTGGATTAATGATATCCCAAATTTATTAGTGGTTATCTATGCCTCAAATGAAAACCAGAAAGAATTTTTTAAACATTTATACCAAAAAATGATAGGATTTGAACAAAGGAATATTTGCATTATAGGAGATTTTAATTCTATTGCCGATTATCAGAAAGATCATAGCAGAGGGGGGAAGAATAAAAAAGGGAAAAGAGAGTTCCCTAAGATATGTAAGGAAATGATGAGAGAATTAAATTTGGTTGATTTATGGAGGAAACTATACCCAGAAAAAAAAACAATTCACATTTTATTCAAATCCACATCAAACATGGACATGAACTGATATGGCATGGATGAAAGGGGAAATAGCAAATGAAATAAAAGAAATTGAAATACTACCGAATGAATGGGCAGATCACAATCCAATTCAGATAATATGGAAAGGTAGGAAGAAACCAAAGAAAAGATGGACTTTAAATACCCAATTATTAATAGAAAAGGATTATACTGATAAACTTAATGAGGAATTAAATTATTTTTTAAAAGAGAATAATAATGGCGTAACTACGAAACAAAACATCTGGGACACAATGAAGGCGGTAATAAGAGGCATAACAATTTCTTATAATTCTAAGAGGAATAAAGAAAAATATGCCCAACAAAATAAACTACAACAACAAATTAAGGAACTAGAAATGCTACTACAGAAGACCCCAAAAAACCCAACATTACAAAACCAGATAATAATAACAAAACACAAATTGAACTTAATCGAAAAAGAGAAACTGATTATAAATTTGAAGATGACAAAACAATCTTACTTTGAGAATGCCAATAAGCCAGGAAGATGGTTAGCTTACAAATAAAAAAGAAAGAAAGAAAAGAGATTGATATATCAATTAATAGATGGTAATGGTGATATACAACAAGAGATAAGGGGGAAAAAAGAAATTGTACATAAATACTATGAAGAGTTATATAAAAAGGAAGAAATAAATGAGGATAGAATAAGAAATTATTTAGATGAAATTAAAGTTAAAGAAATTGAAGAAGAAATGATAGAAACACTAATAAAGATATATCATGGTCTGAACTGAAATTGGCAATAGAGAACCAAAAAAACAACAAAGCCCCGGGTCTTGATGGAATCGCAGGAGAGTTATATAAAATAATTGCAGAACAGATTGGACCATTTATGTTGGAAATTTTTAATGAAGTATTCTTGGCAGCTAAGATGCTGGACTCATGGAGGGGAGCACTGATTTCATTGATCCCGAAGGAGGATTCTGAACCCAGATATATTAACAATTATAGACCGATTTCACTATTAAATACCGATTACAAAATATTTACCTCCCCATACTAAGCTTATATATACATGAAGATCAAAATGGATTTCTTCCGACTAGACAGATTAGCAATAACTCAAGAACAGTATTAGATATTTTAGAATTTTATGAAGCCCACCCCAAGAAACATATTGCAATTATGTTTTTAGATGCTGAAAAGGCCTTTGATAATTTAAATTGGCAATTCTTAATACAAAAATATATATAATATGAAATTAGGCACCAAATTTGAAAATATTATAACAACTATTTATAACACACAACAGGCCAATATTTTAGTAAATGGGGAATATACTTGTCTTATAAAAATAGAAAAAGGAGTTAGACAAGGCTGCCCACTCTTGCCCCTGCTCTTCATATTCGCATTAGAAACATTACTAATTAATATTAGACAAAATCCATAGATAAAAGGACTAAAGATTAAATCAGAAGAATACAAATTACAAGTATTTGCTGATGATTTGGTTTTTTTCATTGAAGATCCAATTGAAAGAGGACAAAAATTGATTAAAGAAATAGAACAATTTGGAGCGGTAGCAGGACTTAAAATTAATAGGAAAAAACAAAATTAATGACTAAAAACAGAAAAGCAGAAAAAAGAACTAGAAGAAATTATGGGAATACAAGTGACAAAGAAAGTTAAATATTTAGGAATATGGTTGACAGCACATTGTAAGGCGCTTAAAGAAAACAACTATGATAAATTGATGCTTCAGGTAAAGAAGGATCTAGAACTATGGGGCAAATTACAACTGTCACTATTGAGAAAGATTGCTACCGTTAAAATGAATATCCTCCCAAAATTTTTATATCTATTTCAGATCATTCCAATTAAATTACATTCGAAATTTTTTGAAGAACTCAATAAAATTATTGCTAAATTTATTTGGCAAGGGAAAAAAACCAGAATAAATTTAAAAGCAATGCAGGATATAAGGAGCAGGGGAGGTTTGGCACTTCCAAATTGGGAATTGTATTACACAGCTGCCACCCTTGTATGGTTAAAAGATTGGGTAAACTTAAATAATAAGAGAATCTTATTTTTAGAGGGCCATGACTTACAAAGAGGTGGCATGCTTTTTTATGGGATGTAGGAAAAATTAACCAGAAATACTTTCACCGACACTTAATTAGAGATTCATTGGTAACTAATTGGAAAAAAATACGTAAAAAACACTATTTAAAAGTACCGATTTGGCTATTAACAATGGAGGCAATGATTCACCCAAACAATTTGGATATTTCTAGAATGATCAAATATAAAGATTTATCAGACGTACAAGGAAATTTGAAATCCCATCAAGAACTTCAAGAATGGGGATTTAAAATAGATCAATGGGCATATTTACAAATTCATAGTAGATATAACCAGGATAGAAAAGAATTTGGAATTAGTAATAAACCCCAGCAGCTAGATAAAATTTTAATGGGATCAGGAAAAAAGAATATAACTAGATTTTACAATTGTTTACTTGAAGTAGAATTAGAAGAATAAATAGTAAAAGGAAATATGATTGCTTAGAGTAGGAATGTAGGGCGAAATATCACTTTAAATGAATGGGAAAAAGTCTGGGGAAGTAATAACAAGATTACAAAATTGGTAGCATACATACGGGATTGGCGAATATGTGCCCCAAAATGAGTCCAAAATGTTGGAAATGTAAAAAGAAAGAGGGAACTTTTTTCCACATGTGGTGGTCATGCATAGAAGCCCAAAAATATTGGAAGATAATAAAAAATTGGCTAGAAGATATTACTGAAGAACGGATCGAATATAAACCAGTCTTTTTTACTAGGGATTTTTGACAAACAAATATCAAAAAAGACAAAATATATTACAATATATATCTTAACAGCAGCTAGGTTGGCTTTTGTTCAGTGTTGGAAGCATCCACAGATACCTACAAAGGAGATGATTATCCAAAAAATTTCAAACTGTGCAGAAATGGACAGACATTTCTGGACATTAGCTCTAAAAAACAAAGAAACTTCAATATATTATAATAGCTGGAATTATTGGTATAAGTGGTTAGAACAAAGATGAATTTTAAAATATAGGATAGAAAGAATAAGATAAATTTATATGAGTGATGTATAAATTCTTGTAAAGATAAAGTGTTTAGAGATAGTAAAAGCAAAGGAAGAAAAGATCTCACAAATTGTCAAAAGTAAGAATATTTTTAACAATTCTCTTTTCTGTATTTTTTTTTTCTGGTCCTCTTTTCCCATCCCCTTTTTTCCCTCCCCCCCCCACCCTTCAATTATGTACGTGTTGTTATGTTGTTGTGTCTTTTTTTTTTAAATTGTAAAATCAATAAAATTTGTTTGAAAAAAAAAGAATTATAAGGTACAACACTGAATGATAGTCAATCAAATTGACAATCAAATCATAGGAAACAGTCAATATAAATTGTAAGTTTACAAGCAACAGTGTTACAGTCATACAGCCACAAGTGGGAGGAGATAGGTGATAAGAACAATGAGAAAATTAATAGTGATAGTAGTGCAGACTTAGTAAATAGTGAATGGTAAATTGAACTGTTGATATCTTCTTTAATCTCACACCATTACACACAAGGATGAAAATATTTAATATCTAAAACTGTTTAGATACCACTTTTATAAAGTGATAAGTCTATTATTAAAAAACAGTGTACTGGATGTATTTGCCCAAAGATATTTGTTTAAATTAAAATAATTTTTTTTCCCCTGGATAGGCACATAATAAAAAACAAATGCAAACAATTTCTGATCTGTTACAGTGCCATGCTTACACTTACAAGGTTATGGTTCCAGCAGATGGCATAAGCAACCAGAGAAGGCTGATTTCTCAATATGCATATAATAAGTGCTTCTGTCCTTGCTTCAAGGAAATTATACAAGTTTTTACCCATTATTTATTGTACTATCCAGTTCTGCTTCAGCATGTAGAAAATTTCTGGAGTCCCTCTTGATACAGAAATCATTTTGGCCTGTTTCATTTAAAATTAAAGACTGTATCTAATGAATTTATTCAAGGAGACAATGCTATTGAAATTAGCATGCTTTGCACAGGCTGCTGCTAAAGAGACAGAATATTTTATCAAACGTTCCTAATGTTTTCTAATATTTTACTTCCTGTAATAACACCATTTAAGTCTTTACTGGTTTTTGTATTAATGTGTTTTATTAATGCTTGGCCACATAATTAGTATGTGGATGATTCTGTTGAGACAGAGATAGGCTGAGATTCACAGATTCCTGTTATTTAGAATTCACTGATAAACTCAACTAAATCAGGGCCACCTCTTCCAAGCTTATTTTCAAGAAGGAGTGAATGAAAGTACTGTTAATATCACCAAAGGAAAAACATAACAAAGATACAAGAGGAGTATGTGTTTAGTTCTGTTAAGAAGGAGTATCAGAATGTGGCATAAAAATCTGGTAGCAAAGAATGTTATTGTTGACTGTAGATTTGTTAGCCTATATTAAACATCCAATTCTATTGCTCATTTAAGTATTTAGTACTTGCTTTCAAGTATTCCCCAAAATAAGCATGAATGGGAGAAGGGGAAATTTCAGCCTGATGCCTAGTAACATTTTATTGGCACACATATAAGTACCACTGCTGCCTGGTTCAACTGTTGCAGGAATAACTTTAAAAATAAATGCAAATTTAGACAGGAAAAAAGTTTCTGATTCTTCCTGTTTTTAATGTCTTGAAGGTGAAGGATTAGTTCTTTGTATTTCCCCAATTTTACCACTTTGATCTTGAACTATGATTATTTTATCAATTAACAGATGCAAATACTAAGACTGCAATTTTTACTTTGTAGCCTCTCTTTCAAAGGTAAACCAAGGTATACTTGGTTATTTGTTGAGATTAGTCATAAGTCAGACACAAAAGATAACAAATCTACTATACCATGAACAGTTATTTTGAACTGCTGAGAACATCTTGATTGTGGCTTGTGTACAAGTTAATTCATTAAATAAATAAATATGTGTATATAAGATTGAAACTATTTCACTTTTTTGCTTGGTGACTCTTTCACTGCCAGTTACTTCTGCATAAAATACATTTGGGAAAAGATATCTGAAAGATAAGCCATAAAAAAATATTGCAATAGGAAAACCCAGAGTTTTTTATATTCTTGATAAGAATATATTTGGGGTTGCTGTTCTACTGGCCCTAAATTAATCAATTCAGGTCCTATCAAAATTCAATACAAATTTGAGCTTCCGGGTTAAGCCCTTCTTGTTGATGAGCCAGGGACTGTGACTGTCCGCAGCTTCAGTCCGTGCTGTCTTGCTGGAGAGCCCCAATCACTGTGATTAGGGGCTGAAGCTGCCTCAGAGGGGAGGTGGAGTAAGGCGAAGCCACCAGCCAGGTCAAGAGGAGCTGCATCTGCCCTCCCTGGACAAGGCAATTTTTCCCCCTAAAGATGATTGAGCGGTGGTCTAAAATCACCACCCTGAAGAGGAGGACTTAGTTAGACAAAGATTTGTGTAGGAGAGAAGAAAGAGATGGACAACATAAGAACTGGGCAACTTGGCACAATTAATTAAAGGTACCCCAGGATGGTATTTTAAGTATTTTTATGAAATAATATGAAAGTGGTGGATTTTTAAAGGGAAAGGAAAAAAAATGAAAATATCTTTGACAGCTGAGCAGGGCTTCAAACCAGGATTGGAAGAAGCCAGAACAAGATATCCAAACAAATTGAATTAAAATACAATGCTAACAAACAGGCGCAATTTAAAACTGGACTTAGGAGTTTTCAAAAAGAAGGGGGAAATATTTAAATTGAAGATTTTATTGGTTTGGAATACCGAGGTTTGGAAAGCCCCGAACAATAAAATGGGGGGGAAAGGTGAGGACATTGTATAACGGAGAGTGCATTCTGGTGGACAAAAATTTAAGCTGAAAAAGGGAAAGTTCCTATTTCTCTATGAATCAGATCTGACACAATGAAAAGGAAATATTGAAACAATATAACAAGTACCCTAAAAAGTGAAAATTGAATTATAACAAAAGAAAAAATATGGCTTGTTGAACTGATTGGTGATTTTGCTATAAACCCAGTTCAGGAATAGTTGTTAATCCAGAAAGTCTGAAGAAGAAAAAAGAAAAAGGTTGGTGATTGGTGGATTTTAATAACTATAAGATATAAGAGTATGTAACAATGATATCTCTGTGGGATCTAAAAATGGAACTTAAAAATTTGAAAGAACTACTACATGCAAGAGGTCAATCACTTGCCTCTGAGTTAAAAGCTATGGAAATGTCAATTGAAGAATAGGTGGGCGAAGATGGTGTTGCGACGATACGGCATGCGATCTTGGAGGTCTGAGATCGCTGCTGATATCTTTGCTCCTGGATGGTCCAATCAGATCTAAACCAGCCGAAGAAATGGTGAAAGTAAAGAGTGCATCCTGTCGATCCCAAGGCTATCACAAAGTCCCTGGTAGATCCAGGAGAAGCTCTTTTTGCCAGTGGCAAAGAGGCAGCCATTAAAGCTGCTGAAGTTAGGACAGCTCCGAAATGAAAGAGAACGGAAAGAGAGAGTGTGCTGGTTTGGTGAGAACCTTTTCTTTATTCTAAGATTTGAAAGGACACCCTAGGAAAAGAAAGAATCTGTAAAAGTTTTGACAGAAGTGACTCAGCAGCGATTTTTAAACAGGAATGTCAAAGTAATTTTTTTTTTTTTCATTGCTGGATTTTTTTCACACAATCTTATATTAAAAACCAACTGGACTGGTTTTTTCTCTTCTTTTATCTATTCTTTTTCTCCTTTTTGATTTTATAATATTTTAGGCTAGAGACTCCCTTTAAGTTTTTTTTTTTTCAAATATCTTTTTCTTTTTTTAATTAATTCTTATTATATTTTGCTTGGAAAAGGAGGGGGAAAGTGAAAACAAAACAAACTTTTAACACTGCCAACTAGAGGCTTGGAAATACTCTATTTCTCTTTTGACCAGACAAAGCTGAGAAAGAACTGAGACTTCTTTTCAAGGACATTGCTATTTGATAAGATAGAGGGAAGAGCATGGGAGAGTATTATTACAGGTGCTCTTCTGGGTTTCTATCAACAGCTGGAGTCTGGTGTTGAAGCTTATAGGAAAAGAAAAGGTGATAAGTCTCTGGAGAAGAGAATTATAACAAGTGCCTTGGATAATTAAACAAAGTTCAGTGTACTCTTTTTATTTTTTCTAAGCTGCGCTACCCCTCCTCATCAGTTTACTTTTTGTAATCACTATTTGGATTTCTGGCCCTTTGGAACTTGTCTTTTTTTTCTTCTTGTCTTTGGAAGTTAAATTTCTATGCTTGCTCTTTATTTTAAAGGAAAAGCTTTAGTATTAATGATTGTCTTCCTTTTCTTTTTAAGGGAGTAGGTTTTTTTTCTTTTTTTCCCTCCCCCTCCCTGGTATTTCAGTTTTTCCATCTACCTTCGATATTGGCTTTTCTTCTTCTTCTTCTTCTTCTTCTTCTTCTTCTTCTTCTTCTTCTT
>BLBF01000026.1:7873228-7898041 GCA_015471245.1 Laticauda colubrina | reverse complement strand
TTCTTCTTCTTCTTCTTCTTCTTCTTCTTCTTCTTCTTCTTCTTCTTTTTCTTCTTCTTTGTTTATTTTTATGGCCTTCTTTTTTTCTCTTATGCATCCTTTTATATTTGAGACCTGGTAATTGGATTAAGGTGTTGAAGAACCTGAAGAATTTTCCTTTTCTCTTTTTTAGATTTTTATTTTTCACTTTTCTGCCTTTTTTAGGATTTTACAACTTTTTCTTTTTTGTGTGTGTTTATGGTCTTTTCCTTCATTTTTGAAATTTTACTGTTATCTAACCAATCAATTGAATTAAGGTATACAAGAACCTGAAGAATTTTTTAAATTATTATTATTACTATTTGGCTTCTTTTTTCCTACTATTTTTATTTGGAATTGCAATTGGTTATTTTGCAATTGGATTAAGATCTAGAAGAACCTGAAGATTTTGAATTGCTCGAAATGAGTAGGAAATTAACAGTCCCTGGTTCCTCAACTTCTATTTCTTCCTCTCCACCTTCTGGACGACAACATTCAATACAGACAATGTTATGGCAAGAAAAAGAACAAGAAAAAGTGACCCTGCATATCATTATGCAAGGAATTCAAAATATTCAAACAAGAACAGAGAATATTGAAAAGAGAATAGAGAATAACACAAAGAACAGGGAAAACTGATGAAAAGGTGGAGAACATCCAACAAATGATGATGAAGTACGATGAGAGATTCCAAAAAATTGAAGAAGAAGATAAACAAAGAGACAAGAAGATTGGAGATATTGATAACAGATTAACTGTGGTTGAACAAGATAAAAATGGTATGCTGAGATAGGAGATGGACAGATTGGAATTTTATCTTAGATTCCAAAACATAGAGGAAGAAAAGGCACAAAACCTAGCTGAAATAATGATGGAAATATTGGCTGAAGCTTTGGAAATAACTGAAGAGAAGATGATGGATGGAATAGATGAGGTCTATCGAGTCTTCACAAGATATCCAATGAGAAATAGCTTACCAAGAGAAGTTCACATCAGATTTACAAAGAAAGCCATAGAAACACAAATATTTCAAGTGGCAAGAGAGAAAATATTGAAATACAAAGACAAGGAGATTGTGGCCTTGAAAAAAATACCCCAAAGAGTGAGAGAGATGAGAAGAGAATACCGATTTCTGACTAAAATGCTACTTAAAAAAGAGGTGAATTATAGATGGCTGATTCCAGAAGGTTTAATGTTCACACGGCAAGAACAGAGATATAGAATTGACTCAATTGAGAAAGCTGAAACATTTTATACAGAATTTTTTAGAGGGAAAGAGGAAGAGACAGAAAAAGAAATTTCACTAATTGAATTCCAAGAGGACTTCCAAATGACGTCTGAAAAAGAAGAAGGTACAGTAGGTGGAAAGGAGGAAGCCAAAGAACAATGTGAGCCAAGATCTATGAGAGCTGTTAAACCTAACTACAAAATATAACCATGGAAGAGAAAAAATTGATCATAATAAATACAAATGGACTGAACTCAGCTATTAAAAGAAGGAAAATCTTCCATAAATTTGAGAAATTAAAATTTGATATAATTTGTCGACAAGAAGTACATATTAAAAAGCAACATGAACAATTGTTGATACAGCCAAAATTAGGGAAAATATTTACTTCTTTGACACAATGCAAGAAAAGAGGAGTGGTTTTATACATTAAAGATATTATCCTCGTGAAATTGATTTATAATGACGATGATGGAAGAACAGTAATGGTTGAAATAATGGACAATAATACAAAAACACTCCTGATTGGAATCTATGCCCTGAATGACAATCAAGAAGAATTTTATAAAAAAATACATATGAAAATAATTGAACTGGACTATGCTAATATAGTTATGATGGGAGATTGTAATGGAATTGTAGACAGTAAACTGGACTATACAGCACAGAAAACAGTAAAGCAAAACAGAAAGACCCCCCCCCCCCCAAGTCTTTTCTTAAAATGTTAAATGAAATAAACTTAAAAGACACATGGAGAGAAAGAAATGCTCAAACCAAACAATATACCTTCTACTCAAATAGTCTTTTATCATGGTCCAGATTAGATATGATATGGATGTCAACAGAATTGTTAACTAATATTCAAGAAATAAATATTAAAACAAGTACTTGGGCAGATCATAATCCAATGACAAGTAAATGGAAAGGACAAAGAAGATCTAGATGGATGTTAAATAATACTATTTTAAAGAGAAAAGACTTCACACAGTGGATGGAGAAAGAACTGGCTTTTTTCTTTAGAATATACATCAATCCAGAACATATGGGATACAATGAAGGCATATGCCAGAGGCTTATAATAGACTCTATAAGGAAAAGAACTACCATGAAAAGATTAGCCTCTAAGGCATTAGAGAATGAGTATAAAGGACTTGAAAAAGAGCTACAGAAAATGCCACAGAAAAAGGACATTAAGTTAAAAATGGATATAACCAAACATAAAATGGGTCTAATAGAAAAAGAAGAACTAGCACAGAAAATTAGAGGTGCTAAACAGAACTATTTGAAGATGCAAATAAACCAGGTAGATGGTTAGCATATAAATTGAGAAAGGAGAAAGAATCAAGGAAAATATTGCAATTAATAGATGACCAAGGCCAAGTTTGCTATGGTAGGAAAGAGAAGAAGGAAATCATACGAGACTATTATGGGAAACTACACATAAGAGAATATTGATAAGGAAAGAGTTAAACAGTATTTACAGAATGCTTATCTCCTCCAGATACTGAAAGAAATTGCAACAATGTTAGAAAGCAGTATAATGATGATGGACTTAACTCAAGAAGCAAAATAATGGAAAGGCACCAGGCCCAGATGGACTTCCGGCAGAATTTTACAAAACATTACAAAAATTGTTGAACTTTCCACTGCTAGAAGTTATGAATGAAGTTATGTTAAAGAAGAGGATACCTAAATCATTGTCAGAAGCTTATATCACACTTGTTCCAAAAGAGGAGACTGACCCACTACAAATCAAGAACTATAGACCTATTTCCCTACTAAACGCAGATTATAAAATTTTTGCTTCAATATTGGCAGAAAGACTTAAAAATATTTCAATAATTTTATTCATCCTGATCAAAATGGATTTCTGCCAAAAAGACAAATTAAAGACAATATGAGAGTTATCTTGGACACTTTGGAATACTGCATGGCACATCCTGAAAAACAAATGGCTTTGATATTTTTAGCATTTGATAATGTGAATTGGCAATTCATGTTATTACAGCTGGAACAGATGGGTTTTGCTAAAAAATTTATTCAAGCAATAGAAGCTATATATCATAAACAAACAGCAAAGGTAATAATAGAGGGAAAATTGACAGACTCTACCGACATAAGAAAAGGAACAAGACAAGGGTGCCCACTATCACCTCTGTTGTTTGTGTTAACCTTGGAAGTGCTAAATAGAAATATTAGACATGAAAAGAATATAAAAGGGATCAAAATTAAAAAGGAAGAATTTAAATTGCAAGCATTTGCAGATGATCTGGTTTTCATTTTAGAAAAATGAAAACAGCACTAGAAACAGCATCAAAATTGCTAGAAAAGATAAAGACATATGGAAAGGTTAGCTGGCTTGAAAATAAATAAAGATAAGACAAAGATCTTGACAAAGAATATGTTATCAAGACAAAAGGATTTGGCAAAATGGGAAAATTTACAACTGTCATTAATTGGGAGAATATCAGAAAGAAAGAAAGAAAGAAAGAAAGAAACAGCAGAAAAATAAAAGGGGGAAGGAAAAAAAATATATAGGGATATATAGGGATATATAGAGGGATATAAATCAAAGGGAGATTTGGAAAAACAAAAGGGAAGAGAGGTAATAAGGAACAGGAACAGGAAAGAAAGAAATATGGGAATTGTAAAATAAAGGAAAAAATGTTTTACCTAGAATACATCGAGACCATGGTTAATGAATTAAGAGGGGATTCCGCATTGATATGAGGGGTAATAATAATGTACTTTGCAATTACAAATTATAGAATATAGTTTATTGAGAAGAGGGAGGGGCACTGATATCTTTTTAGAAGATAAATGCATTTTCTTATTTTTATTGTTGTAAGAAAGGTTAATGTTTATTATATATATTGAAATGATTGAAATAAATTGTGAGGAGGTTTAAAAATGAGATTAATGTCAGTGACAAAGCAAAATGGATTGTTTCTTTCTTTTTTATTTTTATTTATTTATTTATTTTTGATACCATAAATAAAATTTTATAGAGGTAAAAGGAGAAAATACATTGTGGAATCTGACTGAAAAGTATAATGTAAAATAGTTTATTTTTCTAGGGATTGATTATTACTATAACTAAGTAAAATAAATGTTTAATTAGGAATTACAGATGAGGGAATTAAGGCATTCTTAAACCATTGAGGTGCCATCCCAAACTAGCAATAGGGGAGGGGAAATTTATACTTTGTTTTATGTGAAAAACTTGTATTAATCTAGACTTTATGAAAATATGCGATGAAATTGCAAATTTGACAAAATAAAAAAGAATTAAAAGATATGGAAACTATTAGTGATTTAAATGAGAAAATAGTACTTTGGAAAAGGCAACATTTAAACGAAATATGAAGGCTTAAGAAATACATTTGAAATAAATTGAAATGAATTGAGAAGATGTTTAGAATAATAGTAATATTAATGAATAGCATTAACTTGCCTGTTCCTTTTCTTGTATAAAAGTTGAGAGATAAAATGAGAAAAGAGGACTTTGGAAAAGACCACGCTTAAAAGAAATGTTAATGTTAAAATGATAAAAGAAATGTTTTAAAAATATTTTTGAAATAAATTGAAATGAATTGAGAAGATGCTTAGAATGAAAGTAATATCACTTAACAGAATTAATGTGATTGTTTCTTTTCTTATGTAAAAGTTGAAATGGAGAAGTAATAATAAAATTAAGTTAAAAATGGACAAGACAGAATGTTGAATGTAAACATGAATATATAATTACTGTCATATTTGCATGTAAAAGTGGTGACTTGGAATTATGTTGTACACTGAAAAGAGCTTTTCTTTATGTTGTTTTGAAAAAATTGAATAAAACTTGTTTTTTTAAAAAATCAATACAAATTCAATCTCAATGCATTTGAGAGAGCCACCTTGATTTATTTGTTAAGAAATAACAAATATTTGATATTTGGCTAGAAACCAGGAAATTGTGAGTTTTAGTCCCATCTTAGGCACAAAGCTAACATGATCTCCAGTTCTAAGAAGGTGGCAATGACAAACCACTTTTGAAAATAACTTGCCAAGAAAAATCCACAGTGTGTCCATTCAATCTGTGAGAAATAGTCAAAGTTGAATGGAAGGAAAAAAAATGCATATTGAGTAGAAACAGATGATGAGATTTGATTCCCCCATATTACAGTCATTTTTTATTTTATGATTCAGTTTCTACTAGTATCTTTAAATAGGACTTGGCATATTTATTATATGAAAATCAGCTTCCTTGAACTCAGTAAGATTTAACTGTCAGTATAATACATGGAATTTTATTGTTGAAATAGCACTAGAAACTAAGAAGTACAATTGGAAATAAAAACACAGTTTTAAGTTATATATGCACGCACGCATCTACATCTTCTAGTAACTTCTTGAGCCTGCAAATTCCAGTTCAATTACCCTTAATATTTCATCAATATTTTCTTCGTTATTTCAATTTTATATTTCTATAAATATACATAAATATATATTTTATCAGCCTAGCGTGGTTGAAAATATCTTGTTGTTACTGCTAAAACTTAGCATAGCTTAGCAAAACTAAAGGCCATGTCACACTGCCCAATGGATGCAAAACGTTAGTAAAAAGGACACAACGGATGAGCAAAATGTTCCATCCATTGTTATCTGCTCTCAAAAGGGGCTAAAATTTGCATAACCAGAGCGGATAACACGGAAAGGAACGGACGTGGGGAGGATGCAGAGCAGATGGAAATCGGATGCAGAATGGAAGCCCAGCGGATGGAAGCGGATGTGAGCAGATGGCACATCCGCTAGGCTTCCGGGGGGCCTCAGCAAAGTGGACGCGGAATGGATACAGCAGATTCACAGTGGATGAAGCGGATGCAGAGCAGAAGCCTAGCGAATGCACAGCGGATGAAGCGGATGCACAGCGGAAGCCGAGCGGATGCACAGCGGAAGCCGAACGGATGCCAAGCGTTAATTACGCATGCGGGGGGGATGCATTGCGTAAGCCCCACAGATATAAAGGGAAGCAGCTCCCAAGCAGGTCACCATTCAGAGGAAAGACCGGCTGCTGCATACATCGAGTCCTTGCCTGCCCTGCCTGCATGCCTGCCTGCAAGCCTTGCTGCAAGCCTGCCTCCCAGCCTCCTGGCCAGCCTTGCTCTCTGCCTGCCTGCCAGCCTTGCTGCCAGCCTGCCTTCCAGCCTCCCTGCCAGCCAGTCTGCCTGCCAGCCTTGGTGCCTGCCTGCCTTCCTGCCAGGCTTCCTGCCAGCCTTCCTGCCAGCCTTGGTGCCTGCCTGCCTGCAAGGTTTCCTGCCAGCCTTGGTGCCAGGCTTCCTGCCAGCCTCCCAGCCAGCCAGCAACCCCACAACCATGGGGAAGAAGCGAAAGCCTCAGCAACCTGCCGCCATCCCTGGCAAGAGGGACAGGGCCACCCTCCCGCCCCCTGTCCCTGACTCTGCTTCTGCTGGGGCTTCTGCTGCTCGGGCTTGCTCTTCTGGTGCTGGAACTTCTGCTGGCGCTGTTCCTGG
Source organism: Laticauda colubrina (assembly GCA_015471245.1). NCBI lineage: Eukaryota > Metazoa > Chordata > Lepidosauria > Squamata > Elapidae > Laticauda > Laticauda colubrina. The sequence continues at coordinate 7,891,282 of BLBF01000026.1, read as the reverse complement.
CGGTGGTGCTTCTGCTCGTGCTTACTCTGCTGGCGCTGCTCCTGGCGGTGGTGCTTCTGCTGGTGCTTACTCTGCTGAAGTTGCTCCTGGCGGTGGTGCTTCTGCTGGTGCTTACTCTGCTGAAGATGCTCCTCGTCCTGCTGGTCCTGCTCGTCCTGCTCATGCTCCTGGACTTGTTCGTCCTGCTCGTGCTCCTGGTCTTGCTTGTCCTGCTCATCCTGCTGGACCTGCTCATGCTCCTAGTCCTGCTCATGCTCCTGGTCTTGCTGGCACTGCTGGTGCTTACTCTGCTGCTGATGATCCTGGTCCTGCTGGTGCTGCTGGTGCTGGTGCTGCTGGTGCTGATCCTGCTGGTGCTGGTGCTGGTGCTGCTGCTGGTGTTGCTGCTGCTGATCCTGCTGCTGCTGCTGATGATGATGATGATGATGATCCTGCTGGTGATGATGATGATGATGATGATGATGATGATGATGATGATGATGATCCTGCTGGTGCTGCTGCTGCTGGTGGTGTGGAGGAGCAGCCCCTACTACCTGGGAGCCCCTCTGATGAGGGTCCATCTGGTCCTGCCAAAGGGAGGAAGAGGTGTATGCGACAACGGGAGAGGTGGCAATCCTCCATTGAGGGGGAACACGAGGATGAGGTGCTGGAGTGGTTGAGAGAGAATGACTATCTGTGGCGGAAGGGACACCGGCTGTACAGGGACACCAAGCGGAAGCATGCTGCTTGGAGAGAGAGGGCGGTGAGTATGGGCTACACATCGGAGGTGCTCCTCGGCTGGTGGAAGCACATGCACACCTGGTATGGGAAGCTGCACCTCAAGAAATCTGGCCAGGCCACGGTCAAGCTGACGGACAGAGAGATCTACGTCATGGCCAGGTGCAGCTTCCTGGAGGGTGAGATCCACCACTGAGGAGCAGCCCTTCTGTCTACCTTCTCTCTCTGGCAGCCTGCTGAGAGCCAGTCCTCTTCCGTCCGAGAGTCAGTTCCTGTCTCCAGGCAGGTTTCTGTGGATGCGACAACAGGAGAGGAGGCAATACTCCATTGAGGAGGAACACAAGGATGAGGTGCTGGAGTGGCTGAGAGAGAATGACTATCTCTGGTGGAAGGGACACCGGCTGTACAGGGAAACCAAGCGGAAGCATGCTGCTTGGAGAGAGAAGGCGGTGAGTATGGGCTACACTTTGGAGGTGCTCCTCGACTGGTGGAAGCACATTCACACCTGTTACAGAAAGCTGCACCTCAAGAAATCTGGCCAGGCTGCGGTCAAGCTGACAGACAGAGAGACCTACGTCATGATCAGGTGCAGCTTCCTAGAGGGTGAGATCCGCCAACGAGGAGCAGCCCCTCTGTCTACCCTCTCTCTCCGGCAGCCTGCTGAGAGCCAGTCCTCTTCCGGCCGAGAGACAGTTCCTGTCTCCAGGCAGGTGTCTGTGGAGCGTGCCACTGCGGAGAACCCACGGACAGCTGTTGTAACCGTGGTGGAGTGCGTGGAGGACTCCCTGGTGCAGTGGGAGAAAGGAGGCGGTGCGTCCACCACAGCCATACCTGCATCCACCCACAGCTCCACCTCCACAGAAAGCAGGCAGAGAGCCAGACAGCAGGAGGGGCAGAGCCACACTGTCCTGCTGGAGATCAGGGACACCATCCGGACCAACATAGATCTCCTCTCTCAGCTGGTCCACACCGACTCCTCATTCTCCAACCACAAGCCCTTCCCCACCTATGTCAACCAGACCCTCGTGGACATGGCGGAACCCCAGTACCAGGTGGTGAAGGACCGGATCACCGAGCTGCTTCACAACCCTCCAGATCCAGAGCAACCTGCTCCCACCCAGTCCAAGTCTGATCCTCCACCCCAGGTGATGTCCCTCCCATATCAAGGCTTCCCACAGACTCTCACCTATCAGGGCTATGGCTATCGGGAGATCCAGCAGCACAGGCAGCAGCCCTTCCCAGTCCAGGCACAGAGTCATCAGACAACACCGTTGCCACCGGTTCCACTGATGCCACTGATGCCATCCACAACACTGATGCCACCGATGCCACCCATGACACTGATGCCACCGACGCCAACGATGCAACCAATGGCAGTCCTCACCCAGCTGCAGACCAGACAGCCCCACTACACTACTCCTTCCTCCACCCCACAGCCAAGCCCGGCCTCAGTATATCTGTCCTCGGTACTGGGGCTGACACCCCATGGCATGGAGGGAGGAGCTCTCAACATCACGGGTCTGAGCCAGCTGTCCGAGAGCTTTCTCAACACACCGTCACCTGTTGTCCTCTCGGGGCCAGGCACCCCAGTGGGGCTTCAGACCAGCACTCCAGCAGCAGCCACCTCCACAGCACCTGGACCCTTCACCCCTGAGACTGGGCACACCTCCGAGTGTCCAAGAGGAGTGCCAGAGACTGGCTGGCTGGCTACCTGTGGACTTTATTTGGACACTTGACTTGGGTCATTTTTCTTTTACAGCTTGTTGTTCAATAAAGTTTATCTTTGATTCACACACTTGCTTCATTTCTTTTTTTTAATGAAGTTTTGGTGGAAACTTTTAGAATTGGTTTAAGCCTTTGCATGCTTGTGGGATGGGTTAAGATAGCAGTGGGGTAGGCAGGGATACCTGTGGGATGGGTAATAGCTGTGGGATGGGCAGGGATACCTGTGGGATGGGTAATAGCTGTGGGAGAGATAAACCTCGAATGCAAGCATAATGGGACTGTATGGTCCACCCTCCCAGGTGCCACACCTATGGCCCTTTATTATCAATAATAATGTAATAATCATCCACACATGTCAACATAAACACAACTCTTTATTAAATGCCTTGATCATTGAAGGGCCATTCAACATACATGGCACAATCTCATCCGTGTGATGAGACAGGCTGAAGGAAGCATCCATTAATCATCTATCATCCTGTCTTGCCACTCCACCGCTCCAGCTGGGGAGTTGCACCAGTGTTTCAGGAGGTTGCGCTGCTTCTTCCCTTCACGTGAGGCTATGTTGGGGCGCTGCACACCCTCAGTGTCTATCAGGTTTTGCCCTTGCCTCCATTCACCAGGCTCCATGTCCCCATTCCCTTGTTGGAGGTCCATGAGCCTGTTCTGCAAGACTTGGTAGTGGGTGCGCATGAGATTGTGCAGGATGCAGCAAGCTTCCATGATCCTCCTCATGGTCTGTGGGCGATGCTGCATGGTGGTGAGAAGTACCTGGAACCTGTTGGCCAGGATGCCAAAGGCGTTCTCCACCACCCGCATTGCCCTGGACAGCCTGTAGTTGAAGATCCTCTCTTCATGGGTGAGGAGTCTGGAGATGTAGGGCTTCATGAGGTAGGTTCTGAGGGAGAAGGTGTCATCCCCCATGATGAAGTAGGGCACATCTTGCATGTCGTTGGGCAGTGGGTTTGGATCTGGGAAGCCCACAATGAGGTTGCGTTTCAGCCCACCCTTGAGGTCACTGGCGTTGTATACCTGGGCATCTGAACATGAGCCATTGCCTGAAGCATCGATGTACATGAACTTGTAGTCAGCATCGACCATGGCGAAGAGGACGATGCTGAAGAAGCCCTTGTAATTGAAATAAGTGGACAGATAGAGAGGAAGCAAAACGGAGGCAGTGAGTTTTGGATACATTGGATACATCGGATACACGGATACATCGCATTAACCAATGGATGGCAAGCTTTTTTGTCCATTTTACATCCTCTTTCCATCCATTGGCGCAGTGTGACAGGGGCTGTAGATATAACATAGAAACCATTGTTTAAAAATTGTAGGCACTTGTTTATTTTGGATCTAAAACACTTCCCCTTCCTCATGTCTATAGTAATCCTTCCTTTTTGTCATTTATTTGGTCCCTATTTATCAAAGTATACTTTTGTAAAAAAAATCAAGTCCTTTAAGACTAGAGATATGTCAAGCTCAGGGAATGATCTCCTTGGGTTTCTTAACAAGGTTTAGTAAAAAGAATTGAATAAGGGTATAGAAACTTCAGCAACTGGATATATTTTGCTTTTATAACTCAATTTATTCTTCAGCTAGTTAACACAGAGACTTTTTCCATCTTTACTAAGGTGAGATCTGGCAAGAATGTCATTCTATTTATGAAAAAGAGAAGACGGTCAAGGTTACCAAGATGTGAATCTCTTTCATCTCTAAACATCCCATTATAAAATACAGTAGTTTTTGAAGGTCCAAAAGGACAAGTATATTTTACTGACCAAAAACATGAGTCCCTAATATTTCTAACCTGAAGAAGAGGACAAAGGGAAGGAAGAATTTTATCCTTCCTAGAAAACAAGCTGAAAAAAATCCCAAAGTACAGTATATAGGCATTTAATTAAGACAAAGCAAGAAAAAAGAAACAAGAATGAAATATCTCGTTACTTGCACTCTTGTACCTCTAATGATATAATACAGTATAATAATAATATAATGGTATAATACTAACAATATGACATAATGATTATAATGATTACAATATGCTGAAGAAACAGTGGACCACCTGATTAGCTATTGGAAGCAGATCACACTCACTGACTGCAATGACATGACAAAGGACCAACTGTTTCATTGCAAAAACTCCAAGAAATACATTTTCCTGCAAGCAAGAATTGGTGGAACCATAAAATAGAGAAAGTCTTATAAAATGAAGAAGCTAAATTGCTCTGACACTTTAGAATTGAAACAGACAGGCAGATGTTACATAAAGTCCCAGACTTAGCAATTTTTGATAAAAAGGACAAAATAAATTTGGATAGTAACCATGACAGTACCTAGAGACAGCAGAAGAGAAGAAAAAGAACTAGAGAAAATAACAAAATACAAAGACCTGAAAATATAATATAATAACTGTAGCAAAAGAAGGCAATGGGAGTGCTAATAGTCACAGGCACAAGGGAATACCACTCAAACTCTATCAATATTGAAAAATTCACCCTCAGTCAACTGTACAGGCAGCTTTATTGGGAAGAGCTCCCATCCTGTGACAATAACTGTAACATTTCAAACAATCACACCTGCCTATTCCAGGGTTCTGGGAAGGACTCACTAAAGGCCCAGTCCCCTGCACTTACGGATGCAAAGAGGATGAAAAATGTTAAAAAAAAGCTTACCATCTGTTGGAAAACGCTATGCATCTGTTGTGCACTCATTGCATACTTGTTTCATACGCTCTATCCGTCGAGCATCCGTCCACTGCGATTTCATCTGCGCAAGAAGTTTTGAGCTGCACAAAACTTTGTGAATGGATGAACTTTCTGCCATGTACGATGTAAATCCGTGACATACGAGAAACAAACATTCTATGTCCATTTATCATCCATTAAACGTCTGCTGTATCCTCTCTGCATCCTCTGGGCATCCTCGCAACTCACATCCGCTGCAGCTGAAAACGGAAAGAGGGAGGAAAGAAAAGGTACACGGAACATCTATATATCGTTAGTAGCACGGAAATAGAAAGGATACGCAGTGAATGCTTTGCATCAGATATACATCCGCGTGGCATCCCCTTTGTTTCCTATAGGTGTCCGTGATGCATTCATCCCTTCCGCTATGCGTCCGCTTCGAAATTCTCCCCCGCAACTCCTTCAGAGGTGTCATCCGCTTTCATCTGCTAGGCTTCCTATGAATATCTGTTTAACATCCCCGCTACATACTACCCACATCCGTTCTTTTCCATTCTTTTCCATTCTGTTTATGCAAATTTTCTCCACTTTTTGGAGTGGGTGACAAGGGATCGAGCCACCCCCAAAATTTTGCTCATCTGCTGTGTCCTTTATGCATACGTTTTGCGTCCGTTGGCCAGTGGGACTTAATGTCAAATCAGTCTGAACATTTGACTGACTGTGTGACAGACCATAATGGAGGAATGTCATTCTGAAGATGGTTAATGGACTAAGATAAAAGCCCACTTCCTCTCCATATGATCTTGCTCCCCATATCTGTCAATTTTTATTAGTGTTAATGTTAATATTTATTGTTTTAAAGTTCTATTTTTTATAGATTGTAAGTTTTTTAATGGATTGTAACATTTTGTTTTTACAGATTGCAAGGTGAGATGGCAGCATATAAAGTTTATTAATAAAATAATTATCCTTGTAACCAAGGGTGGGATTCTACAAGTTCACACCTATTCGCTAGAACCTGTTGTTAACATTCTAAGCAGTTCGGAGAACCAGTTGTTAAAAGAAATTACCTGCCTAATCCTGTAAGGAAGGCAAGAAGGAAGCATTCTACTGTTGCTTACAGAAACTGCCTCTTCATTAACCCTTTTTATATTCTTGGCAGAACTAGACCTCCTGTCTCTGGAACTTCTCTGAAGTTTTTTCCCCTCCTTTGCTGTACTTTGTGTGGAGTGTCCATTCAAAGTTACAATGGCACTGAAAAAAGTGACTTATAACCATTTTTCACACTTACGACTGTTGCAGCATCCCCACAGTCATGAGAGGCCAGGCGAGGAGATGCATACTTGATGTGAGTGGTGTTGAGTTGGTCATGCCCAGCCAGCCACGTTACCAGCAAGCCATACGCACCACTAAGCCACACCCACATAACTTCTTGTTAAAAATATTGAATCCTATCCCTGCTTATAGGATAAATTATATAAAACTTCAATACTTTTGGCACTTCATCTCCTATACTTACACTATAAATTCACCTTTTTCCAGTCAGATGGGATTCAGGAACACTAAATTGTATTACTTCTTTTCTGATTAATGTACATGTAAGGGGACAATATTATTTTTTCAATATCAACAATTTACACAGTTATTTATTAAATTTATGTCACCTCATCTATATAGAACAGTTATGTAAAATATAAAAGTTTAAAAAGTTTATTTAATTAACTATTCTTAAGTTCTTAAGATTTCAAGACTCGTAAGGCTTTCAGTGTTTTCATGATGTCTATATTTTTTACTAAACAGTAGTTATTTCAAGAACTGAAAATATTGATTGGAGTATCACAAATTATGATGAGATATTCTTCACTTTAGACTAGAATCATTCTAATTTTGTTTCTGCATATATTATTATAAATATTATAATTAGATTCTTTCAACATTATACAGTATATAACACGGAATCCCCTCTTCCCATCAATTTTTGGTTATCCTAACAAAAAGAATCTCATTTAATTGGTTGTGTTAGTGAGGGAAGATGCAGATATAGCACATGCTATATAACAATAATTTGAAGAAATAAGGAGTTTTATCACATTTGAAGCAAAACTTTGTTTCTTTCACATTTAAATAAAAGAGGATAGGAGTAAATATTTTTGGCTCCGCTATATCATTCACTATATCATTCATTTAACCTATGGATTTATTTTGTTATCTTTTTCCAGTACTTTGTCTTTTGCTCTCTTCAGGTACTGCCATGCCCAGTATCCAGATCTTTTGTTTTTCTTATCAACTATTGCTTATTATTATCATCATCATCATCATAATCAAATGTATACCTGCCCATCTCATGGTTCAAGGTGACTATTACAAAGCATCTAAATGTCACTAACAAACAATCATACCTCTGTAAAGAAATCATATTCATTTACTGTCAGACTGCAATAATTCAAATCTTATTCATACAAAAGAAATCCATGCTTTATATGAGGTTAATTTTTTCAGCAACTGTACATACAAGCATAACTTTCTGAAGAAAAGAAAGATACATCACATTTATGATTAAATAAAATGTTGCTTTTAAAGCTTTTCCATGTGTATAAATGATTCTGTGGGACTGAATCGCAAGAGTCAGAATGACTCTTACATTTCATTAGAACCTTATGCAGGGCTTTCTAAATTAACTCCCAAATGCTCATCTTGTTCTCCTGATTGCTCCCACCTGAAGTCATAAACCTCTGCATGATATGATCACAACAATTTCTACAGCCCTGTGGAGACATGCTGATATTGTTATGAGGAAACTGCAGTGGGAAAAAAAAAACAAAGTGAGTCTCTTATGTATTCTATAGACTGCAATAATGCTGCTAATGATGTTGCTAATTTTATTTAGTGTGTTTTGTGAACCTGTAATAAATAATTAAAAATAAATGGAAAATTAATCAAACCATAATGGAATTTAAATATTGATGAACATCAAAGAAGTCAAACTGCCTATACAAAGTTATGCTACTGAGTAAATTGGCTTAACAACCTGAATCTCTCTAGATACAACTGTCTGAGTTCCAAGCATACCTGGAAAACATTTCTTGGACAGTAGTCTAGACTATTGTCTTCTGCAAGTGTCAACCTCTATTCCTTCTTATCTATTTATCTTTTCAAAGGATTAAGGAAAACAAATATAAAAATAACAAGAAAATGATAACCTTGATGTTTTATTTGAGTTGATTTTCATTCAATATATAATAAAAGTACATTTCCTTCCTTAACTCCAATAACATACAATATTAAAACTCTATTTTCTCTCACAGGTTCTCTATTAAGTATAGCATTTTGTGGATTTTATATAAAAATGTCAAAAACACACATAAATTATTTTTTAAATAATAGAATGTAACAGTGACCTGTACAATATGCCGTAAGTAATTGTAATATTCCATAAAAATGGTTTTGAGGTTGACAAAAATATTTTACTGTTGTGTGGAACAGATTGATTAAATGATTTGCAAATACAAACATGTATTTTGATAAAATTCTGTTATATATTGTGAGTAGGTTTTAATGAATCATTGCTGCATTAATTATCATTATTTAAGAAGTGCAATTAACTTGCCATATTTGAAACTGGTGAAAAGTTCATCTTTGAACTTGTATAGGGAAATAGGGATATTCTTAAAATCCAAAGCAAAGCAAAACTGGGAAAAAAAAGCTTGATAGATTTTTTTAAAGATCCAAATGTTCTGTTTAAACTGGTAGAAAAGGTTTACTACAACTGTCATAATCTATGAATAAATCTGATTTTGTTGTTTGGGCTTTTCTCACTAGCTCCAATTTTATTATGAAAGTACATTTTCAGTGATGATTATGATGATATTTAAAGCAAAGAAAGAAATAAACAGAATGATGTCTTGAGAAAAAAAATCTAGTCACTATCTCAGTACATTTTCTGTATGTAGTAAAGGTCAAGACACAGTTCATTTAGGATTTCCAGTTTGTTCCTTGTCGGTGCGGAATCTGTGATTGTGCACTGTTTCGCCCAAGCTCACTTGCTGGAGGGTCCCAATCCAGACTGGAGCCACCCTGATGTGGTGGTGAAGAAGGGGGAAATTTCCTGGAGAGTCAAGGGGAGCTGCAACTCCCCTCCCTGACAGGAAAATCCCTCCCAAAGGCAAATTGCTGTGGTGGTCTTAAATGGCCACTATGAAGACAAAAACATTCTGGGAAACTAAGCTGGAAAGAGAAGTAGCAAGCAGAGTATGAACCAGGCAAAGGACATTGCATTTGAGGTACTGGTAATTTGAGGTATCAAATTAACGGGCTATTTTGGAGGAAAGTGTGTGGAAGCGGTGACCAGAGAAAGTGAGGAAAAAAACAGGTTTTTAAATTTGGATTTGACTAATCTATTGGACTAATCTAGAAGAGAAATTTAAGGGAAAATACATTAACACTGTTGTGTATAAGAATTAGAATACTCCAAATAGTTTAATCTGATTGGCCAAGCAGGCCGCAATAGAATTGGTTAATAAAGTACCATTACAATTGGCCCAACAGATGGCGGGAAATCTTAAAAAGCTGTCATTGGCCGCAAGCTGTGAGCAGCCACTATAGAAAGGGCTGTCGCGGCTCCGGCAATTTTCTGTTATGAAGTCACTGAGTTAGTTTATAATAAAGAGCTGTTTGATGAACACCGGTCTCGGGTACTTCTATTCCCAGGACAGAACAAACACAACAAAGGTTTAAAAATTAAACTGGACAGATATTGAATTGTGCACACTTAAAGGGCATAACTAAATGCTGGAATTGAGTATGTTGAAAATAGCTAATGATTGAAATTAGTGAACTTAATAAAAATATATTCAACAAAGAAAGTTAAAAAGAAAAAGACTCAAGAGCACAACCTAATGGTGCAGGACAATTTTTAATATGTTTTAAAATGAGTGTCTGCTCTTTTTGAGACTTTGGGTTTTGGAATTTGAAAGAAAATAAAAGGAACTTTACTATTGCCAGTAATTTGGGAAACAGTTGAGAGGCCAATTAGAGGATTTGGAATAAAGATTCAAGAGTATGAATTGTTGAAATAAACTCAAAAGATATTGGCTGAAAAAATATACTGGATTCTGAAATTGAACGTATCTATGAAAGAAGATTTCTGCTGTTAAGGAAGAGGAAAGAAAAAGAAAAAAGGAGAAGAGAATGTGGAGGAGCTACTTGTTGATATAAAACTGGACTCACAAGATATAAAGGCTAGGTCACACTGGCCGACTGATGCAAAATGTATGCAAAAAGGACACAGCGGACGAGAAAAATTTCTATCCGTTGTTATCCGTTCTCAAAAGTGTCCATAATTTGCAAAAACAGAGCAGAAAACAACAGAAAGAAACGGACGTGGGGAGGATGTAGCGGGGATGTAAAGTGGATGTTTGTAGGAAGCCTAGCGGATGGAAGTGGATGAAACATCCGCAGGGCTTCTGGGGGAGAACAGCGAAGCGGAAACGTAGTGGAAGGAGCAGATGCGTAGTGGATGCGTAGCGGATGCAAAGCGTTCACTGAGCATGCGGGGAGGATGAATTGTGTAAGCTCCACGGATATAAAAGGATACAGCTCGCAAGCAGTCACCATTCAGAGGAAAGACCTGCTGCCAGAGACATCTTGAGACAATACCATGGGGAAGAAGAGGAAGCCTGTGCCTACTCCTGCCATCCCTGGCAAGAAGGAAAGAACCACCATCCCACCCCCTGGTACTGACTCTTAAGCTGTTGCTGCTTCTGCTGCTGCTGCTGGTGCTCCTGGTGTTGCTGCTGCTGTTACTTCTCCTGCTGGTGTTGCTGGTGCTGCTGGTGCTTCTCCTGCTGCTGCTTGCGGTGGTGCTGCTGGTGCTCCTCCTGCTGGTGCTGCTGGTGCTTCTCCTCCTGCTGCTGCTGCTTCTCCTGCTGCTGCTGGTGCTTCTCCTGCTGCTGCTGCTGTGATGGAGCAGCCCCAAGGCCCTCAAAGAAGAGGCAAGGCAAGAGAAGGGAGAGAGGAAACAGTACTCCATTTCCAAAGACCATGAGGAGGAGGTGCTGGAATGGCTGAGGGAGAACGAGTACCTGTGGAGAAAGGGCTACAGGCTCTATCGCGACACCAAGAGGAAGCAGGCAGTGTAGAGAGAGAAGGCGGAGAGCCTGAGCTACACTTCAAATGTACTCCTTGGATGGTGGAAACACACGCACACCTGGTATGGCAAGCTGCACCTGAAGAAATCCGGGCAGGCCGCTGTCAAGGTCACTGACTGGGAGACCTATGTCATGGCCAGGTGCAGCTTCCTGGAGGGTGAGATCCGCCAGCCCCTCTTTCAACCCTCTCCCTCAGACAGCCCACAGAGAGCCACTCCTCTTCCAGCCAGGAGACAGGTACCTTGTCCAGGCAGGTGTCTTTGGAGGGCCCCACAACAGAGACCCCCCCTGACAGCTGCACTCCCCATGCCGGAGGACATGGAGGATCCCCTGTCTCAGATGAAGCAAGAAGAAGCAGCCACCAGAGTCCAACCCACACCTACCCTCAGCTCCACCTCCACAGAAAGCAGGCAGAGGGGCAGACCAGAGGGACAGAGCCACACTGTCCTCTAGGAGATCAGGGACACAATCAAAGCCAGCACAGATCTCCTCTCCCAGCTGGTCCATTTCGACATACCATCCTCGAACCGCAAGCCCTTCATCACGTACGTGAGCAAGACCCTCATGGACATGCCCAAGGACCACTACCAGGCGATGAAGGAGAGGATCACAGCTCTTCTCCACCACCCTCCAGGCCCAGCTGAACCTGATCCTACCAACTCCAGGTCTGCTCCTCCACCCCAGCTGATGTCACAGCCCTTCCACGGATTTCAACAGCCCCTCGCCTACCAAGCCTACCATTACCAGGACTTCCCACAGCAGAGGCAGCCCTTCCCAGTCCAGACCCAGGTTCCTCGGATGCCACAGATGCCTCACCTGACCCTGCTGCAGACCAGACAGCCCCACTACACTCCTCCTTCCTCCACCCCACAGCCAAGCCCTTCCTCAGAACATCTGTAATCAGTCTTGGGCCTCACATCCCAGGTACTTGATGAAGGGCCTCTCAACCTCACGGGACTGAGTCAGCTCTCTGAGAGCTTCCTGCACACACCATCTCCTGTTGTACTCTCGGGGCCATGCACCCCAATGGCGCTTCAGACCAGCACTCCAGCAATAGCCACCTCCACAGTCCCTGGCTCCTTTACATCTGAGACAATGGGCACGCCTCAGAGTGACTGAGAAGAGTGCCAGAGACTGAGTTGTTACCTGTTCACTTTGTCTTTGCTTAAGACATTTACTTGGGTCATTTTGCTTTTTAATAAAGTCATACAGTTTGTTATTAATAAAGGTTATCTTTGCTTCACACACTTGGTTCATTTTTTTCACTAAATAAAGTGTTGTGGAAAACTTTGAAAAAAGGGTTAAGCCTTTGCATGCTTGTGGGATGGGTAAGGATAGCTGTGGGATGGATAGCTGTGGGATGGATAGCTGTGGGATGAATAGCTGTGGGATGGGTAAGGATAGCTGTGGGATGGATAACTGTGGGATGGGTAATGATAGCTGTGGGATGGGTAAGGATAGTTGTGGGATGGATAGTTATGGGATGGGTAAGGATAGCTGTGGGATGGACAGCTGTGGGATGGGTAAGGATAGCTGTGGGATGGATAGCTGTGGGATGGGTAGGGATAGCTATGGGAAGGGTAAGGATAGCTGTGGAATGGGTAAGGATAGTTGTGGGATGGGTAAGGATAGCTGTGGGATGAGTAAGGATAGTTGTGGGATAGATAAACCTCCAGTGCAAGCATAGTGGGACTGTATGGTCCACCCTCCCAGCTGTCACACATATGGCCCTTGATTATCAATAACAATTTATTCATTGATCAACACATCTCAACATAAACAAAACTATTTATTAATGCCCTGTTCATTTTAGGGCCACTCAACATACATGGCACAATCTCATCAGTGTGATGAGACAGGCTGAAGGAAGCATCCATTAAGCATCTCCCATCCTGTCTTGCCACTCCACTCCTCCAGCTGGGGAGTTGCACCAGTGTTCCAGGAGGTTGCGCTACTTCTTCCCTTCATGTGAAGCTCTGTTGGGGCCTTGCACATCCACAGTGTCTATCAGGTTTTGTCCTTGCCTCCATTCACCAGGCTCCATGTCCCCATTCCCTTGTTGACAGTCCACAAGCCTGTTCTGCAACACTGGGTAGCCGGTACGCATGAGATTGTGCAGGATGCAGCAAGCTTCCATGATGCTCCTCACAGTCTGTGGGCGATGCTGCATGGTGGTGAGAAGTACCTGGAACCTGTTGGCCAGGATGCCAAAGGCATTCTCCACCACCCGTCTTGCCCTGGACAGCCTGTAGTTGAAGATCCTCTCTTCATGGGTGAGGTATCTTGAAGTGTAGGGCTTCATGAGGTAGGTTCTGAGGGAGAAGGAGTCATCACCCACGATGAAGTAGAGCACATCTTGTGTGTCGTTGGGTAGGGGGTCTGGATCTGGGAAACCCATGATGAGGTTGCGTTCCAGCCCATCCTTGAGGTCACTGGTATTGTAATCTGGGCATCTGAAGCTGACCCGTTTCCTGAAGCATCGATGTACATGAACTTGTAGTCAGCATCAACCATGGCAAAGAGGATGATGCTAAAGAAGCCCTTGTAGTTGAAATAATTGGACCCTGAGTTGGCTGGAGCTTTGCAGACCATGTGCTTCCCATCTATGGCTCCAACGGTGTGGGGAAAGTTCCACCTCTGATACCACTGCTCTGCAACTTTCCTCCAGCCTTCTTCAGTGGTGGGACACTGGAGGAGCTCCTCCACGTATTCTTCGATGATGGACTACACCACTTCTCTGACCACAATGTTGATGGTGATATATGGCACCCTCCAGGCATACTGCATGTTTCTGTATGTGGTTCCAGAGGCCAGGTGGCGCAGAGTCAGTGCCACCTTCAGTCCAGGGTCCAGGCTGGGATGGAAGTTGGTGCTTGGCTTGGTCAACCTGGGTCTCAGATGCTCCACATCTTTGTCAAACATGGCTGGTGGCATCCTCATGAAGTGCTGGAATGCATGAGGGTCTTCATTCCTCAGCTCCACCATCAGCTTGTCATAGAGTCCAAACTCCACTCTTCTCCTGATCCATCTTCGGACCCAGACAGTTCTTGGACGTCTCCTTCTCCTTGCGTAGAAAAGGTGAAACAGCCTGAAGAGGGCTTGGTTCTGGTGTTGAATGATGGCGGCTATTAAAAGGAGTGTGCGATGATCCATGGTGGACATCAATGGATGATGTGGAAGAGCAAGAGCAAGGCTGAAGAGGTCTGCACACCAGGGCTGCTGGACTGATAGTGAGATCCAGGTGATTTCCTCCCCCCTTTTATAGGAAATGTCGGTTTTCCACTAGGTGTCCTTCCACATACTCTAGAATTCCTCCAGACATCCTAAATATCCGAGATACGTCCCATATACGAACTTTTTGTCTGTTTTAATGCTTTATATCCGAGCTGCATCCACTTTCATCCTTTCTTTGTCCGTGCTACTAATGCTGTGTGGACGTTCCGCGTACCTTTCGCTTCCTCCCTCTTTCCGCTTTCTGCTGGAGCAGATGTGAGTTGAGCGGATGCCCAGAGGATGCCGAGAGGATACATCGGACATGTAACGGATGACAATGGATGTAGAACGTTTGTTGCCCATATGTGCCGCAGTTGTAGATCGTACACGGCGGAAAGTTCATCTGCTCAAAAAGTTTTGTGCAGCTCAAAACTTTTTGAGTGGATGAAATAGCAGTAGATAGATGTTTCACAGACAGAGCATATGAAAGATGTACGTAGTGAGTACACAACGGATGCATCGCGTTTTTCAACGGATGGCAAGCTTTTTTGTCCATTTTACATCCTCTTTGCATCCGTTGGTGCAGCGTGACATGGGCTTATGATCGGATATGCAAGATACAAGGGACATGATAAAAATCAAACTTGAAATGTGTAGTTATGTACTACAGAAATCACAAATGGTGACTCAGCATATACAATAAACAGAAGGGGAGAAGTTTTATAAAGAAGAAGCCAACTTCGAAGGATAAAATGAATAACAATTATCTAAGCAGGGGGGAAAAGGAATTAGAATTAAAAATTTGTGGTCTGATGGGAAGATAAAAGAGAGAATGGTTTGGAAAATGGCTATAGAGAGAAGGAAAAAGCAGAAAAAGGAAGTGCAAAAGGAAAATCAAAAGAGGGAGAGAGAAAAGTTTAATAACCGGAATGAGAAAAGGAGGGGAACAATAATAATAACAGATAATTAGACTTGGAAGGGACCTTGTAGGTCATATAGTCCAACACCCCACCCAAGTGGGAGACCCTACACCATTTTTGACAAATGGCAGTCCAATCTGTTCTCAAGTGGTGGTGCTCCCACATCTTCTGAGGGCAAACAGTTCCATTGGTTGATTTTTCTCATTGTCAGAAAGTTTCTCTTTATTTCCAGATTAAATCTCTCCTTGTTCAGTTTCCATTCATTGTTCCTTGTCTGGCCTATAGGAGCTTTAGAAAATAGATTGACCCCTTCCTCCCTGTGGCATCCCCTCAAATATTGGAAGATTGCTATCATGTCTCCCCTGGTTTTTCTCTTTACTAAACTAGCCAAGCCCAGTTTCTGCAACCACTCATTGTATGTTTTAGCCTCCAGTCCCCTAATCATCCTGATTGCTCTTCTCTGTACTATTTCTAGAGTCTCAACATCTTTTCTATAATGTGGTGAACAAAACTGGATGCATTACTCTAGGTGTGGTCTTACTAAGGATTTATAGAGTGGTATTAGTACTTCTCTTGATCTTGGTTGTATCCCTCTGTTAATACAATTTAGGATTGCATTAGCTTTTTTGGCTGCTGCTGCACACTGCTGACTCATATTTAGCTGGTTGTCCAATAGGACTCCAAGATCCCTCTCACAGTTACTGCTATTGAGCCTGGTTTCACCCAGTCTATATGTGTACTTTTGGTTTTTCTTATCTAAGTGTAGGACTTTACTTTTCTCTACATTGAATTTCATTTTATTAGATATGGCTCAGTGTTCTAGTCTGTCAAGATCCATCCGGATCTAGAGCCTATCTCTTAGCTGTAAGCTGTTCCTGCCAGCTTAATATCATCTGCAAATTTGGTAAATTTCCCTTCTCTTCCCTCATCAAAGTCATTAATGAAGATATTGAGTACTGGGCCTAAGATGGAACCTTGTGGCATCCCACTGCTTATTTTCCTCCATGTAGACTTAGACCCATTAAGGACTACTCATTGAGTATGGTTTGCCAGCCAGTTGCGTGTCCATTTAGTCCATTTAGGTGGTGTTATCTATTCCACCTACTTCTAACTTACTAAGAAGTAGGTTGTGGTCTACTTTGTCAAATTATTTGCTGAAATCTAAATATATTATATCAACAGTATTTTGCTGGTCTACGAATTTAGTCACTGTGTTGAAGAATGAAATAAGATTGGTTTGGCATGATCTGTTCTTAACAGACCCGTGCTGACTGCTAGTTATTACTTTATTTGTTTCTAGATATTGGCAGATTTTTTTAAATTATTATTTTCCAGTATCTTCCCGGGTATTGGTGTTAGGTTATTGGTCTATAGTTTCCTGGGTCTGTTTTTTTTTTCCCCCCTTTTTTGAAGATGGGAACCACATCAGCTCTTTTCCAGTCCTCTGGTAGTTCCCTGGTGCTCCAGGATTTTTGAAAGATATGGTGCAGTGGTTCTGAGATGACCTCTGCCAACTCCTTTAAAACTCTGGTATATAATCTATCAGGCCTCGGTGATTTGTTTTCATCAAGATCAGACAGGTGTTCTCTTACTATTTTTTTTTTTTTTGCTGATTTTAACTTTTATTTCTGGTGTGTCTTTTACAGTTATGTTTTTGGGGGGCTGAGCTATAGTTTCTTTTTGCATGAAGACCAATGCAAAGAATGAGTTTAGCAGTTCTGCTTTCTCTCTGTTACCTGTTACTTCCATGCTGTCTTCTCTCTTTAGTGGACCGACTGTTTCCTTGAGTTTTTTTTTCTTGTTCTTTAAATGTTGGAAGAAACTTTTTTTTAATTATCTTTGACTTTTGTTGCAAGTCTTTGTTCATTCTGAGCCTTTGCTATCCTGACTTCGTCTTTGCAGATTCTGGCTATCTGCTGATATTCTGCCTTAGTTGTATGTCCTTCATTTCATTTTTTGTACTTGACCTTTTTTTCTTTCAATTTGCCAGAGAGATCTTTGTGCAGCCATGCTGTTTCTTCTTGGATTTCTTGTTTTGCTTTTTCAGTGAGATTGTGCTGGTCTGGGCTTCTATGATTATACACTTTAGAGTTTCCCAAGATTTTTTTTTTTTTTTAATAAAGTTTCATTGAGTTTTAACAAAACAAATAAAACATCTTATTTGAGTACAGCATGGTTCTGGGTGATCACATTTCCATACAGACACAATTTCATATGCATATTCATCTTATGTATTCAACTTCATATCTTATTACATTTTTTCCAACTTTTCACTATTTCTCCCTTTACTTCTCTTAATTTTCTTTTATGGTTATGTCATTTTTTTCTCATTCAATTGTATTTCTTTTACCTAAATTTCCATATCTTCTTATTCATTATATTTATACCTTTGTCTGTCTTGTTTACAATTTCATATATTCTCTTACAACATTCTTAAAAGGCAAAATTCCCTCTATGATTGCCAGTTGGAGTGCAACACTTTAAGTTTTATTGTAATTATCATATGAAATCTCATTAAATATTAAATTTGTGCATTCAAAAATTACAACATTCAAATTTCTAATATCTATTTTAAATCATGTAAATCTCATCATACAGACCCTGCTTGGTACTTCCCCTTGAAAATGTAAAAAGAAACACAGCCAA